>PVJD01000398.1:0-456301 GCA_004026545.1 Mormoops blainvillei | reverse complement strand
AAATTTAAGAAACAATCCAGGAGTAAAAAAGAAAAGCTTTCACCTGGTGCATGAATATTTTAGGGAGTGTGGGAGGAGCTTTGAAATCGGACGAGCCTGGGTTCTATTAGTCGCCTCTGGTTGTGCGGCTCCTACCCAAACGCTTAATCACTTCGATGCTCTTGTTTTCCAGATTTGTAAAATGGGGACGATAATGTCCGCTCCACAAGATTATTATTTACATTAAATGAAATGGAGTTACAGGAGTAACCTGGCATCTGGTAGATAGTCAATAACCACCAGCCTCTTTCTTTCATGGTTCAAGGCACTGAGTCTACATTTTATTTTATTCATAGTTTAGTCATCAGAGAAAGTTCTCGCAAATCAGAGACACCTGGGGAAGAAGGCGTCTGATTACTTTGTGAAGGCCCAATATCTTAAATCTAGACCCATGATGACAGAAGTGATCACTGCATGCACATGACCTTTGGCTCTTGATAAAACAGGCACGAACCAGTGATAAGGACGCACTGCTAATGTCTTCTGAAGAGGCTATGGTCTCTTTCTGTTTTGTTAGACAACAGATCTAAATAAATCCTACCTCAGGGTAAAACACACACATGCACAACCCTACAGAGGCCCTTGTAAATCTTACTGTTATTCACTGGATTCTCACCCAAATGACAGAGACATCTTGAGCATTAAATTAAATTAGTATTTGAACGTGAATCCAATAATGTGTTTTTCCCTTAACATAAATAATTATCAGCGTCTCTTGGTGAGGTAGAGGAAGTCTCTTTTTTCCTAGTTAAACAGTAGCCTGGATGCAGGGGGTGCTATGTTTTACTTTTTTAGCTAATTCAGATCCATTGACAGTAGCTGTCAGAAGTGTTGTGATGAAAAGTTTTCTGAGGCCGTGAGGAGCGAAGCCATGGATTAGTAATGTCTCCCCTTGAAATAGGTAAGGAACTGGAGGCAGCACAAGTGTCACCTATTTGCTACCTTTGGCCTAAGGCTCTAGGCTGACCGTACATGGGGGTCGTACATGGGGGTCATGCTCTTCACGTGGTTACAGACGCCCTCACTCTGAACTTATTCTTGAACTGTCGCTCGGGCACGCAAATAAGCACAGTGACGTTGTGGACCATGTCAGTGAGTCTCCCAAAGCTTGGCTCTGCCAAATCATACTGGTAATACACAGTATCTAGTAAACCTTATTTAATAGCAACTAAAACGTCACCACTTTTTCCTACAGTGAAAGAGTAATTTTTTGGAAAAACTATTAAGAGATAGTATAATATAAAAACTGGAACCTTATCTCATTTGCACTGTCTGACTTTGAGGTTAAATTATGAAAGAACGAGTTACTTACGTCGACTACACTGTCATGGATGAACCAGATCAAACGTGCACTGTGCTGTGCTCACCTGAACAAAGGATGACAGAATCCAGGCCCCTCGTGGGTACTGGCCCAGCTGGAAAAGGTGAGCTCCTGTGTGCTATGTGAGCAGGGCTGCCATTCAGCCAGTACATGCAGGTTCAGCTGTCGCAGAAACACTGAAACTCTGCTGTGCCCCTGAGTAAAAAGCCGATCCTCCGAAAGCCCTGAATTCCCTGACCTAGTGCCCTGGTCTTCCTCGGGGATCCCCCAGAACCTTATTTTAATTCAGCAAGTAAAAATTTAATGCCTGTCACAGCAGGGGAGTTCTAGGAACTCCAGACACAGAAGGGCCAGTGTCCATTTTGATTGAACCAAGTGTTAATTATTTTAAATATCGCCACTGGATTCAATGCCTATTAGCTGAAATATCACAAGTGAATATATTTTCGGTGCCCATAGACGAAGCTTTATTGACACACAGCCACACCCATTCATTCACCTATTGTTAACTGCAGAGCTGAGTAGATGTAACAGAGACCTTCTGGTGTAAAAAAAGAAACTTAAAATATTTACTATTTAGTCTTTTGTAGAGAATGTCAACTCCCTCCACCCTCTGCCCACTTCCTTGGAATACTGAAATGTTCTGTGAGCTTCCACAGCTCCAAGATAGCTGCCTAGCCCAGAACAGGGACTCAGCATCTGATTGTTCAATAAAAAAATGAAAGACGGATTATTCTGACAATGCATTCTGGGGAGCTATTGAAGTTGGTTCTAAATGACGACACGAGCAGAAATAGGAAAGATGATGCCAGGTAAGACTTGTTACCCCCAGAGACCCATGTACTCCCTTTACACATCCACAGGGAGAAAAGATTAATGGGGAAAAACCCCAAAGTTGGGTCTAGCTAGAATCAGAGAATTGAGTTCACCTAGCTTTGCTCCTATATGGCCTTGGCCCAGCCATGCCACCTGCCAGAACTGCTACTTCCTGTTGGTACAATACCTTTCAGGGAGGCTGTCAGATTTAGTCAGGCGATGTATGTAAGGGCCCTGACGCAACGCCGTGAGTTCCAAGATGGCAGTGGTGTGTCAGTATTATTCACGGAGTTGTATCCCAGGGCCCAGTGTATTCTTGAAAAACTACAGGCAAAATGAATGTTGAATGAAAAAGTAAATAAATAAATGCTGGCAATTTTTTTTCATCGTGTTAAGTGAATAGGGACACAATCTGTTTACACACACACAAAGTCTGTAAGAGACACTCAGGCATTAGGATACTTTGCCCAGAATGGGCAAAAGAGCTCATCAGGTTCCAAGATAGAAGCTGGTGAAGAGAGGCCAGTTCATGGCCACGGCTGCTGTATTCCTCTGGTGGGCGTCTGTAGTAGGCATCAGCAGCTCTCGGTGAGGAAGGAGTGGATAGTGCAGTTGTTAAGCGTGAAGGGTCTACAGGTAACTTGCTTGGGTACAGAGCTCTGTTCCTCTATTTACTCATTGTATGACCTTGGACAAAGCGTTCAACCAGCCTAAATCCCTGTTTCCTCATCTCTAAAGTGGGGATAATATAGTCCGTGACTCACAGAGCTAGCTAAGCATTTGACAGATCAATGCAGGACAAGTGGCTGGTGCATAGTAATGATCCTTGAAAAACAGTAGTCCTCATTATTTAGAAAGGGATGCCACTCTGAGGTTCTCTGATCCCTTTAGGGCCGGGCTGATTCCAACTGGTCACTTGACTGGCCTTTTCAGTTTCCCTCGCCACTGTTCCTCCCCTTAGTGTACACTGCTAAGACGGAGAACACTGTCTCCATGTTAAACAACTGAAGGGGTTCATGGAGGTCAAAGTTGCAAAGAACCCTTAACTTCCAGTCTGCTCAGACAGTTGTCCATGAACTGCGGCTCTCAGATCAGAAGCTGAAACTGCCAAGCAGGGACCTGAGTTAGCTAAATGCAAACCAGAGGACTCTCCCACCCAACTGACTGGGCCATTTGGTGAAGGGCCATGCGCATCCTTGGAGATGAGTATGCAGACGAAACAGCATGGAACAGTGCACAGAGGAAAGAACAGAAAGGGTGGGGACCTCTGGGTCTTCAGCTGAAACCAGTGCTGGTACCTTCAGAATGGATTAGAGAACTCTGAGCACTGAGAGGAATCAGCATAATGGTTTCTTTAGACTATTACACAGTCATATTTGGAGTCCTGAATCTTGGAAACAAATTGCTTTTCTGCCAGAACAGGAGGTGAGATAGAGGTAGTTTACATGTTCTGTGAAGAAGGAATTCGGGCAGAAGAATCAACCTAAAAGGAACTGAAGTAGCAAAAATTTGTTTAAATTATTTTACAACTTCAGAGATAAAATATCGTAACAGCTGGAAATGAAAACTATAGTTTTTGAAATATTAAGGCTAAGGGTTATTATACTTATAGGGTGTCTGACTAAGGCATGACAACATGACTATTCATTTCAGTCATAGAGGAAGTAAGCCTATGTTTGAGAAAAGTGGGGTTGGATTCAGTATCAACAAATATTTTCTAAATTAACAAAATGTGCTAGGTGTTTTGTGGGTCAGATGTGAAACTTTTAAACAATTATTTTATGTTGTTTATCAGCCAACCCTACTAGTTTGTCTCTGAAGGGAAATATTTGAAACAATTCTCTACCCCACCCTCAGATTTCCCTCTCAAGAGAGAAAAACGAAAATAGCCTCCTTGATGTTGAAATGGTTTAAACCTGATTTACAGTGCTTTCAAAAACAACAAAGAGGACTATTTCACCGAGCTGGTCAGTTTTCAGGGAGGGTCTATATCCTAATACCCTTCCCTGATTCTCCCAGGAAAGGCCGCCCTCACTGAAAGCGCTTCTGCAGACACTATTACCCGGACTATTTCAATCCAGCTCAGGCCTGTTGTCTCCTGATAGACTGACTTACTTAAAGCCACTCACCAATGCTCCAGGCCATCCCTTATTTTTCTAACTTCAAGAGGAAACCTTTGTGAGGCCCATCCTCTGCTTAAATGGTTGCCTTGGGTTAATGTCGCCTCCACTGAGCCTGCTAATCTCTTTCCCTCTAGGGTCTTTCACGGAGTTAAGAAAGGGTTTGGGGAGCAGCCCTGTTGATTCTGAGCATCCTCGGTAGCACAGAAATCTACATAACAGACAAGAGGAAGGAGGCTGTGGAGAATAAAATGAGTGATACTGATTTTGCTCTGTTTCTATATTGGGCATAAAAATACTTCCAGGGTTTAGACTTTTAAATGATACGGCCCAGTAGGGGTTCACTGTGCACAGGGCAGACTGACACGGAAATAAGAATAATCATTCAGGAGAATGGGCTTTGAAACGTGAGATACTGAACTCAATTGGATAATGAAACACTGGGAACTCCACAGGGTATTTTTTCACCTCTATAAAGAACATTCAATTAAATGCTTTTTCATTTGGACAGGAGGGGTGGAGCTATTTTTTCCCCTCTCATTTCCACAGAAAGTATCTTCTTGACTCCTGGTCCCTTTTTTTTTTTTTTTCTGATCTTTCTGGCCTGTTTTTACTCCCTCTCGAGATCCACAATGCCTGCATACCCTGCCTTCTCACAGGTTGATGGAAATCTCCCATGTTGCCCTTGAAAATGCTCATTATCAAGGAAAGACACAATGACTTCACTAGGTGATGCATTGGTGATACTTCCAGGGGCTTCTAGTGCCTCCATTTCATGGGCCACTTGCTTAGCTGCTTCTGAAATGCCGTAGTGCTATGAAGGCTGCATTTAACTTAGCCATCTGTGAATAACTCCATCTGGGACAGATTGAAATCCAAAGTCAAGACTGCTTCCTGGTCAGAATGTCATCCTATCTCACACAGGCCAGCAAGAATGATTTCCTGACATAAGAGGCCAATGCTGCTGTCCTTCCCTTGGGAGCAGGCTATGCAATGCATGTCGACTTGCTTACAAATCAATTAGCATTTGGCACTTTATAGTCTGTAATGATGTCATACAGCCTGTGTGTAGTCAGGTATTAGGCGATAATTTCAAAATTAATTGTCATTGGACTAGCAGAGGTATACATTTCTTTTCTGAGTGTGGCAAGATAGTAGGAATACAAAAAATGGAGTCATGTAGCCAATTCAACACACTCTGATTAAAAGTCTATGGGTACCAGGCATAGTGCTTCATGAAGTGGCATGTACGAACTTTTGTCTCAAGGGCCTTATAGACTAGCGGAGGGAGCAGGGGATCTTAACCTGAAGTCCAGGACTAGGGAGACCTTTTAACAGTCTTTAGGGAGTGAAGAAACATCTAGAATTGTACAGAAACTGAATTTCTATACGGGGAGTAATGGATTGATGGCTTTTATCAGATTCTAAGAGGGAAATATGACATCATCACGCACAAAACTACCAACAATTAGTCTAGTATCTTTTTTGTCTGAATTTCCCAAGCATGTGAGAATGGGTTTTAAATGAATAAACGATGACTGAATGAGTGATGATTTCCATGCTGGGAAGGGCACACAGGTCAGCCTGTCTGACAGAAGTCCTGTGGTTCCAGGACAGAGAAGTTGTAGAATCATCTCTTAGCTCAGGTTGTAAGTATAACATATCAAGGGATTGGGGAAAGTTCAGAGTTAAACAGCTCATGTAAGGAAAAGTGAAAATGAGAAGGAGGCGAAAGCAAGTTCTTGAAGAGGGAGAGGCTGCATGGGCACTTCCGGCCAGAGTAGGCGCCAAAAGGACATGGAGATAAAAGGGTCAGAGCAACAAGTCGGACCGCCAAAGCACAAGGGCAGTATGGGAGGGTGGTGGACCAGAAAGTCCTAGGGAAGGGCTCAAGGAGATTTAAGAACTAAGGTTTGGAATCAGACAGCCTTGAGTTCAAATCCTGCCTCTACTCTTTATTAACTTCTCTTTGCTTAGTTTCTCCAGCAGCAAAATGGAGATTCAGAACTACCTTCTTAAAGGGTTACTGCCAGGAATAAATGAAAGAATTCGTGCAAAGCACAGAGCTATTGCTAAGTATAGGGCTTTGGTTGAATTCTAGGGGTTGGGTAGGTTCCCCTAAACAGCTACAGTTAGAGTGCATACTCACTACCATGGTGTGATGTCACTTAAGTGTTTCAAAAGTCTATTCACATTCATTTCTCTTCTTCTGTTCATTATTAATCCTCACATGTGGCTCTTGCAAGGTACCTTCTACTATCGAACTAAATTTATTCTTTCCTTGTGTTAACCAAAGCCTCCACATGTGAAATTTCCTCATTCCCCTTTGAGAAGATCATTGCTTTCCTGATACAGAATTATTAGGAACTCTGATGAGGGAGAAGAATGTCCTCAACTCTCCGTATGATGGCTCTCCCTCTCCTTCACCACCATCCTCTCTGCAGCTACCAGTGCTGGTAATTCAGCCTCTACCATGTGGGTTCTCTGGACCTCGGCGATTTCATCCACATGCAACTGTCCTTACCAACTGTAACTGGGTGATTGCATTTGTCACACGATGGATCTCCTGGTCCCCAGTTATTCTCTTGTACTTCCCCCTACAGTCCTGGACAATTAATCTTCCTACATCACCAATTCATAGGAAGTCCTATGAAAACATTGTTCCTTAATGAATAAGGAACAAATTCCTCACATGGCATTCAAGACCTTTCATAAATTGGTCCAACTGAATGTCCTGATCTTACTTCTCAGCTCAGTTCTCCACACACTTGATGATGCTCCAGAAGTGGCTGACCGCTAGCTGTTCCCTGAAGGAACCATGTGCTTGCCTAAGCCATGCCTAGAACACCCTCCTGCCATTGGCCACCTACATGTACCAAAATTAAAAAATCATCTCTCCCCACCTCCTTAACTAGATATCAAGCACTTATTCATTTGGCATTTTTGTTAATTGTATAGTTGATTGCTTATTTTTCTCCATTCCCACTAGATACTACCGCCTTGAGTCAGGCACCATATATTATTTAGTTCCATATTTCCCAGCACCTGGTTCTGTGTCTTGTACGAACAAGGCAGGCAGTACATAATTGATGGATCAGTTAAGATGAATCTAGGCCCTGTATTTGATTAAGGTAGTATTTCCTAAATCAGTGCTTGTCAAAGTGTGGTCTGATAACCCCCAGAGGTCCCTGAAACTCTTTCAGTGGGTATATAAGGTCAAAACAATTTTCATAATAATTCTATGATATTATTTGCCTTTTTCACTTTTATTCTCTCACAAATGTACAGTGTATAAAAGATTCATTGATAGGGGTTTCAGATATCACATCAAGACTAGCCTTTAAGAAACTAGTACTTCTTGAGTATCAAAGACTATCCATAGTCATCTGAAAAGATTATTAAAATGCTCATTCTTTTTTCAACTACATCTCTGTGTGAGGCAGAATTTTCTTTGCTTTAACCAAAACAACATCACAGTGAACTGAATCCTGAAACAGATATGAGAACTGAGCCAATTCCTGTTAAAACATCCATTAAAGAAATTTGCAAAAATGTAAAATAATGCTACTCTTCTCACTACTTTTTTTGGAATATATAGTTACTTTTTACAAAATATATTATTTATCCTAACATTTAATGGACTTAGTTATTTTAAAATAAATTAATAAGCATATATCAAAACTTTTCTCAGTTTTAATTTCAAAAATGGTCCATGTCAATAGATAAAATCCACATATAAGATTTTAGAGTCCTCAACTATTTTTAAGATTGTAATAAAGTCTTGAGACCAAAAGGTTTATGAGCCACCCCCTAGTGTTTGTTTCCTGAATACCAGATTTCTATAAGATGCTCCTACATATTTTCTGGGAGAAAAAAAAGATGCGGGGAAGAATGTCATGTTCTTTTTTGTATAGGAAAGAGGCATGTTGAAGTTAAATATATTTCCTTTTTTATGACCTCTCAAAGCTATATTTTGCTAATGTCCTTTGTAAATATCTAAGGGCCTTCTATTGGTTTTCCATTCTTTTGTAATAGATTATCGAGAATTTAGCTGCTAAGACAATATAACTTTATTATCTTGCAGTTTGTGTGGTTCAGGACCCCAGTCACAGCTTAGGAAGTTCTTTGCTTCAGCCCTCCCAGGCTGCCAGGCAGGTGTCAGCTGGGGCTGTGGCCTTATCAGATGCTGATCTGCAGAAGGACTCACTTTCAAGCTCCCTCAGGGTGTTGGCAGAATTTATCTCCTCAGGGTGGTAGAACAAAGTCTGTTTCCTTTCTGGCCATTGCCCAGGAGATGTTCCTCATGCCTAGAGGCTGCCCACGACCCCATTCCCCTTCACAGACTCTCACAATGGAGAGTGTACTCCTTTAAAGCCTACAGTGGAGAGTCTCCCCAGAGCTAAGGCTGTGTCTTACATAGCTAAATGGTACTAAAGAAACAGCACCCCATTTCTCTTTTCATATTCTGTTGGCTAGAATCAAGTCAGAGATACATCCCACAATCAAAAGGAGGGGAGTATGATGGAAATAAACATGGCGGAAAAGGAGTCATGGGGCCACCCTGTTGGCCACAGTACGTATTGTCCCTACTTTGCTCTCACTTACTCAACCAAAGAATTACTCTGTGCCTATTAATATGTCAAGGAGCCCTGTTTGAGAAATGTTGATCTAAAGTGTTCAGTATAATTAGATGTACTACATTCTCCCAAAGTATTTTATAAGAGGTGTGTGAGCACATGAAATATAATGTTAAACTCCACTAATCAGCAAGTCAGAATCTACCTAGAGCTCTAGAACTAGCTAGATGAGGAAGAAATCCTTCAGGTCACAGCGAGTAGTAGCTAAAGAAGGGACAGTCTCCTAAAGTGAAGGTGGGGGTTATTCTGAGACAGAGGGTGTGAAGACTGGGAAACTGGTATTTATTGCCTCACCACCCTGATTCTCATGGAGCATGCCCAATGCCTGTCCACAGAAAGGAGACACTCGCTGTGCAGACTAGTCAGAAATAAAGTCCAAAATTGGGATCCAGATACAGTGGCTCTCAGAATACGGACTACAGAAGGCCTAAGACTCTAGAGTGGGAAGAAATCCCTTAGACCTGCTGGCTTTGTACAGAAAACTCTATTTTTCAAATAAAATATTAGCTGAAACTCTCTTGATTAAAACGAACAACAGTAACCCTGGCTGATGTGGCTCAGTAGATGGAGCGTGGCCTGCGAACCAAAGGATTGCCGGTTTGATTCCCATCAGGACACATGCCTGGGTTGAGGGCCATGTCCCCAGTAGGGGACGCTCGAGAGGCAAGCACACATTGACATTTCTCTCACCCCCTTTCTCCCTCCTTTTCTCTCTCAAAAAATAAATAAATAAAATCTTTTAAAAAAACAGCAAAAACTGCTCTGGTAGAAACAGGGGTGTCATGCCCACTGGAACTTCCAGTTGTGACCCCATCTTTCTGTTCCCCAGAATGCCCTTTGAAATTTCTCTTCCTCAGCTCCCTCATTATAAACTGGAAAAAATGAAGGAGGTAAGTGTTCTGTCAAAGGCACACCACCAAATCTGGACCATCCATTCTCAAGACGTCACCTTGATATGATTCAGTCATCCTCAAAGGTGGGCTTCATCTCCTCACAAGGTACAGAAGCCTCTTCTCACGCTGTGTATCCTCCAGCAACAGCTTAAGAAGATGTTCCCTCATGTGTTCACTATCCCTGTCATCAACTCCCAGGCTCAGGAAATCAAACTGAATTAGCTCTTTGCATAATTAGCTATTTGCATAAAAATGCTTACATTTTGTGACATCTCTAATTTCTGTGAACAACCCAATCACATTGAAACTGAAGACTGATTGCCTCCCATCCTCTCCAAGACACCCTGGGGGGTAGGGAGTACAAAATCCCCAAGAGAAATTGGAGGAGGATAAATGTAGCGCTCATCAGGACAAGGTTGATCAACTAACTTGAGTTCCTTAGCTTTATGTATGCAACAAAAGCAGAGCAGCAAAAGAAACCTCTTTGGAACACAGAAGCAAGTCCAAAAAGGAAACATACAATTGACAGCTTGGCGGGGTATTCGACCTGGAAGCACACCTACCTGTGCCCAAGCCCTGCCCATGTTCTTTCCAACATCTCCTACAAAAGTTGATCCAAAGACTTAATGAGCCAAAAGACATTCAGAGTCGTGCATGTGCATAATACCACTGATTGTTGCCTCTTTAATTGGATGGAAATCGCATTACCCAGGCCCCACATACCAGGATTTGTCTTGCTCTTTGTCACACAGCATTCTAACACACCCCATTCCAAAGAGCCTGGCAGGAGAGGAAGACATTAACTGTGAGCTCTGTTGGCTTCTGCCAAATTTACAAACACTGGCAGCTAAGCCTATAGATAGAATGAGGGGCAATTTCATGCAAATACTCTGTGCTATTCCCCAAGCTCCAAGATCAGAGATGTCAGAAAGTGTAAGTGCTCCTCTGGATAATAATACAAAGAACTAATTCAGTCGGATTCCCTAAGCTGGGTATTAAAAAACAGCAGCTGTGAACTTGTGGAGGGCGAGTCCCCCTTGGGTGATGCTAGAGAGGGCCTTTTGTGTGCAAGAGCTATGGTACCCGACGGGGGAAGTAGAGCCACCTTATGAGGGTCGCTCTGAATCACGCTGAGGAGTTGTCCAAAGGCTCACGTGGATCTTGGGACTTGGTCATCTTCCAAATACCCACTGAAAATGCGGGCAGATGTAATGGGCAGAAATGAGCTTATGCTGCTGCCGAGAGAAGACCATTCCAGGCCAAATCAGAGCTGCAGGGCTTGGAAAGCAAATCTGGAAAGCATGGGTAAATGTTGTAACTCTCTCTCTCTCTCTCTCCCTCTGTCTCTCTCTCTCTCCCTCTCTCTCGTTTCCTTTCTAAAGGAGACACTTGGTTCCTAGTTGTATACTTCCTAGTTTCTTGGACACACACATTTTTCCTTTTTTATAAGCCAAATGATATTTTGTCATAGTCTCCAGAGGTCATTGACTTATTAATCAGACAGGATACTTCTTGGAGATTATTTCACATCGTGTGAACAGTACAAAGCAACAGAACATGTCAGTGGAAAACGAATGACACCATTGTCCTATTTATTGGGTTCTCTGTGCAGGACAGAGGTTACATGTCAGGTTTTGGATTTTCAGATTTTAATTTTCAGGTTATCCTGAAGTATCTTTGATGTTTTTTGAGATAAAGCACATATTCGCTCTCCCTCCATTCCCCTCCACACGTCACTGGGATACACCTTGATTCCTAAGTTTTCTAAAAGAAAGAAAATTGTCATCAATTACGAATTCATGGGTGGTCTTATTGGTCACCAAATTTCTGGAACAGAATGTAAAATTATAGTTACACAAATCTTAAGCCAGGTGGTAGGTGGTATTAAAATCCAGAGCATGATTAGTCATTCTCTGGGAGGCTTACTGAGGATTGGGTCCTTCCTTTCCCTAGTAGCTGAGACCCTGTACAGACCCCGTAACCCCCTTAACCTTTCTGGGATGCATATTTCTCTAATTAGTAAAATTAGAATTATAATAATTCCTACTTCTGAGGCTAACGTTGGGGATTAAGTGAGGCGCTACATATGTCTAGCACATAATACATGCTCAACAAGTAGCACCTAAACTATTTTTCATTAATTTACACAATTAAAGCCTACAGCACAATTCTTTGTACATAGTAAGCACTCAAAATTTCTCTATTATCATCAGTTATCGATCCACCCACATCAACCCTCTCTAATGACATTTTCTTCCAAATAATGTAATGAGTCAAACAGGACACTTTTTGTTTGTTTGTTTCCCCTACCAGGACATATGTTTTGCTGTCCAATTTTTTTTTTTTTTGCAGGGGGTTCTTTTTGTTTTTAACAGTATAATATATGCCAGAAGATTGGTCATGCCCAGCTATATAAATGGGTAAGGTGAGAAAGTCAAATCAATTAGTTAAAAGTCTGGAGAATCTGTTTCCAGAAGATTTCTACCTGTAGATATTTACCTTGCCCAACTTGAGACTGGCCTCAGTAGAGAATAGTCTTGAGCAATAAGACCATGGGTTTGTTTTGTCATGCCAGATAAAGGAGCTCTTTACGTGTGAATTATATTTTATTTTATGGAACTACCTATTCCAAATAAGAAGAGTCATGACTCACTGGAAAGTTTTAATCCTTACATGGGTCATACCTCTGTTGATTTATAAGTCCTTGAGGCCACACACAGTGAGGCATGTTTTACTGCTAAGTATTCACGATTCTTGTCCAACTCCCCATGAAAATAACAGTTGTCTGATTTGGAGGAGTATGGATACATTGCTTTCTGGCACAGATGTTTCCAGAGATGAGTTTACACATTTGCAATGATATAGTGTCAATTTTGTCCCACAGATTATCCTGAAATATTGATGGTGGTTTTTGAGTTAGATAAAACAACACACATTCCTCCATTCCTCCATTCCTCCCCCTTCTTACAGTTATGGGGATATACCTGGATTTCTAACTTTTCTAAAAAGAAAGTAAACTGTAGTCAATTAGGAATCCATGGATGGCTTTACCAATTATCAAATTTCTAGAATAGAACGCAAGATTATAGACAGATGAATCTTGAGCAGACGGTACGTGTTATTAAAATCAAGAGCATGATTAATTAGTCATTTACTTGGAGTGATTTATCCTGCACCTCTCTACTGGTGTTGGAACTGCCTGCTGTGGACGTCAGGTGTACTGCTCTATTATGAATACTAATCAAAGTCCACAGAAGTGCAGATTAAGGGTAAATTTGAGCTTCACTGAACATCCATTTTAAAGATCTGACTTTTATTAAGTAGGCCTGAAATCAAGAAGCCCATAAAGCTACAGAGGAAAAGGATAAACCAGTTATGGCTAAGCTGTCTCACTCTCAAACGAGCCAAGTGCCAACCTAACCTGTATAGTTGGGACCTCAGGGTTGCCTTCCCAACTGAGCCTAAATAACAGTCCCATCTCTTCTCCTTCCCTCACATTTCTCCAATCCATCCCGCTTCTCTCCATTTTCTTCTGAAAATGCCCTTCTGCTGCCCCTCTAACTGGCTAAGTCTTTCTGTCTTCCTGTCTGCAGCTTAAATGCAGCTTAAACTTTCTCCTAGAAACCTTACTTGCCTTCCCTTCACCTTGCCCTAGAGACAGTTACCAGCTCTCATGGTACCACATAGTTTTCCCTTATAGCCTGTATCAAAATTGTCACTAATTACTTTTATAATTAGCCATTAGCACCTTTTTCCTTCTGTCCCTAGATCCTAGCCATGTATGGGCTATAGCTGCCGTTCCTGAGCACAGTGCAGGGTTCTTAGCAGGCCCTCAACAAAGGAGAAGGCCAGACAACAATGAGGAAAGCCATATGTAGGGCGGACCAATAGCTGCTCACCCAAATCAGTGCCCAGCTGGACTGCATTTCCCAAACTCCCTTGTAGGCAGGTGGTCGTGTGACTCAGTGGGGATGACTTGCCATTTCTAGGTTCAGACCATATAAACCTCTCAGAGCAGCTCTGTGATATTTCTGCGTTCTGGCTAACTGGGATACTGATGACTCGGGTCACTTTGAAAGCCATGGTTGAAAATGGTAGAGCAACCCATTAGCCCGGGTTGTTTGTGGAAGAAACTCTGGGACATAAACTGCTGGCCAAGAACTGTTGTGTGAGCAGGAAATAAACTTGCATGTTGCTAAATGACTGAAATATCGGAGTCAATATGTTACTGCAACTTAGCCCACTAAAATGAACACATGAGGATCCTCACACATTGGATTCCAGGCCCTAGAAATGAGTGAAAACAAGGCCTGCTCCCCCAACACACACTTATACCTCCATGAACGTATAAGTAGATCCTATGGAGGTAGGAAAAAAATTAAAGTTCTGACAAAGTGTAATAATAGGAAAAAATGGTATTTAAATTTTTTCCCACTTATCTCCATTTATTTCTTTTCATGTATTAACTCAATCTCCAATAACTATAAGAATAGTCTGATTACTGGTGCTTCTTGGTAAGAGAATCTTCACTACTTCTTATATTTCTTCCTATCCTTAC
Organism: Mormoops blainvillei; assembly: GCA_004026545.1. Classification (NCBI taxonomy): domain Eukaryota; kingdom Metazoa; phylum Chordata; class Mammalia; order Chiroptera; family Mormoopidae; genus Mormoops; species Mormoops blainvillei. The sequence continues at coordinate 441,917 of PVJD01000398.1, read as the reverse complement.
ATTCTGCCCTAGTAACTCCACATAAAGCCCTGTGTATTGAAGAATCTTCACAGTTATGGTGAAGAAACTTCCCAAAGCAATAGAAAGTCAAGCAGTCTTCTCACTGAAATTAGAATCTCATCTAGCAAGCAATTCTGTTTAGTCCAATGCAGAGCTTACTCTTGCCCCTAAGACAGTTCAGGGACAGAAAGAATCGCTGGAAAGATTTTTCAAATGAATTAAAAAGTTCTTCTCTATGTCCTTGGGGTTTCTGTCAAGTCACCTCAGGGCTGAGGTCCTACCTCCTGGAGGTTACCTCTCTGTATCCTAAATGCCCAGCCGCCAACTCAAGCTGAGCTGGAGGAAGGCTCATGCGGCTTTGCAAGCTTCTGCTGAGCAAGTTAGTCTAGCTGAGCTAATGAAGATGCAGCCACTAACCATCACCACAGAGGGCCTGCTCAGTCAGCGGCACGGAGCCTGGGGGCCGGGGAGCCTGCCCCTCCCTGGCCAGCCTTCCTTTGGCTGTGGAAACTTCTGCTCTTATTACAAGTACTTGCTCACAGAGTAGTGGGGACTTTGGCCCTAAAATGGAGGAACTGAGCAATTTTCGTCTCTGAGTATGATGTTCCCATACTCCTGAAAGCACGTTTCTTTCACAGGAAATGCCCCTTGGTGCCAACCCTGCCATAACGGAATGGGACTTTCTCTCACATTGAGCCACACCTGTCGTCAACAAGCATTTGCTTCCAATCTAATTAAGCTCTATGGGGGAAGGAGACTGTGTGGGTCTCAGGCATTTCCTGGCAACATTGGGCCCACAGCACCTGGGAAAGCTCCACAAAGTCTACACTCTTATTTAGGAAGTGAAGTTGCCCCCGGTCACAGCTGTTGTGTTTCAATAGAGACCAGAGGCCTCTGGGAAAGTCATGAAGGCCTCGCGCAGGCCCCGGTGCAACAGTGAGTGCCAGGCACTTGGAGCTGAAAGGTGGCCCGAGCCTGTTAGGGTTCCCGCAGACTCGCCAACAGCGGGAGTAAAGCAGAGAGAAGGCTGGCTCTGACAGACGCTGGCTAAATGGTTATTTTGAGGAAGGCTGGATTAAAAAGTGTACTGATGGATGAGATGGTTGCGGAGTGGGTGGATGAATGAAAATATGACTGGATCAATGAATGTGTACATAAATGAATGGGTAGACAAATGGGTGGATGAATGGGTAGAGAGACAGACAGACAGATAGATTGATAAACAGATGTGTAGAAAAATGGGTAGATGCATGGGTGACTGGATGGATGGTTGGGTGAGTTGATGGTTGAGTGGATGGATGGATGAATGGCTACATGAGTTAATTGGTGGGTGAATGAACAGAGGATAAATGGGTGTTTGATGAGTCGGGGGTAGCAAGATGAAGGAATAAACAATAACTTCAACCATCAATGTGCCAACGTACACAACACTATAACTTACTTCCAATAAAATAATTTCCAATGAGTAATCCCTTGAATAAACTCACAAAACCTGAACCACCAGCAAGTCAAACAGTAGGCAGGCCTCGTGTGGTCCACATTCCCTGGAGCTGAAGTTGACATGGAGAATGCTGTAATTGTGGGCTATCCGCCAATAGGCGAAAGGTTTCCCCGTGGCTACCAAACAGCATTGCTCTGGCAATAGACAAATCTATTTCATTATCTTTTAAAAAATCATTTCCTGCATATTAAAAATACCCCATTTATTCTTCAGAAATGAACCTAAAATAAACACAGAAGCCAGCTTCAGAAGATGCATTTAAAACAAAAATTGATACCGAGGGAAATAAGGAAGTCAAGCCCAGGGCCGCCTGCCTTCCCAGGCAATCCTCACGAAACGGTCCCTTCAGACAGCAGGGTAAGAAGCCTGACTCCCCCACATATGACCTTGTTTCAGAGCCGCACAGCTTTCCTTGCTCCAGTCCACAGCAGCCAGAAAACAGGAGAATGTACAGTACTCTGCTACTGCCAAATGTAGAATGAAACATAACCCTTGTTTTTGTGTTTTGGGTTATTACACTTTTTATTACCACTACTGTGTTATAGACATCTTTCCTTCCTCCGAGATAACAACAGCACAATTAATCAGTTTAAGAGAAAAGCTTTCAGTTTGGATAAAATTAGACTGTTTTATTTTTTTATTAAAAAATAGGAAGCTTATCATGCCAATTGTAATTTTAGTAAGTTATTTCTAATGTGAGTTTATTAAACCATGAATTTTCCCTTGAGCTAAACTAATGACCACTATTAGGTATGCTACTCTATTTTAAATGATCAAAATATTCAATAGAATAAGATGAAAATTTTAGATAGTGATAATTACAAAATGTCAGCATCACCTGGAATCAATTTACTAATATGCCAGCCCGGATGTGGAGGAGAAGAGACAGTTTAAAATGCGCAGAAGGCAAGTTGCATGGGCCTCTGTCATTTATCCTTTGGGGACTGTCATGACTGAATATTTATATCCTTTGCTCCCCAGCAGTTGTTTTAGTTTTTATCAGACAGTAAGGGAAGGATTGTCAAGGAGAGAAAACTCCTCCACCTTTTTGAAACCCCAGGTTGTTACCTTAATTTTTGAAGGGGAAGTAGAGACAGAACTCTAAAATAAACAAATTCTGTTGCACTTGGGGGTCTCTGTCTCTCTGGTTTTCCTCTTAAGTATATGGTACTGACCTCCCTAAACCCCCAGTCCCTAAGGGAAAGGCGGCAGGGTTCTGGGTAATTAGATGAATTGCAAACCCCATTGTTTTATAAGTCAAGGTTTCAGCTGTGTTTCTTTGTTTAGGAAATTATCACCGGAAGTCATGGGCAAAGTGAATTTTCTCTTGGCTCAGGAGGGCAGAGACTTCATCCCCTAAAGGGTACCCGTCAGGGAAAGGAGCAGCTAACATGATACACGTGTACAGATGTGTTTGGCTCCTCGGGGGAATAATTGATTCACCGGGGCTGTCAAAGATATGTGTGTGACAAGGCAGAATGAGAGCCATGACCTCCCCCTTTTCCATTTCCTGAAGTTACCTACCCCCGCCCCCATATCCTCCTGCCACCAACTGCTACACAAAAGATATGGAAGGGTATACATAAACTCACACAAAGACACTCGAGTGTTGCATTCCTCAGTTTAAACAGCTCCAGCTATTTAGTTCCGGTGGGGGTGTCTAAATAAACTTCTATAATAGAGCTGATCGGTTATAGAAAAATTACTGGATTAATTTAATCCTTATTTCTGGTTTTTCCACTTTCTGTTCTTCCCCCTCCAGCCCTGCCCTTTGAAGCCACTGATCATTCTCCAGGCCCACTCCCAAGCCTCTTCTGCACAGTCTAGTTCAGGTTCCTTGTGTCCCAAGGCAGCAAGAATCTTGCCTACTAAACACCAGGGAGTAACGACTACTGTGCCAGCAGCCTGACGTTTCAGCGACCCTCAGACTCTGTACAGGTGTTGCCGGAGCAGCCCCTGCCCTGTTCTGGGTGGAGAGCCCTTGGGAGCAGCAAAGGGCGGTCGTAGAGATCACAGACTCTGACGCTGGACTGTTGCCTCCCAGCTGTGTGCACTTCGCAAATCCTCAGTTTCTCTGTGACTCGGTGTCCTCCTCTATAAAGTATAGAAAATTATATCTGCCTCCTAAGGGATTAAGTTTATCAATGCTTTCTGCACATTTATTTCATTAAATATAATTTCCAATGGGCTGATTATTCAAGCCTCACCTCTCCTGCCCTAATCTTTTACACTTCGAGGCTCCCTTTTATCTCTGCTACAAAGTCCACCACCTTTCTTAGCTCTCTGGGATCTCGGTCTTTCTATCCAAGACTGATTAATGTACCCAGCAATCCTCAGGACAGATTCCTGATCATTCTTTTTTCAAGCCTGCACTTCTATTTAAAACTATCACAGAATTGAAGACCAAGGATACTCCAGTTCCTGAGACTCAGCCAATCTAAGCATTTTAAAACTATTGAAATAAGCAAAGGAGGTGTTGGTCTTGGCCATGTCTTACATTTGGAAATGATGAAGTATGGGTTTCTATTGCCCTGTGTCCCTAAAGCACAAAGCTGTTGTAAATAATGAGGGCTATGGCTAGGTCTGAGTGCAAATCTACTAGTTCTAGGGAGGAAATGCATTAAATAATAAATAGGGAAGGGGGTGCCTACCTGTCAACCTTGTCTAATAAATAATTCCTGGTGACCATGATCACATCTTTAAAAAAGGAGGTGGATTTTTTTGTTTATTTTTGCTGTGATTCCAAAGGCCATTCCCAAAGAGGAGCTGCAACAAGTTCTTAGGCAAAGTTTGCATCATGAATGAGTATAAAGCCTTTGATTCCTGGGAGACTACTTCAAAGGTCGGCCCTTATTTATGCAAAAAGAACATAGCCCCTACCACCTAAAACTTAGCAGTAAGGTTGGCTTTGGCATAATGGATCAAAGCAGGTGGATACAAAGTTATTGAAAGACACTTAATATTTTTAGACCAGCAAAACTGGATTGCTATTCTGAGTTTTCCAGACTAGGATTGGCTTATCCTTTGAAAGGTATGTAGAACTTTACAAGGGAATGCATGACTTCTCAGGATAAGTGAGGCGTTTTGGAGGGAAAATTCTATTTGGTGTAAGTAATTTGAAACATTACTTCGCATTAAAGTAATCATGGATACTGTGGTAGGTAGTGTCTGGCTTTCAACGATTCCCCCTCACCACCATATCCATGCACTTGGGGATCTCCTGTTTAGTGTGGGGTGAACCTAGCGACTTGCTTCTAATGAACAGAATATGGCAACAGTGGCAGGACATTTCCAGTGAGTAAGTTATTAAAGACTGTGATTTCTGTCCTGCTGGTATTTTGGCTTTCTGATTCTTCTCACTGCTGTTAGCTGTCCTGTGGAGAAGTCCACAGGACAAGGAACTGAGGGTTCCCCTGAACAACAGCCAGCAAAGCAGTAAGGCCCTCAGTCTAACAGCCTGCAAGGATAGAATCCTGCCAACAACCCCAGGAACGAGCTTGGGAGCAAACCCATCCCCGGTAGAGCTTTGAGACAACTGAAGCCCCGGCCCACACCTTGGCTGCAGCCTTGACTGGAGCTAGAGCTCAGCTAAGCTGCACCCAGATTCCTGATCCATACAAACTGTGAGATAAACAATGTCGTCATTTTAAACCACTAAGTCTTCAAGCAATTTACTCTGCAGCACTAGATAACTAATGCAAATATATTATAGACTAGGGTACAAAACTATCAAGAAAGACAAAGTCTGTTGCACGTATTTAATTTTTCAACATGCCTGCACAGGGCTCCCCAAATTGCACAATGCTAGGAGACTCCACTTACAACAGACATGAGGCAGAGGTGTGGAGCCTTAACGCCCTGAGGCTGTCTTTACATCACATCTTTTCATCTTTCTGATTTTTGGCTCTGCAACATACTGGCTCTCTGACGTGGGTCTCAGGTCTCACTTCCTAGGTCCTCGGTTTCCTCATGTATAAAGGGGGTGTAAGAATCGACTTCATCAGTTTTCTGGGAAAGGTAAACCAGATGGTTGTGGAGAGCACAGCCTCTGGCACACAGAGGAAACTGACTATAAACTCGACAGTTCTGAGTCTCTCACCCCCAGCAGAGTTTCCAGGACTTAGGTTCTGTGCAAAGTGCTAGGACACTTAGTTCTCTTTTTACTCCAGCAGGAAGTAGAACCTCCCACTTCTTCACTGTCAGAGGGAAAAAGGAACAAAGTCACCTCAAACCAGGTCTGCTTTCCCAAGGCAATATCCCCATGGTGTCTGATTATACCAGGAAGTACCAGGTGTTTAATTTGGAAAGAAAACCCACTCCATAGTTAACCAATCTAGATACAATGAAAATAGAAGACAGAACATGGATTTAACTTCCTCATGCAGTGCTCCCCAAATCAGAGACTTTTATTCAAAAAGAAGTTTCATATTTATAGGTTGTTTGAATATTATTAAATTTGCTACTATGTCTAGATGGTCGCTTTGTGTTTCCCTATTTTCTACGGCAATGTCTACAGAGTCAAAGATCCCCACTAAACATGGCTGCTTATTAAAAACAATAAAGGGCTCCTGCTAATTGAGCACTGGCTCTGGGCTGGGCGCTTTTGCACAGAGGTTTTGATGCCTGTTACTATTACTCTCTCACATCGCCACTCATTAATGAAAACAAAGCCATCAGTAGGGGACCCAAAAAGAGTTAGTCTAGTCAGGAACAGACCAAAGGACATTCCTCCCAATATGCCCCCAAGTGAAGAAGGAAGACGTTAATGTTGCAAGGACCAGCGGTGACCTGCCTGGGCTGGGAGCTTTCTGCAGCCGGTCTGAGGGAGGCTGTGAAGCGTAAGTTTAAGGTCATTAGCGGAGGAGCCAAACTGCCGGGGGTTTAGTCCTCACCCCACTGTTTACGTACTTACTAGAGAACCTTGGGCATCTTAAACTCTCTGTGGCTCAGTTTCTTCAGCTATAAAATGTGAATAATAGAGTACTATCTCATAACATCTTCATAGAGATTAAATGAGGCAACAGATTTTAAACACTTAGTTCATCTTACCAAGGAATCGATAGATGTTAGCAATCTAAACCTCAACATAGCCAATGGGGTGGGTGGTTCTACTCCATTTTACAGAAGAAAAAAGTGAAGGTCAGAGAAGGCAAAATACCCCTCAAGCTCATACAGTTGGTAAGTGACAGAACTGGGATTTGAATCCCCACAAATGGGTGATGACTGCTAATGCCCATCATACCCTGTCCTGCTTTCCTTCTAGGTACATGAGAGGATTATGGTTCCTAGGACCACTGGGCTGTAGGAGGAAGTAACCTGTTTCATTCAGAAGTCAAAGCATTCAATCACCCAGACCCTCTCATGTTCTCTTTCCAGCTACAGCTGTTGTAGAAGCCCATTTGCTAAGGGCGGGGCCGTGTGGCTGGGCAGCCTTGCTTGCTCGGCCCTTTCCGGAGTAGCGCCCCCGACTGACAGTGTACAGGGCCTGAGGCCTGTGCTTGTGACTGGGGCATAACCCCCCTATCCCAGCTGGTATACCGGCGCATGGTGTTTCTCGGGTTTGAACCCTAGAAAATGAGAACAACAATGGTGGTGGTGAGAATTAGGTTTATATCAGATAAAATCTACATGGAAGGACATGGCATAGAGCCAAGCATGTGATAAATGCTCAATAAGTGCTTGCTGAATATAAGAAGAGAATCATTTCTCTGAAGATCAAAATTAAAACCTATTGAAGAACATAGTGATAGCTGACAGCATGTAATGCTTACTCTGTGCCAGGCATATTTCTAAGGGCTTTGTGTATACAGACTCACTTACTTCTTGCAATAAACCATGAGGAAAGTACTCTAAGTATCCACATTTTACAAGATGGGAAAAGGAGGCATATGTAAGTGAAGGAACAGAACTAAAGTCCTAGCTGTACATGAAATATCTGGGTCTCAAACCCAGGCAGTGTGGCCAGAGCCTACATTCTTGACCTAGTGGTAGGCAAGCAGACTTTTTTTAAAGGCAATTCCATTAAGTAATTAGTTAGATGTAAAGGAAAACAATATTCCTGGATTAATTAAGGAATAAATGTAATGTTGGCAACATAAGAAAGATTGTATTTTCAATTTGCTTCAACGAAATTACTTCATAGTGGTGAGTGAACATGTATACACATGAATTTACACATGTAGGATAAATACAAAATATATTGGTGATCAATGACACTTGAAAGGCAGCTCTAGACTGTTATGAGATAAAACACAAGATAAAAGCACCCCAAACACAAAGCTGTAACATGCTAATGTTCAAAGGAAACTTCCAGTTATATCTCTACTATGTCACAGGGGCAAGTCCATCTATTACTCCCCTCTGCAAAACTAATTGTGTCAAGGGATCCCTGTGGGCCTAGGAGGGCAGAGCATGGCAGGAATAAGCTACAGTGGCAGCCTTCCAGACCCTTCCACACATCCTTGCTGCTGACCACTAATCAATCCAGGGATGGGCAAACCAGAGAAAGGAAAGGAGGAACTTTCACAAAGTGGTGGCTCTCACAGCAAAGAAAACCACAAAAAAATAAGAAGGACATTCATCTCTGTTGCCACAAGAGAATTCAGACAGCCTAACTGTAAATGTTTCTGCAGGCTCAGCTCATCTCTGAGGTCTTCTCTACCTTTCTCAGCCTCTGCATTCTCTGTCTTGGGTCCCGGCCTTGTGTTGATTCTGAGAGGAAGGGAGTACACCCAGAGCTCCATCACTTGAGGGGACTTGGGTACCATCCTTTCCACACTGTGAGGCACAACTAATCTGGGCTCCCATGCTCCCTGTACATCCCCTTTTCTGATAAACTGAGCACCTAAGATTAGGGTGCTCCTGGGGCATCCCAATGGCCCCCTTACCATCTTTTTGCCCCCATCATGTTGGCTTAGTCCATGGGAAGTAGACCAAGGAGGGACTCTGTTTTCATTATTAAAATCATTGCCTTTAGAATATGACTTAATGTGTTCAAAGCTTAGGTCTTCCTCTATGATGTTGGACAAGTTGTTTTATTTCTCTAAACCTCATTTCATCGTCTGTATTAAAAAAAAGGGGGGGGATGATGAAGATGATGATGGGGATTATAGCCCTACGTCTTAGGGTTCCTGTGAAGAATAATCAAAGTAAATCACCTAGCTCAGTGCCTGGTGTGTAAGGGTTCAATATTTTAATTATCTACTATTTCAGTTCTTCCTCAGTTTTGTCTGTTTAGCACTTCTCCTGCCCAGATTACCTCCAGATTCGGAGACTCCAATCCAGCTGATCACCTTCCTTCTCACCAGTTTCCTTTGTCTCAGACCCCCTGCCTAGCCTGCGCATGGGTGGACTGAAGCAGGCTTCCTGCCGCATTTGCAGTTAGCATAGAGATCAGCACTGCAGCAGGTATTATCAGCGCTCCATCCACACCCCCTCAGACCCCTTTGCCATTTCACTGCATACTGACTCCCACTGTGCTTTACTTTCACTCCTGACAGCCAGCGCCTGCAGTGGTATCCTGGTAAACAGTTAACAGCCACCTCTGGGGATGGAAGAACCCCAATTCGTAATTTTAGCCAATTCCCACAGTGTAACTATTTCAACCACAGCTGATTTCAAGCTATCATTGTGAGTCTAACTAGCTTGCAAAATTCACAGTAATTTAACACCCAACTATCATGTCTGTATCTCTTTTACGAAGACTGCATCCCGGCTACCACGATCTGCTTTTGTTGTACCCAAGGAGGATAGGAATTGTCTGGGCATTTATACCCCTGCTCATCCCCCATTCCAGTAGCCCTCAATCAAGGGTCAGTGAATTAGAGATGTAAATACTCAAGATCCCTCACTTCTGACAGGGTCAACACTGAAGTGTTACCCTTACCATCTCCAGTTTTCCTGGCCAACATCACCCCCGTGGAAATAAGCCCTTGCTCACCTTCCTCCCTTCTCAGTCTAACTCTCCCATTTCCCTACCAGTTTTTCCTGGGAAACTTTCTAGTAAGTCACTTACACAGAACTTCTCGCCCCAGAGTCAGCTTCTGAGGAACCCAAGTAAGACAGTGCTTAAGAGCTTGCATTCTAAACCTCCGAGTTCATATTCTGATTCTGATACAAGCTATGTGACTTGGGAAAGTTATTTAAAGCCTCTGCACCTACCTCTATAAAGTAGGTCCAATAAGTCCCTATCAATGGGGCTGTTTGTAGAATGAAAAAAGTTAAGTCATCTAAGGGTCTTAGCACAGAGTCTGGCTCATGATATATCTCTCATAAATGCAGTTCTTGTTGTTGTTATTTTTTAAAGAGAGCATCTTGCCTGGCTTCTAGGTCAGATCTTCAAGTGGAATTGTTGAAGACTGAGCCCTGCCACCTAACAGGGCTGTGTGGCCTTCTGAACCATCCCTGAGCTTACCCTGCCCTTTGGAATGAGTTTATGTTCTTTGGCTGTCCTTTCCTGGAATAGCCGCCATCCATCTTTGTCTGCTACAGAGGAAACAGGTCTCCTGGAGGGTCCAGGGGCACTTGACCGGCCCTGGGATTTGGAAGCTGCAGCATGCCTTGCTCCTGAGCTCCCTGACACTTGCACAGCCAGACAGGACTCAGTGGAGAGCAACAAACAGGCAGGATCCCCAGAATGGATGGAGCCAGTGTGCTTATTTGTGATCCAGTCAAGTGCCTTGCCCCGTTGTCTCCACCTTTTCCCAGCAGGAAAAATAGCAGCTGACTGCCCAGTGGAGGCAGAGTGAGCTCTCATAAAACGCTGGTGGCAGAAGGGGTTAGTAACAGCCCTTTGCAAAAGCCAGCAGGTAACCTCTGCCCAGGCCCTCGGGAACACCCATCCCACTGCGTCCACTGACACCAACTTTAGACATCTTTCCTAAGTAAAGAATCTTAAACTTGGAGAAGCTTTATGTACAAAGAGAACCCGTTAGTCCTGGTGTTTTGTATGTATTTGACATATAATAATACATTTTATTAATTAATAAGTCAGGGTATTATTTATCATTGAAAAAAACTGGAAAGTATCTTGAGCTCAATAGTTAAACACAAAGGAAAAGATAAATGTTATGAGGCTAATGTTTGCTTTTTTTAAAGTGTGGCTATTAAAAATCATGTTTGTAAAAATTTATTTTAAAATTATAAAGCAGCCTTGGCCAGGTGGCTCAGTTGGTTGGAGTGTCTTATTATACCCCCAAAGGTTGTGGGATCAGTTCCCGGTCAGGGCACATACCTAGGTTGCAGGCTCAGCCCCCAGGACATATACGTGAGGCAACCGATCCATGTTTTTCTCTAACATCTCTCTCTCTCTCTCTCTCTCTCTCTCTCTCTCTCTCAAATCAAGAAAAGTATCCTTTGGTGAGGATTAAAACAAATTATAAAACAAAACCTGTGTAAAGGCGTATGAACTCGAATAAAACAAATTTTAATTTAAAGGCACAACTTACTGTTTTCTTAATAGGAAAAGAAAAGCCCTGCCTGGTGTGGCTCTACGGATTGAGCTCTGGCCTGTGAACTGAAAAGCTGCCGATTCGATTCCCAGCCCAGGTACATGCCTGGGTTGTGGATCAGATCCACACTTGGGGGCATGTAAGAGCCAGCTGATAGATGCTTCTCTCGCATATTGATGTTTCTCTGCCTCCATCCCCCTCTCTCTTAAAATAAATAAATAAAATATTTTTAAAAAAGAAAAAACGTAAAAACACTGGTAACACTGAAAACCAATGTGCCACAATAAGGAAATGCTGAACTAAAATGTAGAACTATGCAGGGGAATATTATGCAGCCATTGAACACTGACTATGTAAAAATTAGGAAATAATATCTGTCTATGAAATGGCAGTACAGCTCAAAGTATAATTGTTGCTAATGTAATTATGTAAACTAAACTTATGATGATTTCTTAACAGAATATTTAGACATGATTTGGAGCACTGGCTGATGTGGTTCAGTTGGCTGGAGCATTATCCCATGGACCTAAAGGCTGCAGGTTCGATCCCCAGTAAGGGTGCACATGAGAGGGCAGCTTATTAATGTTTCTCTCTCACACTGATGTTTTTTTTCCTCTCTCTTTCTAAAAGCAATGAAAAAAGTGTCATTGCATGCGGATAAAACATAAAGAATATTTAATATGATTTGGGGTAGACCCAACTACATAAAAACTAAACCAACTTAAAAATGCATGTGTAAAGTACAACACAAGGAATATAGTCAAGAATATTATAAAAGTTTGTATGGTAACAGATGGTTACTAGATTTAACATGGTGATTGTTTCATAAGGTATTTAAATATTGAATCATTGACGTACACCTGAAACTAATATAATACTTTATGTCAACTATTCTTCAATTAAAAAGGATGCATAATGAAAAAAAACCCACTGTTTTAAATAACTACAGTAAACTGTTAAGAATGCTCATATTTGGGCTGCAACCCTGGAGTGGTTTGTTTTGTCTTCCTTTTCATGTTCCAAATTTTCTTTAATTAGGAAGAATTCCTTTTATGGTAAGGTGTTCGTGATTGATTGATTGATTGAGAAACAACAACAGAACATGCACACAAACACACAGCACACAGATGAAACAGTAAGGAGTAGAAGCAAGAAAGAACATTACTATTCAAACACTCTTCTCTTTACATGGGGCTAAATCACAGCCATTTTCTATGGCAGGTAACAGGCTGACCTAACCAGCAAATCCACTCAAAGTTAACTTCCCAGGCCCCAGTTACCTTTTAGCTCTCACTTCAGCTACGGCAGCACTAGCTGGGACAGCAGCTGGGCAATAAGGTATGCAATTCAAAAGCAAAAGAATTCAGAACTTTATGCTTATGAAAATCCACTCCAGTCTTCCTTGGTAGTGTGGTTTGCATCGTGCGCTCATGGGCTTGCCAAGTTTCACCTTTGAAATCAGATTTCCTCTAGGTTGTGTACTGTTGCCTTCTGTAGGCTTAAGTCCATTATTTCTAACTGAATTTTGCTTTTTAATTGCAATGAGTTCAGGTACATGTATTCTTGCTGATGCACTAGAAAAACTAGTTCAACAGAGCCTCACTGATTCACCACCTGGTGGGTACATGTCTTCCCATGAACAATTCCTCATTTGCCAGCATGAAGGAAAAGTTAGAGTACCGTGAAACAAGTCAGTCCCCCTTGTCCTCTCAAGCAACTACTATTATACACCCCCCCCCACAAAGTAGCATTCATCCTATGTATAATCATATCCATTCACCTATATCCTGGGTGGCATCATGAGACATAAATGTCAAGAGCCACTAATGTGGTTTTGAATGTTACCACTTTCCGGACAGCTTCCTCAACTGGAGGTTCAGCCTGTCATCCATAAAGGTGCAGGTGTCTTCCTCTATTCCTCCTTCCTGCCTGATACAAAGGATGTGATGCCTTTTTAATACTCGTTTCCTAACACATGAGGATATAGTAGATAAAACCTGCCATCTGGCTCTTTTTGTTTTTGATGAAGCCATTTACATTTTCTTAGTATAATTAGTATTGTGCAGTAACTTGTCAATATCCTGTCAGGGCACCAAATAACAATTTAAGTGTACCTGAAACTTTGATGATTTATTTGTTGCAGCATGCTTTCAAGCACCAATGAGCAATAATCACCACAGAGATTACATGGTATTGGGTCAATTAAATATGATAAAGCTATTTTCCTGTGACATAATGGGTCTGTTTCAATCTAAATGATATAAAATGGTCAGACTTGTCAAAGGCAACATAGTGACCCCACAGAAGATTAGACCTAACCAAAATAGAATCCGACCTAACCAAAATAGAATCCTACTAATGATGTTTCTGAACTTGATGTTCTATCTCGATTTCACTAGATGTCTTTTTAATCAGAAGGATGTCATTGCCATGCTCGCTCTTGAGCATTCAATGCCCAGCCCTCATGATAAAGTGGGAGGCCTTTGAGCTACCTTGAAATGGTGGCAAATACAAAATATTAAAGGTATTAAAGGGAGTTTGCTGACACTGAATTGCTTCTGATAGTTTTGTTAGAATCAGAGTCAGTGTTAATTAAGAAAATTCTGCTGGGTTAGGGAGGTAAGAAACTCGTCCGGGGGCTGTCAGACCATTTCTCTCTTCCAATGGAGATATCACTGGGCTATAAAAACAGACCTTAGCACTAGACTGGAAGTGTGATGAAAAAAACTTTGGGAACAAAGCTTCTGTTTTAATTTTAGAACAACATGAATACAGATTGATATTGCACCGCATTTTTGAAGACAAAACACCCTACACCAGGAACACTAATGGCTGGATGCAACCGTACGATCACAGTAAAACAGCAACAACATGCATAACCTCTACACCCAATCCCCACTTCCTTGATGCAGTTGACAGACACAACTGCTACAAAGCCGAAAGTGGCCATGATGGTCACTTCAGTCCAATACACATTAAATTCAGCCCCCGCCAAGTATCAAAAAAACTAATTACTGGAATGAGTGACCAGATGAGAGGCATCATTTGCAATCAGCAGGTATCTATTGAGGCCTCCCAACTACAAGTCCCTAGGGAACCCGAAAAACACCTTCTGAGACTTTGTCCCATTCAATAGTGAGAGATCACCTTGAAATTTAATTGAGAAAAGAAGGTATATGTTGCGTGTTGTGTAGAGAGGAGAGGCATTCCCAACAGCCACAAGGAAAATCAACCTACTTGCTTAGTACTTTGTCAACTTACACACGAGCACAGCAGCTCCTGATAGCTCCCTTCGTCTCCCTCCTGAGCCATCAGCCTCCGCCCAACTCAGGCTCACTACAAATAGAGCTGATCACCTTGACCTCTCCCTCTCTCTTCCTTTTCTCTTTGGGGTCTTAAAATCGTTCCTCCGGTTTCACTGCTAATCCATGGTAGAAAACAATCAGAGCAGCGGTTGCTCTGGGAATGGTGGGGGTCACAGTCGGCTGGGAAGAGGCTTGAGGGAATTTTTTGGTGTAATGAGAATACGCTACATCTTGACAAGAGATTGGATTACACAGAGCTGTGCATTTGTTAAAACTCAGAAAACACATTTAAGATTTATGCATTTCACCGTGTGTAAATTTTACATCAAAAGAGAAAAACTACACAATAATGTCAATAGTTAATAATATGCGCGCTAAAGTATTCTGGAAGAAATTACACCAGTGTCTACAATTTACTTTGAAATGCATCGAATCAAAAACAGAATGAATCGATGGATTGAAAGAAGGGTGTATAGAGGGAGTGAGAGATAGAAAAGCAAAAGGTAAATGTTAATGGAAGAATCTAGCTGGAACGTACACATGCCCATTGCAAAATTCAATTTATCTGTAGGTTTGAAGATTTTTATAATAAAACAGTGGTTAAAAAATATATATATGTTGGGCCCAGAATGGGCCTTGAAGTTAAAGTAAATGTTACACAGTGGGCCCTCAAATAAGGTCATTTTGTTCAACATTGTTTCCTTATAACTTTGATGAGCTGCTGCAGGAACTTAACACCTCTTTATATCAATTAGCCTATGGTAAAATTCGTTTCATTGGTTTCAAAGTGATATATTCACTTTGCTTAAATTCATAGAACCTATTGATGATGTTAAGTGAGGATTTACTACATTTCATTGTCAAAGAACATCTCACTTTTCATCCTGAGGAATGAGAAGAAGAAATTAAGAGGGTGTTTAGTCATATTAATTAGAATTTATTGGATAATGATATACAGCAAAGACAACAAGGATGGCAATTACTATTATTGCTCTCTTTGTGTCAAGCATTAAACTAAGTGCTTTCAAGAGACAGCTTATTAATCCCACAACAATCCTTAGAGAGAGGTACAAATAGTCCCACCCTTACTGGGTGAGGAAACGAAGCTTCTGTGGATTAACTACCATGTCCAAATTTAATCACACAGAGGGTGTGGCACTGAGATTCAAACCTAGGCTTAGGCAGGAGTATACTGGGGACACAGAAGACAACTGGCAAAACCTGGATTTGAACACTGGTCTACGTGATCCAGAATCCAGGCAGCATTTTTATTCTTTGTAATGATGCTCTGCAGCTAGCCTTAGCAGAGTGAGTCATCCCTAGACTCAGGTTGAACCTCAATGCCTTTCAGAGGTAAGGAGAGTTTCAATCCTTCAGAAACGGTCTGTACCTGGTATTAAAAATATCAGCTTTGGATTTATGGGTTTTGTGAATTATTCTCAGTGCATCTTGACCTAAATTCTACAATTTTTCCTTCACTTATAAAAGAGGTTATGCTAGAAATCCCATGTGGCACAGGATGTCTTAGCAGACACCTAAAGAAGACTCTTGCCTTGCATCACAAGAGTGATTTTATAGTGGACTTCCAGGCAGTAAAGTGATGTGATGAGAGGCAGGCAGCTCCTGGGGACATCTCATTTTTAAATTTGGTGAAAGAAGCATTGATGTAGGATATGGAGTCACTTGTATAATCTCTAGGAAGCTTAGACTTGCATCCCAATTTCACATAACTGTAGGGGAGTGATTTTATGATGTTATTTAAGTCCTATGAGAATATGTCCTCTTTTATAATAATAATAATTCATGTAATTCTCAAGTCATTATATGGAGAAACCTATGTCTGGGAACTACAAGGCCTGGACCTGAGTAGACACTCAATGAAAGTTTTTTTTTTTCCCACTCTTCTGGTCCACAGGAAGAAATGACACTCAGAAAGCTGGACCATGAAATACTCCTCAGAGGTACGTTTAACACTGGAATTAGCAATTATGCCTCCCTTAGTATGCCTTTCTATTGAGAAGCTCATAGTATAAAAAATTACATGCTTATGAAGGCAATTATTCTTTTTTATGCCACCTGATTTTCTTGTAACAAATACCATTCACAATGGAAACCCCCCCACTGATACTGGTATCGGGCAGTGCCAGTGCTTGGAAGGAGGGACAAGGAGATCAGTGGGGAGCTGTTAGTGGGTTTTCAGTCAGAAACTATATAGTCTATGATTTTAACAGTTAAAATAAAAGGAGTAGGAAAGCAATTTCCATTTAAGACTTTCAGTGCTGGGCAGTCAATGGAAATTTGCTGAATTGAGCTAAAGATGAGGGGGCTTTTCACAAGATGCATAATAGCAGTATCTTTATAAGGAAACCCTTTTGGTTCTAGAGCGGTTTATAGTCTCAGTAATTGGGGCCTTGAGAGGTGTTTAGCTGACAAATTTCTGAAATTCTCTGCAGATCCAAAGAACCAAATACTAGTCTCTTTAAAAAGGGAAAGAAAAAATGATATTCGAAGTTGACTTGATGTACCCACAAACTTTATGAAGGTGAGGGGATTCCATAAAGAAATGAATGAATGAAGAATGAATGAAGTGACTTGAGTTTGGTTCAACCTCACAGGCTAATGTGACACAAATCCAACAACCAAAATTAACTCCAAAATGACCCATGTCCTTCATTCATTATCTAACAGATGCTTACTCAGCCCCTACTATGTGCCAGGCCAATGCTATGGCCTCAGACACATCCATGGAATAAATGGACACAAATTGTACCTTATAGATTTAACCCCTTAAAGGAGGCAAAATGGATCTCAAAGTGCCCTCTCTGCTCTCACATCTTCTTTCCCCACGCCCTCAGGTTTTACCGCCCCTTGCCCAGGTGAGGATTGGAGCTTTCCCCTCCCCCTCCCCCTCCCAGTCTTGCCTTGGAGAATAGAGAAGGGGAAAAACCTGAATGGACAGAATCAGAACCTTCCCTTGCTTTTCCTCATTCCAAACATATTTTTGTTTCCAAATATGCATAATACATAGAAATTTTACTGCTACCCAGACCTAGACTCAAACCCAGCTTATTGGTTTTTCATGCATTGTCTTATCTAATCCTTGTGAGAAGCTGTGAAGTAGGTGTTATTTGTATTTTGTTATTGTCGTTAGAATAGTTATCCCACACTTACAGATAAGGAAACGGGCTACACAAGGCCGCAGCTTTTGCACTGTCATGGGGCTCAGAATTAGGGCATCTAGAAAGGCCATGGTCTTATCACCCTGTCTCTTTCTTTTTGCAACTTTGGGGCTCATTTACATAACTATTAAATAATGCTTATCCATTCATGTGGGCATTTTCCCCATTAAAAGCTATTAAGTGTCAAAAGTGTGCAGACTGAATTTTTAAGGTAAAGATTGTCTTTTGACTTAAATTGTTGATCAGTAGCTCAGACCTCCATGTGTATCTTTTCATTCTTTCAGCAAATAGTTACTGAGTGCTCAGTGTGCTCTATCTGGCCTGGGCATGAAATGGATCCAAACAGGCAAAGAGCCCGTACTCATAGAACATTCCAGAGGAGGAGGGGAGCTTTTAAACATTTACTATGTCATGGTGTAATAAATGTTATGAAGATAAAGTATGGTAAGGGACCAGAGAGTGATGGGAGACAGGAGAGATACAGATGACCTCTGTATAAAGGTGACATTTGAGCAAAAACTAATTAAAAGTAACCAGTCATGAGGATTTTGGGTGCAGAGGTGCATTAGAAGCAGTCCGAAGAACAGGTGCAAGGTCCCCAAGGTGGACAGGTGTCTGGTGTGTTCCAGGATTAGCAGAGGAGGCTGCCCATCTGGAATCCCATTTAACAGTCATGCATTTAAATAAAATCTACAAATATAAGGTGTTGCTGGTTATTTTTCACACAGTTGCCCCAGGGATGCTTTGTGCTTGCCATTTTAGGGCAGTTTATGTACCTCCAGGACAGCAAGGGGACAGTTATTTTTCCTCATAAAGTCATTAAGCTGTGTTAATCACTCCACAACAATGGCTAGAAAACAAAGAGTGTCCACCCAAACCACCCCCCATCCAGCACCCCTAAGTGTGAGAACCTGCTGTTTAGAAAGACATTTACAAATGGATGCAAAGAGTAGAGCCCCCTTACTCTTCCTCCAACATAGCAGGTCTCTGCGTTTAGCCCTCAAGTCTTTGCTCACAGTTTTCCAGGAAATCCCTCCCCTAAGTCCAATCTGCCTACTGTTTGGCCAAGCAACTTGAATCAGTAGACAGGGAAGAAGTGACCAGACCAGGACCGTGGCCAGCACTGAGCAGCGGGAGACAGGGTGAGCCACAGATAAAAGAAGCAAAGCTGAGAATTTGGCTTCTTAATGGAAAGTTAAAGTTGGTTTGAATCATTAGAATTACTGACTAAAGGGTTTATTAAATAACATCCTCTCACATATATTTTCTATTAATACTCTGTAGTAGTTCCAGTTAGCTTCAGTGCTTGAGAACTGTGTGCATTAAGAGATAATATTTTAGAAAAGTCATGAGTAAATTTTGTGCCAAAAAGTACAAGCTTGAATAATTTTCTTTTTATGAATAGTAGATAACAATTTAAAGGTAATCAATTCTAATGGCACAGAACTCTTAGAAATCCTGGGAATCAGAGTATCTTTGGAGAAGAAAAGAACCTTAGTAATCACTGCAGTCACACCCCTCATTTTGTCTCAGAGAAAACAGACCGACATGGGTGAAGTCCAAGGTGCAGGTCACGAGGGGAATAGAAGAGAACACACCAGTCCACATCCTGTTCCACTGACCGGTCACTTCCCTTCTCACCACTGGTTTGTGGTTTCACTTTGCATCTCCCCTTGACATACCTTGTGAAATATTCAGCGAGCCTTTCAAGTGCTTAAATTACCATTTCTCTTTGTCTTTTAGCTTTTGTGCCTTTAGTGCATATCTCACCTGTGAGAACTCAGTGTAAACAGAAGCCATTTTTCTTGTTATCTGAAATTATTGTATTTTGATATATATCCTAGGAGAAAAACCATCAAAATACAATAATTATGATCAACAATAAAAATTGTGTGTGTATGTGTATGTATGTACAGATAGATAAATTAGGGGAAATTTTTTAGTCATCACTCCAAATATCACAGCTTTGAAACATTCTCATTTTTCTGCCTCAAAAAATGTCACATTCTACTCATGACAATGCAACTTGGAAAAACACCAGCTTAAATAAATGAAAGTTATCGAGATATGAAACAAGTGAAGCATAAACTATTTTTTGAAAGTTTCAATGGCTTTTAATCACGCCCCAATCGCAATCCTACAAACTCCTAGCTTGCTGTTACCTTCTCTTGAGCTTATTCGGCATGTTCAAAATGCAAAACCATATGCTGAAAGCAACTGACCCCAAATAATTTATCAAGGTTCAGCCTCCTGGGTGAAAAAAAAATATGAAAGCCGAGTTCAGACAGTGCTAATTCTGATTACCAGACCTCAGCCTGCCCTCCCCAAACTCTGCCTCGGTGTTCTCATCTGTAAAATAAAAATGAGCGTTTGTCCCATAGGGTTGTTATGAGAGTCACATGGACATAATGCGTGTTCCTGTTTAGCACGGCTCTTAGCATGAAGTCGAGGTACTTAATAAAAACTGTAAAACTGGGTACATTTTTGTAAATAGGGTTCCCAAATATAAATCATTTAAAATAAGTGATGATGACAGCATGATATTAATAAATACACATTTTCCACTTAGTCTATATTGGTATAAAATCTATGAAAAGAAACAATGCTGAGTCTTAGACTGTACGTAACTGACAGTACTCCAAATGACCATGATGTGGCCACCTCCTAAACCCAATGTCCTTTCCCGCCCCCTAGCAGAAGACAATGACATTCTCCCCCTTTTGAGAACTAGCTGGGCAGAGGATCAAAACTGGTTGCCAACTGCCAATCCCCTCATATCTACACTGTGTCACTGCCAAGGTGGCACTGCCTTCCCTCCCTTCACCCCCTTAGTAAGTACCAACAATGAACTGCATGCTTGTATCTAACAAAAACACATGCTCCCTCGCTTAGAACAGCTCTGAAACAGGTGCCCTGGATGAGATTTGTGTTTCAGAAAAACCCCATGCTTGGGAGAATTGTACAATAAATCACTGGTTTTTTGAAGAGATGGGATTAGGACAGACCACTCCGATCTTTGCAAATTTATAACCACATGATCAACGCAAGTAATAATAATCGTATTTTTAAAAACTGGTATGTTTGAAAAGACATTATAAATTCTAAATAATTAAAAGCATATAGCACTTTATCCTTAAAAAAGTAAATGCAGCTTGGTGGAAGGGTTGTAAGGAAGGGCTGAGGCTGCTGAATTATGGAAACAGAGGCATAATGCAGCAGGACAAAGGAAGTGACTCAATAAGCACTTCCAAGAGGGAGCCAAGTGAGTCAAAAACAAGAACTTCGGGTGAACATCATGTAGACCACTCTGTATTCCTCTGAGGCTTGCTGCATTCAGCATGTTAGCATACTGTCACTCAGCTGTTCCTTCTTGGTGGCATAAAACATCTTTGTTTTGGGAAATACTACATATAGACCAAAGTAATTTTTATGCTATACTGATATTCCCATGCTTAATCAATTGCCTATCAGCTTGTTTGCATTATAAAAAGATTTAATATAGAACAGGTTTAATTTAGATAAAGACCATAATACATGGTCCCTACATTTATAGATTTTCCTCGAATTGGGAATATCATTTTATTGTCTTAGTTTGGATTTCCCAAAAGTTGTGCCTGAGATAAAAATTTTGGTACAGGGAATGTATTTGGGAAATTAGTCCAAGAAGCATAAGTAAGGAAGTGGGAAAACGATGCAGAGAAGGGAGATGCACAAATAAAGCTTATATTAATGATTAGGTCTCTGCTGTGGGCAACTGGGGCCTAGCCCCGAAGGGGTCCATCTGTAAAAGCATATGGAACATGACTCAGAATTGTCTCACAGGAGGCTGGGAAAGCTGGGGCATTTTTTTGCTTATTCTCATCTGATGAGAGTGACCCCCGGGAGACAGCTTCTCCATATTTCCAGGACTCACCTGCTTGCTACTTAGCAAGTTCCCAGTGCTGACAAAGCCCTCGGACAGAGAAGAGATAGCGGCATCTAAGAGGTTGCAAAGTGTCCACTTCGGTGAGCTTAGGTGGGCTAGTGGGCTGACAGGAAGAGAGCCATGGTGGCTGTTGCACACATTTAAGGAAAGACTGCCGGGGTTTTACGGATTTACTTGTGAGCAAGAAGAACTGAGCACCGAGGTGCGCCAATTCAAGTTACTGTCACATCCCAGGCTACCCCACCTAAATTCAATGATTAGTGAATGCTCATTTAGTTCACCACGGCTCCACCTTCTGATAAATTAGAAACACCCCAGTGCCTGGTACACTCACAGCCCATGTTATAAAGAAAGTGCACAAATCTACGACACCTCTTGAGGAAGGTGCCCGAGGTGGTTCCTTAAGCATAGGTGGCCATGGTCTGTACCATGTGACCCCTCCCCTGGATGCTGCTGATTGTCTCACAGTGACCATGTGACCTAGGAGCAACCCATCTATAGGCTGTCCCAATAGTATAAAGGCTCTACTCAATCCAATTCTCCCAAGAAACTAGATTGCTCAGCTAAAAGGAGACACATACAAAAAGGGATGCAGAAACAAAGCAAACAGAGTGATATCAATAGTCCTCTGGGCCAATGTTGGCAACATGAAAAGTTGCTAGAGCTGGAAACCTAACTCTCCCCCCAGTTCCTCAGCCAAGTTTTTATATCTGGCAGGTCTAGATGTCTAGCTATTCCTGCGTTCTCTGAGCGTCTTATCACCCTTATTTATTTCTAAAATCTCTGTTACTTCAACATAAGCTGAAGGGATCATTTTCCTTGTAGTTCAAAGAGCTAAGTTAACATGTGCCAGGAGAGTATTCATCAACTTCCCAGTTTTGTCCAGGTATTTCTCCATTTTTGTGTAAGGGAAAAGTCCCTTTGGGTCTATGAATTCAATGCTGGGGTCTTGGCACCCAGCAGACCATTGCTCTAACCATGGGTCCAGTCTTTCTTGCCTTCAGGAGGCTAGATGGTCACAGATGTAGGTTATATCCAAACAGCCCAAAAGACAAGTCCATTACCTTGGCATTCACCTATCTGCCATAGAGATTTTCAATCCCAAAATGGGTTCATAGTGACATTTCAAGAAGCTAAGGCATTACCAAAGCTTGCATTTCCAACCTGCAATAGTCAAACTGCGTCCACCTGGTCAGTTACCTAGAAACTGAGCTTCAAACCAAAACCAAATTGTCCTAAGAGCCTTCCAGGCAACAAAACTATCTCTTGCAATTAAATGTGGGACTTTATTCTTTCAGAACTAGAGGCTTGCTTTTGTCCATGGTTTCCTTCCAGACACACGAGAACTGCCCAATTCCCAGCTATACATTCTTTGAAAACCTCTGAGCAAATGGTAAATGTCTTTGGGTTTGGGGATTTTGGTGAGAACTTAGAATGTCAAAAAACTGATCAGATACAGTAGCGGTGGTTATATATTCAAGTATTTGTAAAGTGCCTGCTGTGAGCCAACCCTGAGCAAGAAGCCAGGAGCACTGAAATGGGTAAACTTGGTCCCCGCCTTCGTGGAGCCTGAGCAAGTAGGGCAATGAACAGGAGAGTAGATACATTACAACACAACATGGGAATTCTCCTACCACGGTATGAACTAAGAGCTGTGTAGGAATCAGGGACAGGTTGACTGAGTGCCATAGAGTTGGTGAGGCTAGGAAGAAGGGGCAGTGTCAATACCCCATGGATCCTGACAGATAGTGGGAGTTTGCCAATGAAAGAAGGAAAAATTAAAGGTTGGTCTGTCAACAAAGATAATGTGCCAAGAACTGCTACAGGTAGGGATACAGCAGTAGACAGGACCAAAATCTCTGCCCCCATTAAGATTATTAGAACCAATTGAGATCAAGTATGTGGAAAGCACTTTAATAATGGCAAGGTGATGGTCACACAGTGGTGAAAGTTGTTTCAGCTGTCACTCTAAGCATCAAAGAATTTTCAGTTCTAGCAGGAGCTCACAAAAGGATGATCTTTTGCTTACTGCTGCCCTCGGGTACTGCTCTTATCTAGAATGGTCCTCCATTTCCTCTGTAAAAGGGGGAGAGGGATGCTAATACTAGCTGAGACTCTTATGCTCGCTGACATACTGCTCCCTGCTTGATACTGTGCTAAGCACATAACAAGCATTGTCTCATTCACTGCCCCTATAGTCCTGAGACTCCATTTTCAGAAGGGGAAACTGAGGCCGAAAGAGGTTTAAGCCACTGGGGCACGGAACTGCCGCACTACCTGTACAGTCCAATTATCTTGGTTGCCAGGCAGGTTAAAGAGGACAGTGCATGGGAAAGACTTAACGCAGGGCTGGTTTACACTGAGTGATCAAGAAATGGTGAGTGTTACCAGCATTGTTCTTACCAGAGTGGTCCAAACCCATAAATCATTGCTTTCCCCCCATCAGAAGGATGTCACTTTCACTTGCCCTTTTTAAGAGCATGGGAACTTCTCTTTCCTCAATTTCTTTTTTTGTCTACATCTAATTGACAGATAGTACTCCCACACCTAACCAAGAGGTTCTTGGCCAACCTACCCTAGGAACAAATGAAAGTATGCAACCTTTACAAACCACCTCATTGAAACAAAAAACAAAAACCCCACAAAAAAAACCTTTTCTTAACAAAGTGTAAATATTGAACATTTTAAACTGTTTGTGGGCTCAGTTAAACTTAAAAACACAACTTGCTTTACTGCCTCCCAGCCTCTATTCAAGCACCGTTCCCCACCTAGAAAGCTCTGAGACTTATTTTATGCCTAAGGCAGAAGCAACCCAATTTATAAAGCTTTCCTAACACATCTCTGAGCCCCAACTACGGTTTTAATGACCCCATAGTTTCTTCATTATATTCATGTCACTACCATAACTGCTCTCACGATTTTGGCATGCAAAATATTTAACAAGATATTTAATCAGAACAAATGCCACAAGACCCAATCAGGCCCGAGAATGCCCACAGCACCTAATGGTCAGCCTTGCCACCATGAATCCTCAGTGAGTTTTGGTTTGGTTTGGTTTGGTTTTGCCCCCGTATCTTGAAGTCAGGGATTTTATTTACCTGAATCATCAGTGAATGTCAGTTGAATGAATGAATAATGAACAACAGACTAAATAAATAAACAAACAATGCCCCAGAATGAGAAAATTAGAACAAGGAAATTAAAGGAAGGATGCCAGAAGCTAAGTTTTCACAGGTTTCAGAAAATTGGACACCCCATCAGAAATAACCGACCTGAGAAGATACGGTTACAAGAAAAACTATTATTTGAACAAGACTGCGTCCTTAGAGACTTCAGGTTAATCCTTCTGTGCGTTCCCTTCTCTAATCCTCCCAAACGCAACTTGCAACTTGCGTAAGCAGCTTCCTTTGTTGTTCCCCAGTTTTCTCTCAATGAAATCACTGCCTTATAACCAAAGGGACAGAAGAGAAGGCTGGTAAGTGCTCTGGCCCCATGAGCCATCATTTGGGGCTGAGTGCATAGGCCACACACCCCAAAGTCCTTGTGGGTAAAGCCTCAAGCACTAGAGAAAGGGGGAAAGACTGAAGGGGCTGCAGCCAGTAGCTAATTGTCTATATAGTCCCAATAGGACCAGGTGGAATTAGAACAACGAGAACAGTGCATGTATTTTATCAGGTGCATTCGTGCCAAGGTGTGTGCATGCCTGTTTATGTATGTGCACATATCTGCATGCACACACATGCACACACTCTGCAAATTTTTTGTTTTTCATGATTATAGTAGTAAAAACTTTAAAACTACTGCATTCATTTGAGTTTCCCCTTAAAATACACAATTGCTCTCACAAAATGTCATTTCAATTACAGAAACCCAATAATGAACCAAGCAGATCCTCCCATGCACTCTTGGCCTGTGAAGAACCCGCTGACTGTGACGAGCACTAGCTGAGGTTTGGGGGTTTTTTTGTATTATTAATAAAAGGATGCAAATGAAATGAGTTGGCTTTTAGAGATCATTATCGGCAGTCTAGATAGCAAAGGTCTGTCGTAAACTGCTTTACATTTTGCCGTATCATCATCACAACAAAAGGTAGAGCGGCTTAGAAGCCCAAATAAATTAATAAATAAATCAAGTGATAACAATATTGATCCAACAGCCCTGAATGGAGAAAGGCCTACTGTCTCTCTTTGTGCAAAGGCCTCGTCTCCACCTGATAATGCTTAGCGCAGGTGAGAGCAAAATGTATGCTTCATGGCAAATTCTCAGGAACCCCAAACAATTCTCACAAAACAAACTTAACTCTTTTCCAGAAAATGAAAAGCAGGTTCGAAAGACCAATTGGACAATGGACTTCTTTAATGTGTTAACAAATATTTACTCTTTTAAAGTTCAGGCCCCAAAATGAAGTCAAAATTGTCATTTTCCCTGGTAATGTTCATTCGATCATTCATTCAACAATGATCGTTGATGAGCGTCCGTTCGTATTTGGGAATGATGAGCAAGGAGAAGAACGGAATGTTAAATTTATGTTTTAGGGCCCTGAGGCAGAAGGAACTGTAAAAGCGCTCTGTAGGACACTAAATGGAAATCAAACATGAGACATTAGAATCACTGTACATTATGTTCAGTGTTGGGGAGCATCCCACCCTTAACCCTGTGCGATGAACTACAGAGGACAGCAGACAGTCTTATAATCTTGAGCTGCCATCCCAGTAGTTCTGAAGCTTAAGCACTAACTAAAGACTCATGGAAAGCTTAAACCTAGAGGGGACCTAAGATATCTATAATTCAGTGACTCACAAAATTTCCCAGATAACTGCTTCAAAAGGGAAATATTTCACGGAACTTCAGCATCTGAAAAGGGTAAAAGAGGAGTGCTCCTGGTTGAAGGGAGGATGGGGTGCCCAGAACTGCACCAGAGCTTCGCTTCTCTTCTGCTTGGACAGCTTCTGAGGTAGACGTATAATTTTGAAGGTCTCCATGGACTATGGCATAAAGATCACTCATCAGAGTCAAGCCGTTTAACAAATGGCAAAGCTGAAGTTAGGGAGAATCAACAATTTGCCCAAGGTAACAACCAACTTAGGGATACAACTTGTGCTATACCCCAAGTCTATTGCTCCCTTTATAGCACACTGCTGTTTACTTGGGAAGAATGTTTTATGAAGAAGAGAAATAATTGTTTTAGACACCTTGAATTTGAGGTAAGCGTGGGCTATCCATGTGGCAGTATCTAGGAAGTAGTTAAATGCACAGGTCTGTAGCTTAGCAGGGGAATAGCAACAATTTCTTAGATTTAGGCTGTCACCATAGAGAGGATAAATGATGTCCAAAGACAGGGCAGAAAGCCCTGTTAGGGAGTAGAAAGAAGAGCCAAAGATATTTGGAGAGGTGAGAGAAAAAGAAGCCAAGAACAGATCTGGATTTTTCATTTACATGGAGTGAGATATTAATTTTGAGTTATGCCAAAATGAAATATCTGTGGGGAGGCTGAACTGGAGATGCCAGTCATTTGCTTCTTCTGATAGTCATTTCCTTCAACACCTACAGCTCCTTCCGCTTTTTGCCTTCTTCTCAAAGGCTGCTTCCCCCACTCCATAGGGAGGAATAAAGAGGTGTGGGAGCCAAAATGCACTGTTCCCAGGAGTTGATTGTTAAATTTTCAGAAGTTTTGTGAACCTATTGTTAAATGTTGATGTCACTGAAATTAAATTACATACACTTATGGCTATATAAATTACCTTAAAAGTAAAGGTAACAAATATTCAAGAATGTACCACTTGTTAATTCTTTTACTATATTTTACTATTGTCTATAGTTTAGGATTACTTATGCCTATTACATCTATATGGTAGAAATACTATGTAACGGGATGCAATTATGCATTTCTTCCCAACCCCTCATTCACTTATGCCTTTTTGGGAGCTTGAAATCAGCATGGTGGAATTATTTATCATGGAAATAGTCACATGTTACAAATCAGGACTTGGACACCTCTGGGGAGAAATGACTGGTCTCCCCAGGACCCAATATTCTGCCTCCTAGTTCTGGTCCTTTGGAAGGCCCCTGTGTCCTCCCAATAATTCCTTGTTTCTCTTAAACCTGTTTGAGTAGATGTTTGCTACTTTCAAATGAAAATTCAAATGAACTTTCAAATGTTTGCTGCCTTCAAATGAGAATTGGACATTTTCAAAAGGAAACCTCACATCACATGTTTCAGAGTTAGGACTTGTATCAGTTTAGGCTTGCACCAACCGATCAAAAAAAAAAAGTGCAAGCATCTATTCAAAACAAGGCTGCAGGCTAAGTCATTTAGGAAGTGAAGGGTTGCAGAGGATATGTTCTAGACACACGGGGTGTGGTGGGCGAGGGTGGGGGAAGGGAGAGGAAAAGGAGCCTGCACAAGGCTGCACAGGGAAGCGCGAACAGAGAAAGATTTCCTTTCTGCGCGCTGCTCTCTATCCTGCACTGCCAGGATGTTTGAACAAAAGTTGACAGTCCGGAGAAATCCACTATTAGCTCCATTACATTTCCAGTTATTATTCTATTCATTGTTCTTGCACCTCAGGCCATCCCATTTACATAATGAGAAGAGATTTGGTGGAGAGGAGGGGCACACATTGATTGTCAAGGGCCGCCTTGTTAGTTTATACTGTAAATAATACACTTGTTTCCCATGCTGCTGCTTTAGGAGATAGGCAGTCTGTTAATTTCAGTCATCATCTTGTTTTCCCCAATTTGGCCGCAGAATTTTTAGAAGAATATTGAGATTGTTAGGCATGGTCATTATTTGATGGTGCTTTAGCCAGTATGTTTCTGGGAGACTGATACAATCAATTAGCATGCCAGCTGAGAGCAGAGCTAGCCTGCATGGGCCTGCTTCCTGTGCATTTAAGCTGGAGAATGATTTCCCATACTCATGTGTGGCTGGACCCACATTTCTCATCCACTCACTGACCCTTTGTGCTGATAAACATTAAAGGCTGTGACAGGGGTTAGCCATATAATTTTCAGGGCTAGGTGCAAAATAATCATGTGGGGTCTCCTGTTCAAAAATGGGCAAAATTTTTTTAATCTTTTTTTTTACCCACAGTCTCTCTCTGAACCTGTCATGGTGGTTTTTATTTGCTATTTAATGTCATGCTCCCTCAGGCACAGGGTATTCATGGGGCGAGTATAAACCCCCCCAGGAGCCTAGAGTGCTGACCATGGCGAAAGCAGGAAGCAGGAAGCCAAGAACTCATCTCAGGGAGATGGCGGGCAGTGGGAGGGGCAGACAGTGAAGTGAGGCCCCAAGCTCCAGATCGTGTCCCATTATCGCACTAGACTTCATTTACAAAACACAAGGACAAAGAAAAAAATACATTAAGAATTTCAAGATGGTGAGTACAAAGCATTAACCCCCATTTACAGGGCCCCCTTCTGAGCACCAGGAATCATGCAATTGCACCTATCACAAGCCCATAAAGCTGTTCCTCACTGTAAATTTCTTGTCCGCTATGATGGTATCGTTAGGTAGGATAAATAGCAAACCAAGGCAGGGAGGAGGAGGGAGACACGTCTCACCCACTAACTCAGCAGTCTGAGCCTGGGCCGATAACACTGCCAGCTGTTACAGCACCACAAGCAACACCGTGCTGACATGGGAGGAGGGCAGTCCTTGACGTTCTGTGTATTGTTTCCGCTATCTGGGAAAGAAAGCCTTTGAAACTGTGCTTTCACCTTAAGACCTGAAAGGCAGGAGAGGGCGGAGTCAATAGTACCCAAAGGAAGAGGCCCCTATAACAACTTTGGTTAATTGCCTACCTCTGGTCACCATCTCTTTTACAAGGGAGTCCCTAATGCTTACAGAAAAAGCCCATAAGGAACTTTGGGTAACTGCCCCAACTTTAATTAACTGCCTCCTGTTAAGTATCTGTCTTTTAACAAGATGTAGAAACTGGGTCTGGAGCAAGATAAGGATTCGGGCTAACAGACCCCACACATACCTAAGTTTGGGTAGTCACGTTCCGCCAGGAAAGCTGGCACCACCTTTAGCTGTCAATCAGTATGTAACTTCTTCACCCCAATCCTGCCAATTATGTAAGTCCTCAGGACAAAGGACTTGGGGTGCGTGCTCACCACCCCAGCCTTTGGCCGTCCTAACTTTGGCCGCCCTTACCCTGCTTTGCCCTGAGCCTGTGCCTTTTGCCCCCACCCCCACCCCACCTTAGCTAGGCCTGCTCTCTTCCACGGAGACGGATCACCAATAAACCCTACTTGCACGCTAATAGACTTGCTGATCTGTAATTTGTTACTGCATCAGCGAGAAGCACTAAGTTTCTAGGGGTTTCTCCCATAATAGTGTCGGCACATAGATGGCTTGGTATGTAAGACAACAAGCTGAAGATTACATGTGACTAAGCAGAGAATGGAAAAGATGCTCAGGAGAGGGGAAGGATGAAAGAAGCCCAGCTGAGTAGGTTGGAAAGAGGGCCAGCAGCACACTTTGTCAAAATTGCTGATGACTGGCTCTTAGTCTATCACTGTTGTGGTTTGAAGCTTAAGGGTCTAAATGAAGAATATGAAGACACTTGTCTTTAAGTGACCAATCCTAGCATAAAAAGTGCATCATATTTGCTAAAAGAATATACTTGACTATAACAGAAAAGTGAAAATCGAAGTCTCTGACAGTGCTTTTGGAAAAAGAAAAGAGCTTAAGCCAGTCTCTTGCAATCTGCCATGTTAGCGAGCTCCAAGCAGGCTTAGAGAAGTTCCCCTTGCTGTTCTGGCCAATCCTGGTCAGCTGGAAGAATTCTTTTAGATTCTTTCCCCCTTTTGTTATTAAAAAAGCAAAAGTGCTATCATTTAAATAAAAAAATTTTATTTTAAAATTTTGGTAACAATTTCATTTTAGTTTTCTTAGCAAAACTCTGTTTAATCTCTCAGGATTAAGAAAAAGAATCAAAAGTCTAAAGAATTAAACAACAAAGGAATGTCAAGGGAAGGGCACAACCGCCCCACACCCTGGGGTAGAGCAGTTCTTCCAGTTTAACACCTAACTTCAAAACAAAATTATTTTTTATATTTTCTAAATAAAATGATGTCCAACCACCATCTTTTCAGCTCATTTTGATTTTCATACACAAAGCAAAAGTGCTATCACCTAAGGCCTTCCTTCTCTATCGGAGGGATTTCTTAGAACCGTGAGCAGAAGTGGGCTCAGCCTTCAGGCGAGCCCTTGGAGGCTTCTTCAGGCCTGT
Organism: Mormoops blainvillei; assembly: GCA_004026545.1. NCBI lineage: Eukaryota > Metazoa > Chordata > Mammalia > Chiroptera > Mormoopidae > Mormoops > Mormoops blainvillei. Next base: position 411,316 of record PVJD01000398.1, on the reverse strand, counting down.
GTCAGGCTGTTAGCCTAGTAACTCAGACCTGAGGGGGTGAGCAAGGACAATGGTCTCTTCTATGGGTCACAAGGGGAATAACCGACGGGCTCCTCACAGGGGACAGAGGGGTCAGTAGAGCACAAGATAAAGGTGGAGGCAGGGTGAGACACACACTCAGGTCCAGCTCCCTGAGATTGGCTTTTCAAAAACAGATTAAGGCTGGACATCGTTCCTGAATGTTCAGGAAACTTCTGCTCATTTAGGTCAGCACCTGGCTTATTCTTTTACTCAGCATAGAGATATTCTTATTTCTGGCTGCAGACTCCCCACCCCCACCACCATCTGCTTACTAATTTCTGTTTACCATTGTCCCTAGAACACCACTGCCTATGGAGGTAGCCTTTACTGACTCAGCTCACCCTCTGTCTGCCGGGAATCACACACAAGTGTTTAGAGGGAAAATCTTCTGGTGCAGTGCCTCTGTACAGGAGTAGTCTGGAGAATGGGGAGGGATCCCTGAGGTGGTGTGAGAGCCCGCCCAGGCCCTGGACACGGGAGGGGTCTGGAAGTGCTGGAGGCAGTGGGACTGAAACTGCAGCCTGAGTGTGATAGATTTCGCTTCCCCTGGATGACGGTAAACAAACCAGCATGTGACTCCCACTCCAGGCGAAGACATTGGTGGAGACCCTGAACGTGGCTAGAAACCGTCCTACCCCCTTCCAGAACACTGCGGCAAACGGAGGGGAAGACCTGCTAGTCTAGCTTGGATTGGCTAGAAAAGCGGGACGCTTCAGGAGCTCATAGATTTGGAGCCCAAAGATCTAAACAGAGGGCAATCAGAGTCTTGGCCTCTTCGTCCTTCTGCGCCCCTTACTTGCCCAGTCGGGAGCCACCTTGCAAATCCGAGTTCCACACACTGGGTTGTGTTCCTAGTATGCCTGGCGGCAGCCCACAACACACTGCAGCTCTGCACTACACAGGTCCCAGACTGCGCTCTTTCTCTTACTCTGAGATCAGTGCACATTTGTGCACAGGCTGCAACACTCATTGGCCCCAGAGGCGCGAGCAGCCTTGGGTGTGGGACCCTGCAGATGTGGTCCCCCTGCATGACTGGCAGCAGCAGTGTGGCAGTGGCCCCCGGCACTGGGAGACAGAAGCAGCTGCATCAAGGCACTGGTGGCACTGGCCCCACAAGTGCACACTCTAAGGAGGGAACCTGAAGATGGGCAGCCCTTTGCATAACAGCCTTGGGCCCCAGAAGGAAAGATAACAATGGAGTGGGGTTTCTGGACATTGACTCTAGTTCTGGTGGTATCCAGATTCTTTCTGCGTTTTGTGGAAGAGAGGAGCCCAGAGCTGGGCTCCCCCGCTCCCCCAAATTGGACATTTTAATAAAGACCTTTTTCCTTCCCCATCAATCTTTGTATTATGCCTGTGTTCAATGGCAGGCAGCCAAATCCCAATCCGTTCTGTAACACCTGTATGCACTGTTGGTTATAAAAGATTGCTAAGGATTCTCAATCTGATCTTTGACTCAGCCTGGGTACCCTCCCCAGGATTTTTAAATAGAAACCTGCTAGCCTTTAGTCCCATATTTCTAAGAACAGAGTGCCCTTACCTTAGCATAAAGTAATTCTTTCACAGTTATTGTAAAAAATATTGTTGAGCACCTTGGATGGATCTGGCTGTATGTTAGGTCCTGGTGAAAATAAAGAAAGGGAGGAAGGGAGGAAGGGAGGAAGGGAGGAAGGGAGGAAGGGAGGAAGGGAGGAAGGGAGGAAGGAAGGAAGGAAGGAAGGAAGGAAGGAAGGAAGGAAGGAAGGAAGGGAGGAAGGGAGGAGAGAAAGGATGGTGAGAAAGAATGAGGAAAGGAAGAAACAAAGAAGAGAAGGAAGAAACAATGATCTTGTTGTGGTATTGTCTAGTGGACCATGCAAATAATTAAAATATGGCAAGTTTAAGGAGGTTTAAAAAAGGTAGGTATACAATAAAACGAGAGCTCAGGAGTATGAAAAACCTACTTAAAACAAGTGCATTGCCCTGGGCTCCAGTCCCAGCTCTGCTACTTTGTACATGACTAAGCAAGTTGCAAACTCATGTTGTGTTTTCATATCTACAGCACAGACTGAATGACAGCTCCTACTTCAGAGCACTGTTTTGAGGAATAGATGAGTTATACATAAAGTAGGCTTAGAAGCAGCTATTAGCATTACCATGGTACTATTATTCTTTTGTAATTTCATAAATATTTCGCGAATAATGTGTATCCCCACATCTACTTTGGCTCCCCTTCAACCTGCCCTGCAGGACCACTAGAATGATATGAAAATGCCTACTTAATCCCTCCTTTGGCTTCTGATTTCCCTTTAACTGGACACAAAACTCCTTATTCATCCTCCAAAGACCTACATGTTCTGGTCCCTACCTACGCCTCCAACTCTATCTATACCAGCTCCCTGGGAGTTCTACTCTGGCTTCTTTGTGTGCCTTCACATCACAGCGAGTTAGCACATGCTGTTCCCTTTGCAGGGAGCATTGCCTCTTACCCTTAAACTCCTCCTGACCCGTTAGACCTCAGCTCAGGTGTGACTTCCTTCTCTGTGTCTCCTGACTGGTCAACTCTCTCTCCCACAGGCTGTCGCAGGCCCTACACTTCTTCCCCCTCATCATGCTGACAACTCTACAGTCATGTTCATGATTGTGGCATTTATTAATAATTCATTTCACTCTCAGCACTTGTAAACTGCAAGTACTACGAGGGCACAGATTTTGTCTTCTTTGTTCATCCCTGGGTCTTGAATGCCTATTAGTGTCTGACATATACTAGGCACACAATAAATATCATTATGTAATTTTCACTTGATAAAGAGAGATAAGGAAGCAGACTATCATAACCATTTCATAAATGAGGAAATGGGGACTCTGAGAAGTTAACCAATTTGAGCAAGGTTTAAAAATGGCAGAATTAGAGTGGGCACCTAGGTTCCATGAGGCTGAGGTCTGTGTGTCCATGCGCCCTGTCACTTCCACCATGGCTCTGCCACCTCCCTGGCTGCTCCTGGTCCTGCTCCCTGAAAGGTCTGAGAACACATGAATGCCTGCTTTCACATTCTAAACCTGGACACATTTGAGGTGAGTTTTCCTGCTCCTCCCCAGTCATCATCAAACCTCTTTTTTTTTCTTATTAAGTTTACCTCTGCCTTTAAACAATTCCTCATACTTGGTATTTCCAGGCTATGTAAGTCAAGTCTCTGTGAAGGTAATGTGAATTTATACTGGAAACAAATAGAGAATGTGCTGGTGCTTATAACTGTGGATTTCAGGTATGGCTGGATCCACGAATTAGAATAACACCATCAAATTTCTCTCTTTCTCTCTTCTTACCCACTCCTTATCTCTCTTTTTCTTGTCTCTGTTGGACTTTTTATCTAACTCACTGTACCAATGTGGAGACAAGTTAGATTTCACAGCTCCAGGTTCCCCTCATATTTGGAACTAATTAATTATGAGGAGTGAAAAGGGTCAGCTCTCTGCAGCATTCAAATTAGTTCCCCCAAAGAACTCTCAGTTGTACCATGTGGGTCATAAATATGTCTCTGGCATAATCATGGAGCCCAGACAATTAGAGACCTGATCGGCCAGCTTGGTGTAGGTATCTCTTATGGTGACAGAGGCACATATTGGAAAGGTCAAGTAGAATTGCTTGAAATAGTCAAAGGCAGGAAGAAGAAGGTGCTGGGCAAACAAAAAGTAGCTGAAGTCTAGTACACAGGTCTTCCTCCATCTTGGCCTTGTGTAGGGTATCATCTATTATACTTAGGCTTTGGATACACCCTAATTCTCTAGGTTGACTGTGACCTATGACAAGCACAGTGGGACCAACATGCCTCACTTTTACATAATGTACAATTATTAACAGAGTTTAGAGTAATCTATCTCTCTCTGAATATGTGTCCATCACGTTGTTTAGTTGAACTGAGGTCACAGTTCAAGAAGAAGAAGAAAAAAAAGTACCTGTCACATAGAATGAAAGTTCAACTCAGAGAAAAATTTCTCACTGTTGATGACAGTGCCAAGAGATTACTCAAAGCCCATTTTGATTGTCAAACTGCACATACAATTAAGGACACAGTCGATCACCTTGTTCTGGAAGAATAAAAGCCAATACCAAGCAAAGCACACTCTGCTTAGTAATATAACTGCCACGTGCAATTGCAGCTGAAGCCTTCTCCTGGATGGAAACAGGAATTCAAATGTAGTAATGAACGAACTTCCTGTGAGGTTTGTGGATCCAGTCTCGTGTCTTAGTTATTGGTAAGTCACACCAGGGAGAAACACCAAGGGTTCTAGCAGAGCCCCCAGCTATGATGCTGAAAGCTGGTGAGTCATGTATTACAAACAGGTTGCTCTGTCAGATGGGAGACACTGGGGTCCAGAGAACAGAGCACAAAATTCTGGACCCGCAGAGACCACATAAATGGATTTTTCTACATTTGCAAAATACAGGGAAAGTCAAGTGGAATCTACTCGTTAAACTTGAATCCAAACTTTTCTGGGTACTAACTTTCTAAAGGCATGCCTTGGTTTTGAAAATATAGAGATTGCCTGATTGTGAACAAATGGTCTTTCTGTTGTTAATCATAGCCTTTTGTCACTTGTCAGAAAAGAAAAAAAGGTGGAAAAGACAGTTATGATTTTGCCTATGGAAAAAGGCAAAAAAAACTAATACTAAAACTGATACTATGTGTTAATACTAAATCCTGAGAGTTGACCTAATTCACAACATTTGTATCATTCAGACATTTAAAAATAAAACACCTTTGGGAACACTAATTTGTAAGTGATTTCAAAGCCTCTAAGCTTTCTTTTTAAACAACTACTTCAGGTCTTTTTAGGATCAAAGGAGTGGTTCTCACACTCTAGGCATCAGAATTACCTGAAGTACTTGTTAAATAATAGCACCACACCCCAGAGTTTCTGATTCAGTAACTCCGGAGTGGTGCCCCAAAATTTGCATTTCTAACAACTTCCCAGGTGATACTAATGCTACTGGTCTGAGAAACACACCACGAGGAGCGCTGCACTAAAAAAAGAAGTAAGTATCCCAATATATGAAAGAATTCAGCCCATGCCTTATATGCCGAAAGGGTATATAAGAAGAAACGAAAGCTATGTGAATTAGCACCCCTCCACCTTTAAAGTGCAAATCACTTCACCTGGGATCTTATTAAATGCAGATTCCAATTCAGTAGGTTTCAGGTAGGGCCAGAGACTCTGCATTTCTAACCAGATCCCTGGCTGCTGGTCTGAGAGTCACAGTTTATGCTCCTTAATAAAGGAGTTGACATGTTTGGGTGGGGCAATTATCCATAGTACAACAACATTTCATTCCAATTAAACAGTCCCACTGGAAATAAACTCCTTGAATAGAAGGAGCATATTTTCTTTTTTTTCAAAATTTTTAAGATTGTATTTATTTATTAATTTTTAGAGAGAGGGGAAGGGAGGGAGAAAGAGAGGGAAAGAAACATCAATATGTGGTTGCCTCATACGTGGCCCCTGCTGGGGACCTGGCCCGCAACCCAGGCATGTGCCCTGACTGGGAATCAAACCAGCAACCCCTTCGTTCGCAGGTAGGTGCTCAATCCACTGAGCCACACCAGCCAGGGCAAATTTTCTACTTTTTTAGATCAATCACATTCTATTGAAGGTGCCTGGTATAGAGGAGAATTACGTCAATTTAACAACATATCTGCTATTTGCATGGCAATTTTTACTGTCAGAGATACAAAAAATAAAGGAGATAGGGCTGCCCCATTCACACACCTGGTCCCTAATAACTGTTTTAATATTTCAGGAAGTGAAATTGTCATAAGTAGTCATCAAAAACAGTCTAAATCATAACAAGAAAAAACAAAACAAAACAATTAGGAATAGCTCTGATCATTGTGCTATTCTTGCAACTTCTGTGCAAGGTAGACACTTTTTCAAAGTAAAAATATTAGAAAAGCACGTTTGGGATTTCTTCTGGGTCTTAGAAAAATTACATTTTATACATATATATGTATGAGTAAGCAATCTACTTAAGAAGATGATAAGTGAATTAATTTCTTCTAGTATGTCTCTTGGCACTTCAAATTAAAAAATATTATTTGATAGGACAAATTCACTCATAAACCAAACTTTTATAATTAAATATAAAGAAAAAAATCATATTTCTCCTAAAGTGATTGCACTATTTTTTGGTTCTCATTTTCAATAACTAGCCTGAAAAGAATCCTAAATCCATAAGCCTATTTCTCTATGAATAATGGAAACACCTTTTGTTCTCAGTGATGAAAGCAACTCCAGATTGGCCTAGACTTTGCAGAAAATGTTTGAGTATTCCTAATTGAGAATGATTTAGAAGTTCTGTAGAAGAAAAATGTGTTATTGCCTATTAAGTAAGCAATTGGGTTTAAAGCAGTAGTAGCTTAATGTTAAAGAAGGCATTATTAAACTTGTAAATGGATACATTTTTATAGTGTCATCGAAAGTTCCAAAAGATTTAAAAAGCAGTTGGCAATTATGTACACCTTAAGGACCACAAAAATATTTGTACTAAGTGATTAGGTAATTTTATTTCTAGAAAATTTATCTCTTGAAATAAAATAATTGAAGGCCAAATTTGATCTTTGCAGCCTCAAATTGGAAGGGAATCAAACAATAAACTACTCAGTGACTAAAAGGACCACATCAATTATGGATTATTAATTCAATGATATGTCACCATGAAAAGTCATGTCTATAAAGAGCTGTGAAAGCATGGAAAACGCTAATATATTAGGAAGAAAAAAATAAAATTATATGTATTCTATGATGATAAGCATGTAAAACTCCAAAGAAAAAGAATAGAAGGCAAATGTACAAAAATATATTTATACATATACAGGTGGCAGGATTACATGTAGTCTTAGTTTCTATTTGGTTTTCAAGGCTTTCTGTAAAGTCTTTATTACTGACCTTATGCAACTTTACTAACAGAGAAAAATCACGTTCAAAAGAATCAAAACCAGTCCTGCTCTACACGTTGTATCTTTATTTAAAAATGCAGTAAGGCAGTGAATTCTACTGAGGCTTGAATCTCTTTCCAAATCACCATGAACCAAAGCTGCTATCTTTGGGAGGGCACCATCTCACCAACATGACTTTCTGAGGCCAATTTAACCACATTCTTCTGTTTCACAGAGCTTTTAAAGTGCAGTGGATTAACATGTAGATTAACATATAGGAAGTTAGAGAATCCAAAGCTTGAATCTGGGCTCTAATCTTTTGCTACTTTGCCAGTAGACTTAATTTCTGCTATGAATGTAGGCCCTCAAAGTTCACCACTTCCTGTACAAGAGAAGCAACTCTATGGATGATGTCAACCAGCTATACAGCTACTTATGTCTCTTGGGAGCCCTGCATGGTAGCTTCTGAGATTAGAGTGACACAACTGGGTGTCACTGCCAAGCTGCCATTTCACGGGCTCTGCACCTTGTGCAAAAATCAAAACTATCTGTGCCTCCATTTCCTCACCTGTATCTGAAGGATATAAATGCACATAATCCATGAAATAGGTAGTAGGTTTTAAATAAGATATTGTGAACAGAGCAGTCATCGCAGGGCTGAGCATATAGTAAGCACTCAATTTATCCATGAATGGTGGAAAGGGGCATCTTTGTTTTCATCCTATTGTTGTTCCTCTTTGGAACTTGAATGGTAGGGGACAGGGATTGGAGGGACAAAAGGACGTGATATCCTCTAAAAAGAGAGAGGCCTGATGCATAGACAGAGCAACTGGACCAGCTGGGTTTATGGAATCCCATCCTGAGTTTCAAAAAATCACTAGGAAGCAGAGGAAGCTATCCTCAACTCAAGCTACTACTACTCATACATAATGTATATTTTGGTGCATTTCACAGGAAGTTCAATCTGCGAAAAATGACTACAGGCGGGGGAGGAGGGCAGAAATTAGAGCCCCAGACAGACACCACTTTTCAGTGTTCACTATAATTACTTGTGTAACAGCACCCTTTTTGCTTTGCTTTGGGAGATTGTTCAATGGTGTATAGCTTCTCTTCTTGAGGATGTGACTGGAGATTCCTATAAGACGCTGGGAGAGGGTGTCACACTGAGGTAGAAAAATGGGTCTGAGCAAGTAAAGGGTGGTGAATTACGCTCACATGTCCTCAACTAGAGCCTTCTCTTGTCTCTCCAATAAGAGATAGCTGGAGGAAACTTTGTGCTCCCAAGTTGGAATCCTGCATCCACCTCATTTACTGTTGTCTTGAAGTCTAGGGCAGAGCCAGGCATGCAGTGGGTGCCTGATACGTGCTGGATGAAAATAGCAGCCAATCAGTGTAACCACGTCAAAATTTCCTATAAAAAACCACGTTTGCACAGTCTGAGTAGCTTAATATTTTTTCTAAGTATGTTATGTTTATAAAATCAAAAATATTTTTATTTTGAAAAACAGACATATGGCATTATTCTTTTATGTAAACGAAAGAAACTTCAGAATGGAATATGAAAAAAACATTAACAGTGGGGGTGGGCAATACTTGACATATTTTCCACATTTCATACCTGACCAAGGAAAAGATTGCTGAATATTTGTGTCTGTATTTTAAATCGTGAAAATAAGTTAAAGATGTGTCCATTTTTTTGCCTAAATAAAACAATGCTAAAGTATTGTCCCAAGACATTCCAAATAATGTCCTCAAAATAGGTATTAGTATTAGTCTGTAACTATTAAAATTTTACTATTGTTCAAAACTGGTTTCGCATGTGAAATGAGCCAAAAGGTAAGTATTTGGTATTAAGTTTAAATTTTGAACAATCATCCCTATAAGAGATATTTTATCAAAAGAAAAAAAATGCTGTGGGTGATAAATACAGAGTTTATTACCCTTTTATGTTTCCATTACATAGGTTTCAATATTTCTATAATAAAAATTTTTGTAATGGTTACTTATCTTTTACCATTTTTCTAAATGTGTAATTAGTAATTTTATGCTCTTAAAATTATCTTATGTCACTTATACTTTATTTCAGCATGTGCTGGAATTAAACCAATCAATTTATTTTTAATGGACTCATGGAGGAATTTTCAGTATATTCTTGAGACATAGAGGTTGCTACCAGCCTTACTCAATGCATGATGGATAGTTTCTATTTTAAAATATGGCATTTGTTGTGATATAATTTAAATTACTTTTCTGCTGGGAGCATGCGTTCTTTGGAGTTACAATTATGCAAAGGGAAATTATACATTATATTCCTACTTTATCTTCCTTTATAGTCCTTGTTGCAGTTACTTTCACTCAGGTACAATTACATTAGAGAAAACAGGATTTTGCATTTATATTTAGAACAATTCTATTTAGAAAATTCATTTCAGTTCTTAGTTAATTACAGAAGAAAAATGAAAGCCATTTTAAAAATAAACAAAAGTAAAGGCTCAAAAGTAGCAGAACTTAACATATAAAGTGCTTTGTATAATCAATAATTTAGAGTTCTTACAAGTCCAGTTAATAATTCCAGTCACTGTGTCATAATTATATGTTAAGAAAACTATTTTTAGATCTTTTTATTTACTTTAACTATTATGGATGGTCATTATGGAAAATTTGGAAACTTAGACAAAAGTGAAAAACAAATTAAGATCACCCTGTAATCACTACACCTAGATATAACCACTGTTAATATTTTGCTGTATTTTTTCAAGTTCATTTTTTACTCATATAGAATGCAAATATCAGTAACCCATCATATTTTACAAAACTGGCACATACAGTATACTCTGTATGCTACGTTTTATAACCTAATTTCTTCGTTGGAAAATATATAGTAACATTTCCTCCATTTTATTAACTACGCTTCTTACTAACTGCAGTCTTTCCAGTGTCATATCTACACCATGATTTATCTAACCTACCTCAGACTGTTAGAAATTTGGAGTGTTTCTATGTTTTCCTATCATAAATGATGCTACTATAACCAATGACCCTCTTCACCAAAATTTTTACATCTCTATTTCCATTTGATAAATTATTTGAAATCAAATTTCTGGGTCAACATAAATGGATATATGTAAATATTTTGAAACACAATGATAAAAATGTTTAAAGTTGTCATTGAGACTCCCATAAACAATTCCAGATGTCCTTATCCTTACAAGCTTTTAAAAACTATTATTGCCAGTTTTAATGTTATCTCCTGTAATATTTTTGTTTCCTCATAGCTTATTTAATGACAAATTAAATTGATTGGAAGTAGAGACTGAACATATCTACCTGCGCTGTGACCATTTGTATTTCTTTCTTTTTTTTAATTTTAAAAACCTCCTTTAACTTAATCCAAATACCTTATCTGAAGTGTACCAGGTCACAGGCAGGGAGATGAGTGCTAAGGATAGAAAACTAAAGTGGGGTAGACCCCATCGTTAGTCAAGGATCTCACAATCTGGTAGAAAAATAGACATGTGAATGACTAATTCAAGTTTATTATTGTAAGTGCTATATCTACATATGTATAACATGCTAGAAAATCACAGATAAGGAGAAGTAGAAAACCCTCAGGGGATTAGTGAAGTATATGCCAAAGCTGTAGCTTAGCTGGGCTCTGACAAATAAGTAAGCATTCACCAGGCAGGTGGGAGAGAGAAGAGAGTGCCCAGCAGAGACAGAGAGAGGAGACAGTCAACATATTGTGAAGAATATTGTGAAGCCAGCCAAGAATCTGAGCTATATCAGTGGGAAATAGGGATCCATTGACATGTTTTTGAGCTGAGAACGGACATGATGTGTTCTGGGTTTTAGAAGGAAGAAGGAAAGGGAGTTTCGGATTCATTTTGAAAATCAGAGAGAGTGAATTAGGTCAAGGATAACTGCGAGACACTTTTAGCTTGAGCTATTCAATGTAGGGTGATATATTTACTTTAAAACATATAGGCATGCATAAGAGGTAACCCATTTTGAACAGCCATTCCTTTTTAAAATTCCTAAAACATAGTAGCTGTGATAGAATGTATTATTTTTCCCAAATGACTTGTTTTGGCCAGCAGGTGGAACTGACCTTGTGCCAGTTCCTGCCTAGGCTTCAAGAAGTGTTTTCACATGCTAGTCTGGGAACTTTCAGTCTCCACCAGGAAAAGACTTGCCCCAAGGGAGTCTGCTGTTCCCAGAAGAGAAGACACACATGGAACAGACCTGAATGAAACCCAAAATTTTGAGCCAAGCCCAGCTAAACCCAGCCCCAATCAGCTAACCCCTCGGCCAACCTACAGTAGGTAAGCCACTGAGTTTTAACATGATTTGTCTGACACACTATTATGGCAACAGCTAACTGATACACTGACATTTTCTGTTCCCTTTACATTCTAGATACAGTCCATCTCTGTTTAAAGACACTTCTAAAGAACTCAGGTTGGGCTAATAAATACTCCGTGTAGTATCTGGACAGTGAGATAATACAATCAGAAGTTTGTAATGATTATATGTAGCCCAGTCCTTGCAACTGCAGACCATCATCTCATCAACTGGAATTTGCTGAATTTCCATTCAGAAGTGAAGTACTCACATGTTGTACATAAGAAATGAATTGACTATATTGATCCTGCTGGGCTGACATGCATTATAATAAAATACTAAATGGACAGATGGGAGCTCAGCTCCCTGTTGTAAATAAGAATAGTTACATCTTTGTTGTCTCCTGATCACGTTATATGTAAGCGGCAACCTACTGCATGGCATGGAGCCTTTTTTAATCAGGTTGTAATAGGCTTCCTCATTCTGCTTATTAAGGTTAAAAAAAGGTTTGCTAGGGAAATGGTCTAGTAGCTTGTAATTTGCTTTCACATGCAAATTAAGGGATAATGAGTTTTGAATGTCTGGAGATGTAGAATCTGTGTGTTTGACATATTTTCATATGTAGCCAACATCAAAAGTTCAAGTATCTTTTTAGAGAAAAGAAAGGTTCTCTGTAAGTTAAAAGAAATTAAACTATATTTCATTCTGAATGTACACTATTGAGGTAAATATTACAGGTGGCATATACTTAGCTCACATTCAGAATTAACTTTTTTAAACTTATATTTTAAAAAGGCTGACAAAAGTCTGAATGTCACATTTCTCTTTCTTTTGCAAGGCAAAGTGTTCTTTGAAATATAGTTAAACCACCCTGGCTAGTGTAGCTCAATGGATTGAGTGCTAGCCTGTGAACCAAAGGGTTGCTGGTTTGATTCCCAGTCAGGGTATATGCCTGGGTTGCCAGCCGGGTCCCCAGCGGGGTGGGGGTGCCACAGGCAACCACACACTGATGTTTTCTCTCCCTCTCTTTCTCCTTCCCTTCTCCTCTCTCTAAAAATAAATAAATAAAATCTTTTAAAAAATATATAGTTAAATCAAGATTTATGTTATTTTAAGTAATTAGAGGCAAATAACTTGTGCCTTCCATTAACTTGAAGTAGCACTTTCTCTTCTAACATTTTTTTAAAACAAATAAGCTGAATCTTCATTATTTAAACAGGGAATATAAGTAGGTTTAAAAGATTTCTTACCTTTGTAAACTGTTACTTGGGCTTCTCTTACCCTAAATTTAGTAAAACAATTAAATCACATTTCATGATGAACTTCAAAATGTCTGAGGCAGAGCAAGATCCATTGATTTAAAATTGCTTCTAAATTTGAATTAAAATAAGGGTTCTTGGTAGGGAACTTCTCCCCCTTACAAGTGAGCAAAATCTTGGTAGAGAAAGAGATTTCCTAATTTGAAAGTAGGCTGGGCAGCTTGCCTAACCCACCATGAAGGAACATCTTCTGAAAAGGATTTTATACTGATTTATAAAGTTACCAAATAGTTAAGTCACATCTGGTTAAGCTATTAACACCTCACCTTTATAAAAAAGAATACAATTCTCTGCAATTAGGATTATACTGTAGAATAAATATCAGGTGACTCTCATGCCTAAATGATAGTCAGTGCACAGTTTCTAGGGATGGAAAGCGGTAAAGCTTTGTTTCTAAATGGTGGACTAATAAACATATTTTTCTAACTGCTTCTTTGAATATTTAATTCATTTCTACATTAAAATGGTTGCTCCACCAAAAGGTTTTGGAAGGTCAATGATGTGTGAGGCATGCCAAAATAAGTAATATGGCCACTGGCAGAACAAATACAGCTGATTCTCATACGGAGAGACAGTATTTCCCCCAAATGCAGAGAATGGATGGAATTTAAATACGGAAAAAGAAGAGAGCATTCCAGGGAAAGGAAATAATAGATATTGGCACAGATATCAGGAACCTGAAAGGTGTATTCCTTTCAGACAGAGTTGTTTAGCTACAACATGGGGAAAAGTAGAAAAGTAATCTAGAAATTTATACTAAGAGCAGATGGGTTGGAGGTGGGTGAAATACCAGGCTAAGAAATTTGGAAACCAGGTGATGAATCACTAAACATTTTAGACCAGGAGGATAATGTGTTGAAAACACCCTTCTGAAGAGTTAATGGATTAGAATGATAGAGACATTAAATGAGGACTCCAACCAGGGGAGTATTTCTGTTTGAGGTGGGTTTTCCATGCCTTCACATTCCCAGAGTTTGATATCAGCAAAAACTGAGGGGCTCTGTGGGATGTAACTCAAGTCAGGTGAGAATTCAGATGCTATTTTAGTATAATAAGGTATTGGAGACATGAGTTTATTTTCACAGTGGAAAAAACTGATTATCTTGTAGCCATTCCACCTTTCACCATGAGACACCAATCATATTTTCTCAAGAGACTCTTACAGAGCAAAGACACTCTCTTAGCCCTCTCTAAGGACAGGTTCTCACAGAAACTAGTGAACATGCGATCAGTGGACAGTGCTGTAAGCATGGTGCCTATAGTTAACAATACTGTACGTTGCACTTAAAATTTTTGTTAAGAGAACAGATCTCAAGTTAAGTATCCTTACCAACAAGAGTGGGGAGGGCACAAAGAAACTTTGGGAGGCGATGAATATGTTTATTACTTTGATTGTGGTGGTTTCAACAGTGTATGCATATGTCCAACTCATCAAATTCTATGCAGTAAATAGGTACAGGTTTGTTTGGGTTTGTTTTTCTTTTGTTATATCAATTATACATCAATAAAGCTGTTGAAAAATGAGAAGAACCTAAAGGTCATGGAGGAAAAGAAGGAGAAAGAAGTGTTGGGAAGGTGTGCTCTGTGGAACCCTGAAGAGGTTCTGCAGGGTTAAATCTCTGCATCTGGGAATCAAATGGATTAGAACAGAGAAGCCACCCTCAAATTCCTACCACCTTACAGATCCTTTCTGCATAGGAATATATAGCTGAACTATGAAATATAAGACATATGGGGCATTTGGGGGGACTCTATTTATACCCACTACTCGTTAACAGTAAGATCATTCTGAAAGAGCAACTGTATCACCCCTCCCTTCTACAACAAAGACCATATTTCTGTGGTTATATTTCTTTTGTCCAGTGGGAGGTAGCACAGACCTTCATGAGGGGGATGAAATAGAAATGACATGGAAAGGCCCAGTAGAGAAATAGAGAGAGGGGTGAATTGACAGGATACAGTCCCCGAGTAAATCTGGAGGGCAGCAAAGTGGGGGGAGTAGGAGAAATCTCTATCTCGACCCTCAGTCCTCAGCTTGGATGACTAAGTCAATGGCAACGGCATAAAGGAAATGAGTAAGTCAGAAGGCGTGTGGTTCCTGACATGACTTTTTATGCCTTTGGGCTGTCCAGATGCCCAGCACACAAGTTAAACTGTTCTAAACTGTTCAGGGATTAATACAGTTAACTCGTTTTATTGCTCCTTGCTTTACTGCACTTCACAGATATTGTGTTTCAAATTGAAGGTTTGTGGCAACCCTGCATCGAGTAAGTCTATTAGCACCAAAAAGATTACGACTAACTGAAGGCTCAGATGATGGTTAGCGTTTTTTAGAATAAACTATTTTTAATTAAGATATGTACATTTTTTAGACATTATGCATGCTTAATAGAGTACCGTATAGCATAAATACAGCTTTTATATGCAACAGGAAAACAAAAAATGTGTGACTCACTTTATTGCAACATTTGCTTTATTGCTATGATCTGGGGCCAAACCCTCAATATCCCTGGGGTATACCTGTATAGAGAATTAGGCATTAACTCCAAAATGAAACTATGACAGGATAGTTGAAACAAATGCTAATAAGGAAGTATAGAAAGTTAGAAAATTTTTTCAAATGTCACATGGGTGTTGGGAAAAAGGAAAGGAACCCAGAGAGACAGAGTTGGAATATTCAAAGGAGGAGGATAAAACCAACATTAGGCTGCATCCAAGAAGCCAAGAGAAGAGGAGTAAACTAACCACAACCCAGTAAAGGGTTTGGGGAGGAAGAGAACTGAAAGAGGCCACAGGACCAGGCAACATGGAGGTCTGGGATGACCACCAAGGGAGTCCTTCTCTTCAGGTGGTATGGGAAGATGTCACATCAAAGTGCTTAAGGGAATGAAGGGGCAAGGCAGTGTGTCATAAGGAGGTGAGATAGTGACTGTGTAATCTAATTTTTCTAAAAATTTGTTGGTAAGAAATATGTGAAAGGTGATAGTATTGGTAAACAGTTAGGTAAGATTTGAACAAAAGGCAATGAACTAGTGGAAAGGAGAAAATACCTAGAGGCAATAAACTTTAATTCAACAAATATTCAGAGGGCTCCCATTACACACCAGGCACCAGAATAGGATGCAGAACAAGACCAGGACTTCTGCACATGGCACTCAAGTCTGCATACTTCAATGATCTGTTTATTTAGGCCACTTGCTCACTGGAGCAAGAACTGTGACTTGTTCACCATTGTCTCCTGGAACTTAGCCCTATGTCTGACACGTAATAGGCTCTCAGGAAACTTTTATGGAATCAGTGAATGATACAGCCTCATCCTTCAAGAGGGTCTTTCTTATCTTTGCTTGGTTAACTCCTCTCTGTCTTTTGGATCTAAATTTAGGCATCATTTCTTCCAGGAAGACTTCTTCAACTTCTAGGACCTAGTTAGCCGCCTGCTTCTGCCTGCCCATTACAACCCTGGGTGTTTGTCTATTTATCCTTCAGTCTAAAAAGAGAAAAATAAGTAAATACATGGTTCCAAGATTTTTACCAACACCGAAGCAAGGGAGAGACATAGACAGAAAAACCACAGTAGGGCTCACGGAGTGGTTTGGAAACTCAGGGGAATTAATTTCTTATGCACTTCAGGTTCTCCATGAATAACTCCCATTGGTTCTTGTTTTACCCCTGCAGGTTTTCCTGGGCAAGCCTGACCAGCTCTGCTGAATTCAGATGAGTAGAGAGGCCTCTAAAATCAGCCTCGGGAGTGGAGAATCTGGTTTTTCTCATATTGTCAATCTTGTTTTAAAAAGCCAAGCCACACACACTGTAAGCAAAGCCTGTTAGACTTCATTGGCTGGCTGGGCACCTGCATTAAAAATGCAACTTGTGAAACAGTCTACCCAACAGATAGCTTTCTTCAGCAGAATAGTGCTATTCAGCATGGGAGGGAATTTGATGAACTGCTTTATTGGGTGGCAACATTTTGGTCTCGGCTTTCCTCAGATCACAGCGCGATAATAAAATTGGAATCCATTTAAACCTTCCATTTCACCCTACAGGCTCATAGACACCGTATCAAACCACATCACACTGCAATAAATGTGCTAAAATCTACGAGCTTACTCCTCCTATTATACACAATACTCTTTGTCAGATTGGAGATAAATTATGGAATACATTTTCTTGATTTGCCCACTCGTGTAGCTGTAGCAGAATCTCAGATCTGAGATAATACTCCATGCCATGAAGATGCATAAATAACTACTGTTTTGTGCCAAGTTTAGCAACACAACATTGTTGCCCGCCAGTCTATGAATAGTACAGTCACTGCTGGGACAGACCCAGTCATAGGACAAGATTTATATGCCCTGTCTCCCATGACAGTTTCTATCCCATGGAGATCATTTTGTCTACATGCCCTGGAAAAAGAGGACTTCAGGTTACACTGAACCAAAGAACATCCCTGGAATTCATTGAATTCAGAGACTTTATAACTTTCAACAAATCCTTGGAGCATTTTTCTTTCACTTATTCCCCTTTACTTTGCTCCTCTGAGAGGACCTAGGACATAAAGAATATACAAAGGCTGTAACTTCGGAAAATATTCAGGATTTGCCTTCATCGCTCCATTAGATGGCCAAACAGACTGCTTACTAGTCTTGCTTTATCTCTTGCTCTCCCTGTCCTCTAGGTGGCGGACACTATGATGTGCCACAAGGTCCTACTTCAATCAAGGACTCATTGCCCCCCCGCCCCTGCTGCTGGGAGCCCCACAAGTTAGGCTCCTTCATTGTCATTACTGCCATTGAAAGATCTACATTTAATGATGACTGCTGGACTATAAAGCCCTGGCTGATTCAGGGATGATTCTGAAGTTCTTTTGTGAGTGGCTTGGGCTGTCGCTGGCTGCATCGTAGCTGGACTTCTCCCCCACCCACTCCTGTGTTCTGCCCCTCCTTTCCACAGGAGCTGATCCTGAGAGTTCAGAGACGTCCTGAGTGCTAAACTCGGTCTCAGAGTCGCTTCCCCAGCCTGTGACAATACAAGTGTCACAAACAGCCAAAGGCATCCTGTTAACTTTAAATGTGATGAGGACTCTCCCCTTCTTGAAAACCTCCCTCGCCTCCCCCGGTCTTCATAGGCCTTATAATTACCCACAGGCCCCACGAGATCTACCCACCACTTCCTATCTAACTTCATCTCCTCCCACTCACCCCCTTACTCACCGTGTTTCAGCCACACCCACCTCCCCAAACACATCGAGCATCTGCTGTTTGTTCCTTCTACCTAGAAAACCCTTCTCCTGGATTAGGTCCTGGCTGGTGGGGCTCAGCAGATTGAGTGCTGGCATGCGAACCAAAGGGTCTCTTGTTCAATTCCCAGTCAGGGCACATGCCTGGGCTGCAGGCCTGGTCCCCAGTAGAGGGCGCATGAGAGGCAACCACACATTGATGTTTCCCTCTCTCCCTCCATTCCTCTCTGTCTTAAAAATAAATAAATAAAATGTTTAAAAAACAAACAAACAAACAAACAAAAAGAAACCTCTTCTCCTAGGTTAGGGGTAGGCATTTTTTTTCCTGTAAAGGGCCTAATAGTAAATACTTCAGGCTTTATGGGCCACAAAATCTGTTGCAGCTGCAGATGGTCCCTGACTTACAATGGTTCAACTTCTTAACTTTATGATGCTGCTAAAGTGATACGCATGTAGTAGAAATCACACTTCAAATTTTGAATTTTGATCTTTTCCTGAGCCATCAATATGCAGGACAATACTAGCTCAAGATGCTGGGCGGTCACAGCGAGCCGTGTCTCCCAGTCAGCCACACAGTCACAAGGGCAGACAGTCGACTCTCCACAATGTAGTATTAAATGCATTTTTGACTTATGATATCTTTGGCTTATGAGGGGTTTATCAGGATTGTAACCCCATCATAAGTCAAGGAGCATGTCTATGCCACTCTGCCACTTTGGCATGAAAACAGTCACAGACAATGCATAAATTAATGCACCTGCCTTAATTCCAATACACCTTATTTATGAAAATAGGTGCCGGGCTGGATTTGGCCTGTTGGCTGTGGTTTGGTGACCTCTGCCCCAGACAGTCCTATATCTGGCTCCTTCAGGTCCTGACTCACATGTTTCCTCCCTTATCACCCCAGTGTAATTCCAACTTAATCTCTCTTCCCTGCTTTACTTTCTTCATACTTTAGTTATCCGTAGTTTTTTGTTTTGTTTTGTTTTTTGTTTTTTTAACCTTCTTTCTTCCCCAAGAGGAGAGCTAGATCAAGGCAGGGGTTTTGTCTGTTTTAAGACAGATGCTAAATAAACATCTGTTGAATAAATGAATAAATATTCAGGTATTTCAATATTGCTCCAGTTTTCATTTTGTGTGACTGTGTGTTTGTTTCTATTCTCTTCATATGCTAAAAGACTCCTTTTACCTTTTATATCCCTGTAAAGTGATTCAAAGCACAAGCCCTTTGTAAATGGGAACCCACTAGGAGTTTTAAATCCCGGCTTAGCTATCTACTAGCTCTGTGACCCTGTGCTTATATATGACCTCACTAAGCCTCAGTTTTCTCTTTTGTAAGATGAAGACATAGCAATGAACACCCCACAGGACCGTAATGAGGAGAGCCTCAGCACAGAGCCTCAGCACAGCGCCGGTCGCACAGAAATCGCTCCGTGCGCAGGAGCCTCGACCAGGCAGACAATTAGCTCTTTCCCTTGTTCAGCGCTCTGCCCAGGTGCGACAAGGGTCATTTTTACAAACTGGGTTTCTATGTACCTTTAACTAAAACTCACACATACATGCTTGAGATGACATTTTTTTTACATATAGCTAAGAAATTCTAATTTAAAAAAATGAAAGAATTATGACGTTGTACTGAGTGCTCATTCTGTGCCTGCTGATGGGTGGATCGCTTGGCATGCTTGGCTTTCATACTATCAATAAAGCATTGAGGACACCCAGTGGAATGACCTTCCGCATGTCCTCCCGTGGGTTGGGCATGTTGAGGTATAAACGTCTCGGCCCATTCTTGAGGACTTGCTAGAAACAACTGCCCGTGCACTGCAGAATATGCCTGTGGAAGAAACCCGGTCGCCTGCTGACATTTGCTTTAGGTGAGGAGTGCAGAAAGAGAAAGCGACGCCCTGCCTGAGAGAGCTCCGCCTCAGTTCCTCCTGTGAGGGGCCGGGGCTCACATTTAAATTCCAGATGAGAGCTCCCTCCAGTCTTCAGTAAGTTTCTTTCTCACAACAGGGTCCCAGACTCCTAATTCAGCCGCAGACAACTGACATCAAGTCTCCATGAAACCAGAAATCCAAAGCAAGTAGATCCCCAGTGTATCTGAAAATATATGCTACTGGGCAGACTGATAACCAAGCCTTTGGAAATCAGCACTTAGATGATTATAATCACTAGGAAAAGGGTTGAAAAATGCTCCTAGATTTCACCTGAGATGGGTTGGTGGCCATTGACCACTCATTTCTTGAACAAGGTTGAAGAGGGAATAATCTCTTTTAAACAGCCCTCATTACATTCCCTTCACCTTCCTGCTTCAAATCATTTACAACAGCTTGAGAAATAGATTTGCCCTGGTTGGTATTTAAAGAGATGGTCAATAACAATATGAGAAATAAGTACTATAGCTAAAGAAAGTGAGCATCGATTTCAGCAATGACTAGGGCCTCAAAACTGGACTTCAAATATGCTATAGTAAAGTGATAGCCATTTATTACTTAACTTGCTGAATTTATATTCAACTTGGGCAGGATAGAGTTAATGTTGAAACTCTTAAATATAGAGTTCATTTTCCTTCTTTTAAATGATAGTTCATTCCAGTTACAAATATATTGAATGCTTACTATTTTCAAGAAACTGTGTTAAGTTCCAAAGACTCAGTGATAAATAAGATGGGCCATCCTTGCAGGAGGACACTTACATTCCTCTGGTGAAAGGAGAGATAATAAGTCACCACAAAATTCATCCTTTAACTATAACTGATACCAGTATTATAAGGAAAATGTACATAATGGGGTGAACTCACTTGGTCTTGAGGGAATCAAGTAAGTCTTTTGAAGAAGTCACATTTAAACTGCAAATCAAGGAATGAGTAGGAGTTAGAGGCAAAGTGAAGAGGAAAGAGAATTTTTTCAGGTGGAGGGACCACACTCAAAGGGCAGGAGGCTGGAAAGAACCCACTCTCTTCAAGCAGTGATGTGCTGGCAAAGTGAACAATCAGCTCTCCACAAAATCCATTATGTGTGTATCTATGCATATACATGCATCATAAATGTACTGATATCCAAGATAAGTAACATAGTTTTTAAAAAATAATGAAACATACAATATTCTCTGTTGTAAATTCCACACAGCCAATTGATTCTTACAGAATGCTTTTGTTGATTTTTGTCAAGCTCTTATATCTGTGGCCAACGTATGGTCACAACTGCTGAGCAAGTATAGTTTCTATATTAATGTTAGTTGATATTTTAATTTAAGAAGATGTAAATGAAACAATGAATATATGTCAAAATTTCACTCATTTGTCAATGACATGAGACACTTCTTTGCTGAACTGTACAGTAGTTTTCAAATGCTAGAAGAATATGTCTTTGGGTTTTTTGGAGGGTGGGTGGGCTATATGCAATTAAACAGTTACCAAACATAACACATTTTAAAATTTAATTGGCATTGTTAACACTTAACTTATCGCTTTTATCCTAGATTAGAGGTCAGAAAACTATAAGCCTCCTATCTGTCTCAGTAAGAGAAATTTTATTGAAACACAGCCATGCTTACCTATTTATGTATTTATTATGGCTGCTTTCAGTCTACAACTTCAGATGTGAGTAGTTGCAACAGAGGGTTTACTGCCTACAAAGCCTAAGATATTTATTAACTAGTCCTTTATGGGAAAAATTTTTCTGACTACTATTTTAGATAATCAACAAAACAATATATCAAACCCTGATTTATAGTGTTTGCCAATTCCTGTGGTGTAAGGATTCCTACCAAGGTTGATTTGAAGCTACCATGATGACATCTCTGAATGAAGTGCTGGGAAGAGATATGGAGTAATAGCACATCATTATATAGATTTCACCATACAAATATAACAGACCTCAATAACCTCAAAAGCACAGACAACAGAAAAATGCAGTAAGATAATTAGGGAGTAATACATTGTATGCATTTGTTACTCTTGTTTTTAATATAACTTATTTGTAAGTTTATATAACTTAATTTTTAATGATAGTTGTATTTAACAACTGACTTGTAAACTTCCTGAAAAATTAACAATCCACTCTCAGGGCTGTTATGAGCTGGCTTCAGCACATCAATGTCCTAAAGCAACTGAAAGATATAATGTGTGGCTTCCGGGCAGAGATGGATGGGTGGGATAAAGCCAGGCAGATAAATTAAGCAAGGTCTTGTAAACTAGATTGAGGAGATTAGGATTTATCCTGTAAGGAAGGTGACACCATTGAAAGTTTATAGCTAGGAGGTAGTTTGTTTTTTCCCAGTTTCTATTATGCAATGTTTTTAATCCCAGTGAGCATTTTTGGAGTAATTTCTCCAAAATGGAGTATTATGTACCATTCTCAGTATTTTACAAATATTAATTCTCCCAACAACCCCATGTGATATGGTATTAATATTATGTCCCAATTTTACAGATAAAACAAAGACAGCAAGGAATTAATCATTTGTCCAAGGACTTGATTAACGAGTGGAGGGGCTGGGATATGTGGGACATGCTCTAACTTTTATTCAGGGGCATTTGAACCTGCAGAGCGAGCAGAGCTGTCTTCAAAACATGCATGAGGGGTTTTGTGACACAGAATGGACCAATCTGTTCAAACACTGCAGACATTAATGGCAAAGATGGGTGGAGTAGGTCCAGGGTCTGTCATGACGGCCATCCTATGGTAAGCAGATCCCTCTAAGTTGGAGCTATTTTCTGGAGAAAGAGCTTTGGAAACTGACCACGTAGGAACATGCAGAACTTGCCAGCTACCTGCCACTTGTGATATTCCCCCCTCCGCCCAAGAATGTAAATCCCTACAGAATCTACTCTGATACTTTTTTAGCTCTTTTATCCTGTCACAAATATGAGCAAGGAAGGAAAGGAGGGAATATACTAAACTCTAAATGGGATGGATTCTTACCATTTAAATCCTAGGTGACTTCCCCAAAAGTCAAAGTTGATCTTTAACTCTAAGTAGAGCTAATGCATCTCTAAATCACAATAGACCTGATTATTCTCAGGGAAATAGGGAATAAGGAGGAATAGTTGCTGGTTAGAAGCTGTTGTAACTGCTAAGTGCATCACAGACATTTGTGATTTACGCTGAAATTTTACTTTTCAGGGATAATGAAAATCAGCCAATCTTCTAATTTGGTACATTAGGGAGGAAAGAATCATGTAATGGAAGAGAATAAATGTACATCTTGCATTTGTGATCTCCAGCAATTTGCAAACCTGACAGGGATGTCCCAGATGTAAATTCCAGAATGTGTCCAAAAAGAACAATGGAAAGAAAAATGAAGTGACCACTGCTCTGTCACTGGCATTTGATTTCTTATGACCATCTCCTTGTCTTGTAACCTCTTTCAGTTTTCCATATCCCCTTGTCAAAGGTCAGTTTCTGATAGCCATAGTCAAGTTCTGGTAGATGGGAGGATCCTTGGAGCATCATTAGAAAGAGAACAAAAGTAGTTTCTGCCTTGTTAATTACCAAAAATAGGTCCCCACTGCTTTGCATAAATAAGTCTCAGTCTAACTCTGGCCTCAGACAAATGACTAAGCATACCCATGCCTCAATTTGTTCATCTGGGAAATGGAAATAATAACAATACCCCCCTCAAAGTATGTTTGTGGGAATTCAATGACATGCTAAAAGTACACATGATTACATCAACAGCTAATATGTCTCAAGGGTATGTTGCACACCAGTTTTAAACACTTCATCTCCACTGACTCTTAATTTTCTCTGCCACTTTAGAGTGAGTGTGCCATTACTATTATTCTTATTTTGCAGACAAGGAGACTGAGGCATGGAACAGTCAAGGAACATGCCCAAGACGACACAGCAAACAATGGAGGGAGAAGAGCTTAAACAGATGCAAACTCTAATCCAGGGGTTAGCAAAATATGACCTGATAGTGAGATCCAGTCTACCACCTGTGTTTTGTACAGCTTGCTGGAAAATAATTTTTACATTTTTAATTGGTGAAAAACATTAAAAAACAAAGAAAATCATATAAAATTCAAGTTTCAATATCCACAACTGAAGTTTTATTGGAATTTCAGCCATATCCATTCATTTATCTATACAGTTGATCCTTGACTTAAACAACTCAGGGGTTAGAGGTGCCAAGAGACCCCTGCCACTGCCCTGCACAGTCAAAAATCCACATATAACTTTTGACTCCCCCAAAACTTGATAGCCTACTAGTGACCAAAAGCCTTACCAATAACATAAATGGTAGATTAACACATATTTTGCATTATATGTGTTATGTAATATATTCTTACAATAAAGTAAGCCAGAGAAAAGAAAAAGTTGTTAAGAAACTCATAAGAAAGAAAATACACTTACAGCATTTATTGAAAAAGAAATCTGTGTTTAGATGGACCTGTGCAGTTCCAACTTGTGAAAAAAAAATCTGTGTTTAAGTGGACCTGTGCAGTTCCAAGCTGTGTTGTTCAAGGGTCAGCCATATTGCTTTTTGTTGTTTTTACACTGGATCAGCAGAACTGAGTAGCTGAAAGAGAGGCCTTATAACTTACAGAGGCTAAAATATTTACAGAAAATACTTTACAAGAAAAGCCTACTAATCCCTGCCCTAAGCCATTACAGGACACAGCCAACCAGTCTATTTGACCCATAGGTGCTAGGGAGCCAAGGGAGAATTGGCTAGGTCCTGGCTTCCATCTGCATATAACTATTGGTAAGTGTGTGTGCGCACACGCATGCCATTTACCCACTCGTCTCTGGACATCTTTCCCATAAGTAAAACTAACATCATCAGGCACACTGGAAACGTTTCACAATTAATAAAATCTTGCACTGGTTCCCAAAGGAGCTGAGCCCCTTTCATAGTCAGAGGGCACCTGGCTGGTGAGGGCACTCCCTGCACATCTAAGGTTTCACACTTTCACCTGAAAGCCTCAATAATTTTCTCATCTCAGCCCAGAAAAGCCCTGCCACATATCCTCAGAGCTTATTAAGCTTGTGCATAGAAAGCCAACTGGAGAACTGCAATAATTATCTGGGTAACGAGTTTAAAGTCACTCTTGCTTAAAATAACCTTGTAATGAGTGAGTCCTACTATCATATTCACTAAAGAGGAACTTTTCTTGGAGAACCAACCAGAATGGAGATTGTGTCAAAGTTAGTTTACAAATCGAGAATGCACTGCCAGGGGCACTGAATATAATTATCCAGGGTAAAAACAGAGGTAAACCACACAAAGAAAACCCACCAAGTAAAGTTGAAGGGACTTCTTAAATTGATAATGACAATAGCTAACATTCATTGAGAGATTACTGTGTGCCAGGAACAAGGCTATTAAGCCCTGTGTGGATCATTTCATTATAACTTGAAATGCCTCAGTGAGATGGTTTCTATTTTCATTTCCATGCTGCAGATGAAAAAACTGAGGCT
This sequence comes from Mormoops blainvillei, assembly GCA_004026545.1. Lineage (NCBI taxonomy): Eukaryota > Metazoa > Chordata > Mammalia > Chiroptera > Mormoopidae > Mormoops > Mormoops blainvillei. Next base: position 386,019 of record PVJD01000398.1, on the reverse strand, counting down.
CTGAGGGGTTGAATTACTTGCCCAAGGGCACACAGCTGATTAAATGAAGGAGCCAGCATGTGAATCCAGGCAGTTCTAGCTCCATAGCATATTACCCGGCACTCTCTATAGATTAAAAATAATAATAATAATAAGCCATGAAGGTTACTTGTTATGCCCAGAGCCACAAAGCTGGTTGGTGGCAGAACTGGGACAATGCAGAGCTTAAAAGACAATACCTTATATGGGGAGGGGACATGTGCTCTGTTTTTGAAGAAGGAAAGTGGGGGAACATTTATTCAATTGCCCCTAATTCCAAATCATCATCATCATCATCACCATCACCATCATCACCAGAGAAACTAATATCTATTGAGAACTTACTGTGATAGATCCTGTTCAAAGTATATTATCTCAATTAATCCTTAAAATGTCATTTCATTTAGTCCTTAAAACCACTCTTTAGGTATAAACTATATTGTCCCAATTTTATAAATGAGGAAACTGAGTCACAAAGGTGAGGTGCCTGCCCTAAGATACTCAACTGGAAGGTCAAGGGAATAAAGCCAAATATGCTGACTCCAGAATGTACATTTAATCCCTGCGCCTCCCTGACTCCCTCCTTTTGTACCCGAGGACCCCAGTGTTTCTCCTCGCCTTGGATCATCAGGGTGCCTTCCAGGCTCTTGCAGGCCCCTTGGTTTCCCCAGCTGCGGTTCAGCCCCTTTCTAACTGCATTAGCTGTTTGCATGGCGGTCTCCTCCAACCACCTCCTCTTCACACGGGCACACTTAGAGATGCACACAGGCACACTTACATACACAGTGTGAACGTCTTCACATCAGCTACTCTGTGTGAGCCCTCCATCAGACAGAACATTTGAGAGCATCCTGAGAACTAGTGGAATGAGGGGCAGCATAGTGATTCAAAATCTAGGCTCTATCAAAAACACATATGAGTTCATAGCCAGCTTCCTTATTTACCAGCTCCAAAGATTTAGGTAAGTTATGCCTCAGGTCCTCAGTTTCCTCATTTATTAAGTGATAATTATGGCACCTGCCATAATGTAGGATTGTCATTTGAATTAAAAAGGTCTTGGAACACCTGGAGAATGAGCATTTGACAAACGACAACTATTATTAATGAAACTAGGAAGAAAGGATAGATGAATGGATGGATAGATGGATGGATAGATGATTGGATGGATGAAATTCTAGCAAATAAGAAGGACTGGTTTTGAGCAAAAAATGAGAGAGAAGAAAAAAGAAGTTTTCTATGTAATAAAAAAGTTCTTTAGTCTGCAAGAGGCCTACAGGATCAGACTGTAACCGACAGATAAGCAAGATGTTCATTTCCAAAATCCAGCCTAGCAGTTGACTCTGCTGGACATTCATCAAAGTTATTTCAAGATTCTTATTCCCAGCATTATTTGTTAATGCCTACAAAAAGGCACAGAGGAGACGAGAACAGATAAAATAACAGGTAAGACTGAAAATGCCATCGAAATAAAAGCTGCACCTACTTTTCTTAACACTGAGTCCCTAGCACATAGCAGAGCTTCTTGTATTTTGTAAGTCTTTGATTGGCCAAGGCAGGCTAAATTGTGGAGTCTACAGTAAAAAAAAAAAAAAGAGAGAAAGAGAGAGAGGGGGAGAAAGAAAGGAAGAGAGGAAGGAAGGAAGGAAGGAAGGAAGGAAGGAAGGAAGGAAGGAAGGAAGGAAGGAAGGAAAGGAGGGAGGGAGGGAAAGAAGAAAAACACAATTTCAACAAGTGAACACTAAGACTTTTATCTATCATTCTAGTCACAATCTGTGTGGATTTCTTTATTTGACAGTGTGGGTGGGTGTGGGGGTGGGTGGGATTGATGGCTCCCGGAAGTCATTTAAACCTCCTTCTATCTCGTGGCTTCACCGTCCCCTACTGGATCCTCGGCCTCCAGACTGCGGAGAAGGCAATAGGGAAAATGTGTGTGGAGGGCTGCACAGGAGGTTTACAGAAGTAAAGCTCACTCTTACATCGCCTGCACTCCATGGGCCAGAACCCAGCCTAAGAAAGACTGGGAAATTAACCTAGCCACGTGCCCTGGAGAAAGAAGGAAAGGATTTGGTGAATAACTAGTAAGTCTCCACCACTGGGTTCACTAAGTGTGTGTTTAATGGAAAAGTGAATGCCTATAAGAAGCAAAGAAATGCAGGTCTATAGGTCATGATACACAGTGATAGGGAGGGACTGAACGTCACCCTGCATACACACACAAGGTCATTCACTGCAGTCAGTATCCGCTGGAACTGCTCCGTGTGGGTCACTACTCGTATGTGAAGCCCGTCCATCCCGACACTGTTCCCCAGGTCCACCCGTTCTACCTTTATACCTACACTTGTGGCTGCAGCCACGATTCCCAGATGTTGGATCAGACCGACCTAATATTGCTGCTGAGAGTCAGCTTTGGACATCTCAACCCCATAATCAGGGGAAAAGAAAAATGTCCAGATTTAATTTTCAATCAAGGTACCAGGAACAATTTATTGGCTTTTAAAATAGAAATCTGAGGAAACACATGTGCCAAGCCCCAGGTGCCAATTGATTCAGCAGTCAGAACTTTATGGTGCTGGAGATGCCATCGAATCAGGGCACTTATCACAGGCGGGCTCATATTAAAGGGCTTATGTATGCTCCTGTGTCCCTGATACCCTGTGAGCATCTGGAGGGCAGAAACTGAATTACTCATCTCTGATTCCCTCGCAGGAGAGCTGAGCAGAGCTTTGCACATGATGGCAGGTGCTAGTAGTGGACATCTGTCGTTCTGGTCTACCCACCATCTCTCAGCTTCATGCAGCAGTGCCCAGCTTGCCTCTGGGAAGCCGCCTAACTTTTCACATTTAATCTATAAAATTAAGGATGACTCCATCTCTAGCTTCAGAGCTAGAATTGTGACCCTAGCCTGGTCAATCTTAACAGTGCCCCTGGCATGGTGCCTGAATTAGAGATGTCCTCAGGACCCAAGCTGAGTAAATCATGATCATCCCTCTGCAAGAGTGGTTGGGTTTCAACAGCTCTCTTTATGCTAGATTTTGAAACTATAAGGCTATAAATCTGGGCCTGCCAGCAACCATTTGGTGCCTCATGGGGAGCGACTGCCTGCGAGTAAAGTCACCACAGAAGAAAACAAATCCAAGAGATAAAGAGAAACCAGTTCCATTTGACCATAATCAAGATCCTATATTTGGTTGTTTCTGATGCTCAAGTCCATGGACTTTTTTAGCTTAGTGAGCTACACACTTCCCATTTTGAGTTGGGTAATAATCCTTAAAATTGAGAGGGTCCTCATGAAAATAGGGGTCAACATCTTATTGAATTAAATTGAAAGAACATTTGGCATATTTTTATTCTATAGATGCCCTATTGGGTTTCAATCCAAACCAAGATGTCTTCCTTGAATCTATGCCCCTGCCACCCATGGGCCCAGTTACAGTGCGGTCTGTCTGAGGATGATGGGGCATAGGAGGGGGGAAGGGGTATAGAACTCAAGCACACAGCATATCCTAACCACATTTTACAAAAGCACATAGTGATGTGTGCATTTCCTTCCATTTTCACTGCCATCAACTTAGTCTATCCTAACTGTAATTTCCCACCTGGGCTACATTCACAGCCTCCTGATGATTCTTACCACAACAAACATACCCTCTGTGCTAATCACAGTAGCCAAAGTGACTCTAAAACTTGACTTATTGAATGTCCCCAGCTGACAATTCCCAATGGCTTCCAGTTTATTTAGAGTAAAATCTGAACTCTTTACCATGGCCTACAAAGACCAGAATGATGCAGCCCCTGTCATTCTATCAAACTAAATTTCTTGCCATTCTCCCTTCATGCACACAATTTAGCTTTTAGTTCTTCAAACATATCAATCCATATGCTGATTCCTGGCCTTTGACTTTGCTGTAAATTCCCCCTGAAGTACCTTTCTCTTGGCCTGTATTAGCAATTGCAGAAAATCTGGCCCTCTACCCAAGCCTCGCTGTACAATTCACCATTCCATGAACCTCCCTGTGCCTTTGTTCATCCTGCGCCTTCTACCCCTCACTCCTAGCTGCCTGAGAACCTCCTCGCCTCCCTAACCCCAAGTCATCCTAAATGTAACTTTCCCAGCTGGTCTTCTTTGGCCCCAGGGCAGAATCAATGCTCGCTCATCTGTATTCCTTCAGCATACCCTGTGTGTAAACATTATTCCATGGTACATGGCAATGCAGTCTTTTGCTTATACATCCTCTACCAGAGCATGAGTTTATCAAGGGCTAGAGAATCTCATTCTTTTTTATAGGATCTGGGTTTTAAATACCACCAGCAACCCTGTAAGTGCTCAGTGAAGGTTTGTTAAATAAAAGGACGGACTGGCTGTTTGTTTAATAAATTAACCAAGTGCTCTTGGGGTAAATTACTTAGCAACCCTGACTACAATTTCATCATCTATAAAATAAACAGTTTGGCCAGTAGTTCTGAGTCATGGCTATATCCCATAATCACGTGGGGAGAACTCAGAAATGCAAGTTATTGATCCCACCTCCAGGAAAGCTCATCCATGCTTTTGTTCATTCATTCATTTGTTCAGTGCATATTTGTTGAACACCTCCTACTTATCGGATCTTGTTTTGGGCACAGAAGACCCAGCAGTGGATGAGCTAGGTCAGGGCTTTGCCCTCCTGGAGCTCCTATTCCAAGAATCATATTAGGTCATACTTTTTGAGGCCCCGTGACCCTCTAGCATTGGCTTTGTCTGTTTTGACCTCCTGAATTTGCACCACAGCCCTAAGAGATGGGACCCTAATTTACCACTGAGAGGCAGAGAACTTCAATCAACCCACTTCACACCTGTCGTAAGTATAGGAACTGGCCTAGGAGCCTGATTCCAAATCAGTTCACCTACACCAGGCTGCTCTACCAAAAACACATATGATAGCTGAGTGGAACCACAAGATAACGACTTGTAGTATTTTCCATTCACTGACTGACTCAAGGAACAATTCACAAAGACCTGGCCAGTGTGAACAAAAGTCTTCCCAGTGAATAACGTAAGACACATATGTAAGCAAATGCTTAAAAACAAAGGAAACACTGTACCCTCCTCTGTGTCCAGCAATGCATTCACTCCTCATGTAAGCTCTGAGGCAGGTGTCGTTCCCTCATTTTACAGATGGAAACTGAAAGTCAGTGAGACCTACCTGAGGCCACTCAGCAGTCAGTGGTAGAGCAGGAAGTTGAGCCCAGCCCTGCTTGACTCCAAGAAAATGAGAACTTTTAGCTGCCAAGCTTTAAGTAACAGGGTCTCTCCATACTTTCTGTTCCAGAAAACCTCAGGCCAAAATTATATTAACAGGCAGATGGCAGCAACGTAAGTGTGCTGTGCTCAAGTAACCCCAGAGAATGAGCACCGAGACTTGAATTTTTCCACCTTATCAGATTTCAACATGAAACCTCCCCAGCAGCAAAACAGCAGCAAACCTCGCAAAGGACTTCACAGTTGCAAACCACTTTCCCATGGGCTGAGTCACTGACCATGGCCACCCAGTGAAAGGGACATTGACCTTGGCATGGAAGCTATTCATAATGGTTAACAACTGTTATGGTAAGGTCACCAACTTTTCAGAGCAGGCACTGGCCATATACACCCAGTGTGGCCACACCAGGGCACACCTGCCAGGTCTCAAGTTTGGATGAGACACTGTCGTCCCACCTGAACTCCTTTCATGCCAGTAAATAGACTGTGTCCCACTGACCTCAGGGCTGTGGTACTTTTCTGTTTCCTACTTTAAGACCTTCTCCCTTTCCTCCCCACTGCTGGGTACCTCCTATTTCTACTTCAGGTGCAGTTCAGAGGTCATCTGCTCAGGGAACCTTCCCAAGCAGAGTAGCCATGGTGAATCCTGTTTGTACTCACCTCCACAGAGGCTGCCTATTGGAACAGCTACAACTTCCCAAGGAGCTCCCCTCAACAATGGCAGATGGCGAGTTAGTGGGTAAACACCCCAGCACTTCGCTTGTCGGTGGGGATAACTGAGGTGTGCTCGCACTGCGTTCTAGAGTCTCCAATGGGATCAGCTCCAGCTGCCCATGAGGGTAACAAGCCGACGTGGTAACAATCCCTTTATTCACTGTATTATTTCCCCATTTCTCTACCAGTGTTTCCTGGGATCACCTCCCAGATGAAGAGTTTGCACAGAAATCGTTGCTGCGGAGCCTGCTTCTGCAGGCATCCAAACTAAAACAACTTTCCTGAACGCCCAGGCTAAGTCAGGTCTGACAGCAGCCTGTTCTTTTCCTTCAGGAAGCTCATCTTTGTTTGTGATTACACATGACTTCGGGGGATTATCTAACGCCTGGCTGTCCCTGCCCCCTACTAACAGGTGAGTTCCTACTTACTAGGCTGAATAACCACCCTCAAGGATATCAAGTCTAATCCCTGGAACCCATAAACGTTGCCTTATGTGGCAACAACATTGTATTTGATTAAATTAATGATTTTGGCATGAGAAGACTATCCTGTACTATTTGAGTGGGTGCTACAGGCAATCACAGATATCCTTATAAAAAGGAGGTAGAGGGAAATGTGATGTGGAAGAGGAGATGACCATGTGACCCCAGAGGCAGAGATTGGAATAGTGTGGTCACAGATCAAGGAATCCTGGCAGCCAGAAGCTGGAAGAGGCAAGGAATGTATTCTCCCCTAGAGCCTGTCAGCACCTTGACTACAGCCCCTTGAAGCTGATTTTGGCCTCCAGAACAGTAAGAGAATAAATGTATATTGTTTTAAGCCGCTAGCTTTACGGTAATTCGTCACAGCAGCCACAGGAAACTAATACACCCATACAGGCAGCTTCCTTGCTGTCTGATGACCCTGGCTCCTCTCAAGTTCTCTTACCTGAGGCTAAACCAACAACATCTGCATCTAAGTCTGTGAAGGGTTGAACTGTGCCCCCCACCCCCAACCCCTGCCCACAAAGATATGTTGAAGCCCTAACCCCCAGTACCTGTGAATGTGACCTTATTTGGAAATAGTCTTTGCAGATGTAATCAAGATGAGGTCATGTTTTTGAAGGGGAGGGAGGCCTAAGCCAATATGATTGTTGTTCTTATAAGAAGAGGCAGAGACACAGAGAGGAGAGAACTCTGTGGTAATGGTGGTAAGAAAACTGGAGTGATGCATCCACTGGCCAAGGAATACCAAGGATTGCCAGCAACACCAGAAGCCAAGAGAAAGGCATGAAACAGATTCTCCCCTATAGTATTCAGAGGGAGCATGGCCTTGTTGACACCCTGATTTCAGACTTTTTGCCTCCAGCGCTGTAAGGGAATGAATATTTCTTACACTTAGGTTGTGATACTTTGTTCCAGCAACCCAAAAAGAAAATTCCAAACCCTTTCTGCTATGCCTAGATCCAGAGTCACCAAAAGGTCTGTCTTCAGGCAGCACTGGAAACTTATAGACAGAACCGTTGCTAAATTCATTCCTGAAGTATCACAGCCACGCTCTCTTGGTTATTAATTGTTATTAACTCACTCAGTTAATGTGCGGTTAGTGAGCATTATGAAGCACTTTAAGTCAGGATATGGCTTTTCTAAAGATGCCATAAGTACCATGAGAAGCTCTGTCACCTTGCAGAAGGCACTCTAATTTTGAGACTCACTGGCTTAAAGTCAACTGTGGCCACAAATGAGTCCCACAGCCATCATCACACCAATCCTGTGCTGCTGACCACAAAGTCGGGCAATCATTTTGTTGGGAGACAGGGCAGCCCCACTCCCTGCTCTGGTTTCTGCTTGCGCATTATTAACATGCAATGAAGAGGAGGTTCTGCCTTATTGATCTTCAGACCAGAGCGATGTGTGAGGCTAAGAAAAGCCCCAATGGATTTTATTGGATTTTTGCACAAAACAATAATCTCCCTCGCCAAATTAGCTGCTGGACTGGTAGGGGTTTCACCTTGAAATTGTTGACATGGTAGCAACACAGGAATGTCTATATTTGCTAATCCTTGTCCAAATATACTCATATATCCCTGCTGTTTGTACCCCGTCAAACGAGTCCCTGAGAAACAGCAGGCTGCGCCGTGGAGATGGGGGCGGTGGTAGACTGCAGGAGAGATGGGAATGGTGAGAGGACACTGATGTGCAGCACAAAGTGGCAGTGATGGGGTTCTGTCTTTGCAAAATGACAAGCTACAGTCTCAGCTCTGTTGGCCTTCTTTCTTTTTCCTTCTGCTCTCAAAATATTACTAACTAGAAAGTCCTCAACCTAAAAACCCCAGAAATTCCCTCTCTTCTTAGCTATGTCATAATTTTACTGGTGGCCCTTTAAGGGTTGTTCGGTGGTAACTAAGCCATGTGTTGACCACTACTCCATGGCGAAAGCCCAAGATGCGGCCTCTCCTCAATCTTCTGGTGGCTCAGTATCTGATTTTTGGCTCAGCCTGAAATCAGATAAGAAAATGGCCTTCCAGAGAAGGTCAGAGAAGATCACAGGACACAGAGCAGCAGGCCTGTCTCAGGGGACTGCAAAAGCGGCCTAAGGTTCAAGGTGGCAGTTAGTTTCTCTCTGGCCAGCAGTAGACCCCTGATATCCCCATGCTCTAAAATGGGCACACACAAAACCTATCTAGGAAAGACTTCCCTGTTGGGCGCAGGGGTGTCCTTTGGCTTTGGCCTTTATGGAAACCAGCTTTTCCGGACTCCAGAAGAACAAACATCCTGTGAGAAAGCACCATTGCAAGCTCATTTGTCAGGGGGAAAGATGACAAAAATTCTCCATGTGACCCTTATGGAAAAAGAGAGAGAGACTCAGATCCAAGTTATTGACTAAGGTGGTCCCAGGTTCCAATGGGTTCACCTCTCCTAATTGTCTATGTGGCATGTCTGTTAAACTTAGATAAGGCTTAAATGGGGCCCAGAGACCATCCAGGAGGGAGTCACAAAAATGCTTAAAAGGTTGTAAAATTGGGGCTTATGGCTCGAGGAATTGGGGGTTATTTATCTTAGAAAAGAGAAAGCTGAGGAGGGACATAAAAAGACTTCATACTAGATTAATTATGTAAATCAGCAGACATCCAGCTGGCCTGGAATCTCAACCACTTGTCAGGGAGAGTGGGTATTGGGGGAACCTTGCCTCCCGGAGAATTCTGCCCCTCACGTTCCACCTCCTGACCACACTGTAGTCAGTCTTCCTTCCATTCAACAGGGCATTAACTGAGCACCAGGCACTGCCCAGTCCTTCCAAGCTCTGGGCTCTAAGCCTGGACACAGAGATGAGGAAAAGGGTTCTAATCATGCAAAAAAAATAAAAAATAAAAATAAGATTTGAGTACTAATGGCACTAATAATCATTATCATAGGATTGCTGAGTGAGCACATATTCTGCTTCAGGCCCTCAACTTACCACTTCCAATATAGGATCTCATTGAATTCTTAGAATATTCCTATGAAAGGGAGCTATTATATTCCCCCTTTTGCAGATACAGAAGCCTTAGATTAACTAATTACCTCAAAATTACAGAATCAGTAAGGGTCTTGGTGAGATCTGAGCCTGTGCTTTCCAATATTTAGTCTTTTTTAGTATAGATTTTCTTTTGTTGGCTTTTTAATGGAGATTTAGAGCCAATCATAGAATTTTATATTTGGGATTTATCATAGCAGTCACTAGTCCAACTGTCTTTTTTTATACTTTTGCCACCCTTGACCTCTGTTATTCAGCCTTAACTAAAATACTCCATGAAGTGCTTGCAGAGGGAGTGCAGCGGAGGGACCACCCAACCCTTCTTGGGGAAAGCAAGGGAAGAGTCCCAGGAGGAGATATGCCCTAAACTCCTGAGGATCCCAAAGCTCCCTTGTTCTTCTCATGTCACAGAACTCACATCAATTCTTCAAACTAGGCTTGATATGAACCCCAGTTCACAGGGCAGTGTTTCTTAGACACTGATGCATATAGATCAGCTAGAGAGCATGATGAAAATGCAGAGCCTTGACCCCCACACCCCGGAACCTTGCTTTGATAGGTCTTGGCCAGGTTGGAGAATCCCCATGTTTATTCAGCACCAAAAATCATTCTAATGTGGATGATGCAGGGACCCCAAACTGGGGGGGGGGGTGCAGGGGGGAGGATATTCCTTATAGTTGATACTGTCTCCTTTTTCCTACCAAGCATTCTTTGCCTCCTCTATGTGCGCACACACACACACACACACACACACACACATACATGTACCTCCCTAGGATCCCATTCATTCAATTACCATGTACTAATTACCCAAGTGGCAGGACCATAAAGGTGGCGACCCTCATGGAGCTCAGAGAAGAGCAGTGGAAATAAGAAAAGTAAACACTTGATCTGAATGAAACTGAACATGAAAGGAGGCCCCAGGAAGAAGTAAAGCCCTAGGGGGGTTCATGAGAGAAATTGATGGCTGAGATCTGGAACCCAGGAACACTTCCTAGGATGAGTGGACTTGGAACAGCTGCTATGTATGGAAGGTAACCCCAAGCCATGCTTCAGAAACAGCCAAGAGCCTGAGAGACCAGGGATTTAGCCCTGTCGCTGGAACTTTAGGGGTGAAATGGGACAAGATGGCAGATGAATTGAACATTGATGCAGTTCAGGGTATGGGCTATGGTTCACAGTGTGCTTCCATGCTGAATTTTACCAGTAGCCATTGTAAAAGTTACATGGGAAAGATATGGTGGGCAAGGTTGAGAGCAATGAGTTTGCCAGCCATCACAACAGGCCTGGGAAGAGATAATGAGGTCTATTTGCATAGGTTATTGGGCAGAATTAGAGAATAAAAAGCAAGTTCTCATATTGAACTTTCTTTCATTTGCATGTACGTAGTATCAATGCTAATAACAAATCACTGAAGTAACTCCCAAATGGGAGCATTCTTATATAATTTTTAAGGTATGTGTTTAAAAGGTATAAAATAATATGTATTCTATAACTTAGGCTTTCTCTAAATTACACCAGCCATTAAGTAATGAGTACGAATTAATGAAGACTGACCATTTTGCTATAGGAAGGATTATTATCTTCATCAAGTTAATGCTAATAATGGTATAACACTAGAAGTTAAACACTCCATAGAGGATAGGTTGCTGGATAGTGTTATGCTGGTAAAAAAATTTGGTAAGGTTAGATAAAATAATTTGCTAGTACCTGTCCTCCCAACTGAGAGGATGGGAAGGTAAGAGAGCACCGTGGTTAGTGCTGAGGTCTCTGGATTAAGACCACCTGGGTTCAAAGCCAACATTGATTGCCTAGAAACTTTTTCTCTTAGTATAACATTTAGCAAATGCTGTGATACCGAGCAAGTGATTTAACTTCTTTGAACCTCATTTCCCCAACCACAATATGGAATGAATAAGAGCACCTAACTCAGAGCACCGCTGTGAAGATTAACAAAAATAATGTCTCCGAGGCCCTGGTGGGGACAGCGCTGACCATCACCACCACCATGCACGTTGACCGAGGGCCTGAACCTGAGCGTGTGCGTGCGTCTCATCAACAGCGACGAGCGGTGGGAGGAGCCACAGCTATAGACTGCAGTGCTGGATCCTAGCCTTGCCTTTACCACGGATACGCGGGGTGACCCGAGGAGAACCCCTTTCAATATCTCTGAGCCTTTGTCTCGGAAGAGAGCAGACAGGTTTATATTGGAATTTTGAACCCATTTTTTTTTTTAGAGACCTTCACTTCTTTTTTTTTAATCAAATGAAATCTCCTACTAAACCCTACTGTCTAAAACAGAGAAAAGCACAGTTGCACTGTTTGAAGTTTGCTCCCAGGGCTGGAGTCCCAGCTGCTTTCTTTGCCCTGTTCCTCTTGCATCCTCCCCACTTTAAAAACCCAAGTTCCCGCTCTCGATATTAGGTCTCTGTAGAACACTGTTTAAAAACTATGTGATTAGGATCCTCCAATATCACTTGGGGTTCTAAGATTCTAGCCTAATGAGAGGAGATGATCAGGGGCTGCCCGAATGGCAAGACAAAACAAAGTCTGTAATAAAGCCTTCAAGATCTCCTTGTAAACTCTGTGCCCTGCATAGTCATAATTAGGGCCCCCACGCTGCAGTCACTTCCATGCCACCTTTTCACATCGATTCTTGTTCGAAGATCTGGAGGTGAAAGTGGAAAATGCCAGGGGCTTTTGGAACGGAACATCAATGGTTGGCCCAGGCCTTCGGCTGCAACATATCGTAATACTGACACTGGATGGGAAGAGGTTAAATGATTTACTTCTTCCTCAACCTTGTTTATGCACAAGTTTTGTTTTGTTTTGTTTTGTTTTTTTTAATGTTGGACTAAGAAAGAGAAGGTGACAGTTCATAAGAGACACCAAATCAAACAGTTCTTTCATTCGTGCTTAGAATGGGATTGCTTAATTCTGAAAGGTATAAATTAAATATTTATATATGTATATGTATTTATACATGTAATGAATATATACATGTATAGAAATAGAAAATATTTATATATGTATGTTAAACATATAAATATAAAAGTGTGTGTATATATATGGTATATATTTTAATGCAGTTATTCTCAGTCGATTCTAACCTGTGTATCACCAAGGTCAGAAGACAATGCTGCAGTGCTGACTTTGGGAAAGTGAACCAACCTCACCGCCTCATCTGGAGCCCTTTCCATGAAACAGAGCTTCTGTTTCTCTGAAACAAATTCCTTCCTTGGGCAGCTCTATCTTTTATGCCTTTTGTTGTTGATCTGAAACCTGTCCGCCTGCCTATGATTTCTTCCCCATTAGTTCTAACTCTCAGCCATACAAAGCGAGAGGGCCACTGTTGCCTTCCAGACACACCTGGGTGAAGCTGCCCAGAGCCCTGGGGGCAGGGAGCTCACCCCATTGTGTTAGGAAGGCAGGGTCTCTGCCCCAGGAAGCCTGGTTCATTAAGCCAAAGTGGATTATCTCAAACCTTAAATTACAAAGGAATTGTCCCATTGGGTTTGGGACTTGCTCAGGACCCATCGTCCCTCCTTCTTTCCTATTTCTCCGTTTTGGAATAGACATGCCTCTGTTGTGTGTGTCACACCACTGTATTTTGTAAGCATATAATTTGTTTGATTTCACAGATGCACAGCTGGAGAGGAATCTGCCTCAGGTTGAATTGTACCTTGAGTGTCACCCATATGTGATTAAGTAATTTTAGATGAGACTTCAGACTTTAGACTTTGGAGTTGAAGCCATTGAAATAGCCTGGTGGCACCCATACGCCACTGTGCATTCTGCCTGGTCAGTGCCTATGTTGGGCCAGTCGTTAAGCACACTGAGTACCATGTCTCTGCCTATTTATTCCCTACAAATGTCTACAGCTCCCTCCTCATTAGCCATCTCCACAACAAAATCAGTCAGCGGGCCCTGTATTCATAACTCATTAGAGATGGCTTTTGTTCAGCTAATGGGGGAAAAATCAAGCATGGAATTGGTGTTAATTAGTTAAGCTGAATACAACTAAATTAACTACTTGTCTAAATTATCGTACCTCTGAGTTTATGCTTTAGGAAGCAAAGCAACTGTCTGTGACAAAAGCTATTTTCCTTCTGAACTGAAGTGGATGGTACACAGTTCAGTCCTTCAATCTAAGGTTTCTGCAACACACGCTAAGTTAAGTGTCTTTTTCTCTTTGATAAAAGAGATCTCAACAACGTAGAATCAGATGCAAACAAATACTCTAACTTTAGAACAGAAGTTGAAATTAAATAGCCAGAAAAAGAGCTGATTTGGAAAATGTGGTCAGCACAGGTACCTAATTCACTGTGGCTAAAATAAAACATTATCTCAAAGTGGAAATCCCCGTCACTGCGTTGCGCTCTCTGACCCCGACATGGTGCTACATCCCCTCGCTTTCCTCCTTGCTGACTACTGGGCAGTCACTGGCTCCTCTCTGCTCCAGGGCTTACTGGCTGGCCCTCTCTTAGTCTTTTATGACCATAATGCTCCCTCCAAAGTTCCTGCTTATCACATCTTTCTATTTCTTCAGAACATCTATTGGTCATTGCTCTTAATCTTGTTAACTGTTGGTCTATCACCAGTCCTCCCCACCATGCTCCTGAGAACTACATGTGCCTTGTTAATCAGTGTGTCTTCAGTGCTTCAAAAGGCACCTTTTATACAATGGGGATGAACAAATGTTTGTAGAAGGGGAAAAGGAGGAAGGGAGGAAAGTAAGGAGAGAAGAGAAAGAAGAAAAGAGGAAAGGAAAGAAGAAAGGAGGAAGGGGGAGAGAGAGGGAAGGAGGGAAAAAGGATAACATGAGTATGACTTTGACTTAAGGCTGTAGCCCACAAAGGAAAACACCACTGAAGCCATTAAATAATACACCAGATGACCAAAATCTGCTGGAAAACATCTATACCTTTCTAATGCAAAAAGAATTCACTTGGCAGAGACATGGTAATACCTTGCAGAATCATAAATAAAACAAGAACACCTCCTCTCCAGAATTATGTAAGCCCTCTTATCCCTGTTAAACAGTGATTGACTGTTTTGCCTTTAAAATTTGAAAACTTGAAGACTAATTTTGAATGAAATATTTGCAGGGAAGAAACAGACATGTGTCATGAAATATGTCCCCACCAAACAAAAAAAAATTAAGGGAGAGAAAAATGTATTAATTTTTTGAATGAGTTTTGGGATCACCAACCCAGTGAAATTCCCTCTGCTGAAATGAGCCCGACTCTTTGTAATCACCAAGTAGTTGAGGAAAGATTCAGATGGGGACGGCTGGGAGCTGAGCTAATTTCCAGGAACTCTCTTGCTTTCACACATGTACCACTAGAGGCGATTGTAGGGCTGTGCTAATGAGACATTGTATTAGCATACTGAATTCTAATCGCTACATCTCTGAACATCCCCTTACCGGAGAGGAGGAGGGAGAAAATCAAATCATAAATGAAAATACACTGGACATCTCACCTGATCAATGGGAGACCCAGAAGGGCAGTGGCACTCACCCTCCCTCGCGCTGATACACACCTGACAGCCCATCATAAAATTATGGCCCAGAAAATGCCTGTTTGCCTGTATCTTACTGCCTTTGTGGCCAGCAAGATTGTTACTACCACTGACTTTATTTTTAATAAATGGCAGGTTTTGACACAGGCATATGCTGGGTGTCGCTGGTGCCCATGAGAATAGAAAGAGGAAACCATTTATTTGCCTGACAATGCACTGTCATTCACCTTCCTCCTGTTCCAGCGAGGTATCACCTCATCCCACAAATTATATCCATCTCCGGGGTCTGCACTAGGTATCTCTCAACATTCTGTGCTTGATTTAATTGTTAAAATTAACACACATTTATTAAGCTGTTGTTGTATGCTAGGAACTCTGCTAAGCACAGTTCAGGCCCTATGCTATTTATTTTGCACAATCCATGGTGCAGACATTTTTCTAGCCATTTAATAGATCAGGAAACTGAGGGTCAAGGAGGTCAAGTCAAGTCAGTCAATTTAGCACAAAGCAGAGACTAAAGAGCCAGGGGTATTTGATTCATCTCCTTGGCTCTTGACTGTGGGGTCCTGCTTCCTCCTCTAGGATACCTTTGTGGAGCCCCAAGCCAGGACAAGGCTGACTCTGTAGCACTTGCTTTTAAGCAGTTCCACTCAGCATCCACGCTGGGACATCATCAACTGCAAGGCATTGCAATTATTGATTTGCTTGTCTATCTCTCTTAAATAGATTTTGAGATCTTGGGATGTAAAGAATGGGCCTTAGACAAGTTTGTAGCTCCAGCACTTAGTCACTGTCAGTGTGGAATGAATGAATGCAGGAATGAATGAATGAAAAGAGCATCTACCCAAAACGAAGTTGAAGTAATGCTTAGATAAAATTGAGCAACACTGCACGAAGTTAACAGGCAAGAGAGCTAGAGCTGTCCCGATGGACACAGCCTTAATGTTTCATTCAGTAACATCTATAATTCAAACCCGAATTCAGCAAGACAGACGCCCCAATCGATGTGTTCAAACCATGTTAGAGGCATGGCGCCCCCAGAGCCTGCTGTGGCCTGAGGGCTTCCTCCACAGAGCTAGGGGCCCCCCAGCCCACTCCATCCCAACCTTACCCTTCATTCATCTGTGACATGTAGTTTCAGAGTTTAGGGACATTCGAACCATGTCACCCGCCTTTTTCAAAAGCTTTTTCAGCTGTGGCAGTGTGATGGGTTTTTTATTTGGAACTGTTGTAAAGGAGGGGCTAGGGATGAAGGGGAAAGGAGAAGAAATGTAATGCCTTGAAAACAGAAACGAGAAACAGATAAAAGCGGAGCTGAATGCAGACGCATCTATAATATGGACACCTCTGGAATCTCTTAAACCACCGGTGCTGGGCAGGATCACATTCTGAGTCAAGGCAGCATGAAGGGTATTCTCTCAGACCGGCTTCCCGAAGAAGAAAGTACACACGGCTATGAATGGGTGTCCACCCTATCCATGCAGTAGAGAGGAAGGGGGCGCCGAAGGCAAAATCTATGAGATGGGATTTGTGAGGAGCAAAGGCCATTTTCTTATTGTTTACAAAACTATTTTTACAGTTTTTCCTTGTCTCAGGTAATGAACCTTCAGGTTTAGTTGTCAAGTGTAAGTAGCTTATTCAGCAGGTGATTCCAGGAAGCGATGACATGGAGGCGGGAAGTGACACGGGGATGGGATGGAAGGTGATCAACATTATCAGTCCAGCTACCACTTGGGCATCAGTCCCACAGGGGACCCTGAGAAATGGTATGGAACGCTTTCCAGAGCTGCACCGCCAGGGGGGCGTGGGAGCTGGGATCCTGCTTTGTCCCTGGGCGAGTGTTGCTCGAGGAGGTGTGAGCTCCCAGCACTGCTGTCCTGAATGCAGGCTGCCAAGGCCCCTGCAGCCGGAGCAAGGGCTCGGGCAGAGTGCCCCCGGGGTTTGCAGTGAGAAGCTGCCAGGGCGAATGATGAGTAAGGAGTGAACAGGAGTGGGACACAGGGTGTGCAACAGACCTAAATTACATTACACATACCTTACAATACACTGTGTGTGCACATAGTTTGTGTGTGTATAAAACACATGGACACATACATATCTGAGTGTATAAGTGTTTATATGTGTGGAAGAAACAAAAATATGTAAGTAATGGTTACCTCTGCTACAAGAGCATTCATTAACTGATGCCATAAATATTTATGGAGCATTTACTATGTGCTAGCCACCGCTCTATGAATGGGAAAACACTGTGACCAAGCTAACGAGGTCCCTAACCACACACAGCTTATTTTATAGTCAAGAGAGACAGAAATACACATATCAACTTAGAGGATATATTTTTATCAGGGTAAGTGCTATTAAAAAAAAAAAGCTGAGAAGTATGGGAAGGTCTGAAGGTCAAAGTGAAGTTCTTGCTGAGATGTAACCGATAAGATTCCAGGTAGGTGAGGGTGTAGGGGCTCCGGCCTTCCACACGCAATGGCACTAAGCTAGGAAGAAGCTTGTTATCATTTTTTATACTTTTATATTTGCAAATTTTCTGAAATGTTTACATATTGTTAAAAGCAAAGGGGAAAATACAACAAAATTATTTTAAAAATATTCTTTGAGTGAGAAAAAGAAAAATCCAAAGAAGACTATGTTGATCCTTAGAAATTTGACTGATACAACATTCCAAAACTGGTCATCCGCTGAGAATCGGAAAACCTCCATTAACTTCTCTTAATGGATGGCAAGTCCAGAATCAATCAATACGTATTTATGGAGCTCACACTGTGTAAAAGGCACTGCATTTGGGCCCTGGGGAGCACTGAGATGAGCAAGACAGTGATGGGCTGTCATGCTGTCTGTGTTTAGTAGGGGAGGTGAAGATCATAAGAAACCAGCTCTGTGATTAGACATTTCATGGCAAGAACTATGACAGAGTATAGATAAGGTGCCCTGAGACTAATCTAGGCAGGAGCAAGTTTAGGAATGCTTTCTGAGGTGGAAGGCATCTGAGCTGGACTTAGGAAGTGAGTAAGCTTGCCATAGCCACAGGCAAAAGGACAGCACGGATGAGGGTAAGCAGAGGAAAACTGCAGCTCACACGGAGGAATAAGTAATTTACAGTGTCCAGGAAATCTGGGTCTTAGCATTCAGGAACAAAAGACCAGGGAGGAAGGATTGGTGGAATGGAGTGACAGTGCCAGGACTGATGGTCATTGCTGGTTTGCCAGCCACTCAGCCACTTCCCTGCTTTTGATAACAATGCTCCAATTCCCTCCGGGAGCCACCTCTTCCCATCCCCATGCAATTTAAACTGATGTGGTTGGCTGGAGCTCTGGCTTCAGAAGATAGCATGTGACTGTGGTCTGACAAATCAAAGAAAAATCAAAGAATCCCATCCCCTTGTTTATAACAACTGGTTGAAGAATGAAAACATGACCTAATGAGAGCCAATGAGATTTAGTTCAAAAATTCGTATTGAATGTGTTGGGAAAAGAAAACTTTTCTTTCTAGTGGAGCTGCTGAGGGAATGGACTGTATGCCTGAGACTGCTGCTGGAAGCCACATTGTCATCGTGAAGAAAGAGGCTTTGTCAGATGGAGCTAACAAAGAGGAAAGTTATCTGAGAGAGTAAGTGATGAAGACATTTTTTTAATGACAAATTTTAAAGTCAACTCTAGATTTTCCAGTTGTGGAACATACTTTGGGGGTAGATTTCTGTCCTTTGCAATCAAAAGTCCTAATATACCACTCAGATATATGCCCGCACAAAGACCCCGTCGTGAATGTTCAGAGATGCTTCACCCATGAAAGCCAAAAATTGAAAACAACCCAAATGTCCACCAACAGGTGAATGGATAAACAAAATGTAATATACTCTTTATAATACTACTCAGTAACAAAGAGGAATCAATGACTGATACATTCAACAATATAGATAAATCTCAAAAACATTATGCTGAGTAAAGAAAGTCAGACACAAAATACTGTATGATTCCATC
Source organism: Mormoops blainvillei (assembly GCA_004026545.1). Classification (NCBI taxonomy): domain Eukaryota; kingdom Metazoa; phylum Chordata; class Mammalia; order Chiroptera; family Mormoopidae; genus Mormoops; species Mormoops blainvillei. The sequence goes on along the minus strand of PVJD01000398.1, from coordinate 367,041 downwards.
TGTACAAAAATGCTAGAAAACTAAACCTAATCTATAGTGACAGAAAACCAATCAGTAGTTGTACGAGGCCAGAGGCACGTGTGGGGTTAGTCTAGGGAGAGGTACAAGGAATTCTTTAGGGTGATAAAAATATTCTATGTTTTGACTGGTGGTGGTTACACTAGCACATGATTTTGTCAAAAATTACAGAAATGTATTACTGATGGATGCATTTTATTGAATATAAACACTAATACAGTTGATTTTTTTTTAATGAATGCAAAAGAAAAACATTTCAGGCAAAAATATGTGCACCATTCAAAGAGTCTTCATACTATTGTATAGAAAAGAAAGAGCCAGTGAAGGTTTTGAGATGAGGGTTTCCCCCACTCAGAGCTGTTTTTCAGAAAGTCCATATGTTGTCAGAGTTTATGGTTTAGTGGGTAAGAGCTTAGGTGTCTTGCCAGAACCCTCCAGACTGAAACTATATATCCATCTTTGCATGACTCTGGGTATGTCACATATCTCTGTGCCTCGGTTGTTGTTCCCTTTTCATTTATAAAATATCAATAGCGATAGCACCAGTCTCAGCCATTGTAAAGACTGAATGACAATGTGTTTAACACACTTGGGAAAGGAAGAGGAGCAAATGGAAGAAGAGAAGGAAGAGAAGTCAGAAGTGTTATGCATCTTAGTAATAGTGGTGGAAGTTATCAATTGGATGGGGGAAAAGATAATGACAAAGGGACCACAAGGTTTGGCTAAGGAAATGGGGCCCTGAACTGGGGCAATGCCCATGAAAGTGAAAAGGAGAGGTAAATTTGAGAAATATTTCAGAAGTATTGTTGGTAGGATTTGTCAACTAATAGATGGCATGGAAGAGGAAGAAATAAAATTACTCAGAACTTTCTAATTCGGGATTCTAGAAGGATGTTAATGCTATTAGCTGGGGTGGGAGAAAAAACAGGAAGAGGAACTGACTCATGGTAAAGATAACAAGTTCACTCTTCGCCACCTGGAGCTGAAGCTGATCTCAGGACGCAGGTTGGCAATGTCCAATATGGCGGAAAGCGATGTTTGCATGGTGCCTGTGATGCTCAGTGAGGGGCAGGGGAAGGTCAGCCGCCATAACGACATGGTCTCTTTTTGTTGTTTTAGAGGTCAGATTAGTGTTCTGAAGAGTGATCATCGTGGATAATTGCTATATACAGAGAAAACAAGGATTGATGTATTGGGAAGTCATACGAGAAAGCAATTAAAATGTATCCTGTCAGCAATGCCGTCAGTGACATCTTGCATGAGAGCAGAGAGTAAAGCTCAAAACAGATAAAAAGCTGTGATGTTCTGACAGCGGCTTTCTCTAGATGCTTACAAAATTCCAGCACAGAACTTAATGTCTTAGGATCTATGAAGAGGAAGGGTCAAATCAAGGAACATGTATAATGGACCCATGGACAAAGACAAAGGGGTGGGTCAGTGGGGACTGAAAGTGGAAGGTGTGGGATGGATAGAGCAGTGGAGAGTAATGGGGGGGAAATAGGGACAACTGTAATTGAACAACAATAAAAAGGGTTAAAAAAAAGAACCTGTGAAATGATTAAGCTTAACCACTTATGTTAACTTTTTAATTCCTAGGAATATACAGGGTCTGGCACAAATAATGTCCCTTTTTTATTACAAATTTTTTTATTACAAAATCATAAGCATGTAATTCTGTAACATAACAATATCATATTCAAGTACACCATATGACATTTTAGGTGAAATATTCAAATTAAAACTATAAACTATTATACTCATATTATTACCCTGCCAACCACACTCACGCAGGCCTTACCTCTGCTGGACCCTGTATGTACATACATTAAACAACTGCTAGCCCCGATTCATGTGATGATATTTTTCTTAAAACACTGAGGTATGAATTGATTATTTGAAAAGAACTTCCACTAATTAACTTCCACTAATTCACAACAACTGTTCACCAGCTGATTCCAGGATTCTCCTCTGGCATAAAGTGTTGGTGACATTTCACTTTTGGCAGTGATCCTCACTGTTTGTTCTATGGGATATTGTCTCACGAGGTGTTCTGCAAACAAAAGGGTCCCCCGGATAAGCAGATTTAGAAACTGCTGCATTCTAACCCCTCCGAGGAAATTCAGGATGTCCATTCTCATTTTAAAGGCTCTGAGAAGTCCCGCAGTTTAAAAAAAATAATTTAATTTTGTTTAACCTAGGTGTTTAGCCAAATGTATGTTAGACTCTATAACACTTTCCTTATTTGAGAAACTAATATCCATAACACATACTTTGGGAAATGCTAGAAAATGCTTCCATAGGCCATAATTCTAAAGTAACCCAATTTCTAGAGTAAGCCAATCTTAGCCAATTTGAAATAAATGAACAAAGCTTTCTGTTTGACAACTTGCAGGCAAGTGCCTAGTCAATTAATTGGCTGAATCATTTTATTTCCTTTTCTCAGAGAATTGTTGAGACATCAAGTTAGTACCACCTACATGGGCCTGCATAAGCTGTATCATTTACTGTTTATGAAAATTAGATTGAACATTCCCTTCCTAACAGCTAAATAACACTTGGCATGGACAAAAGAGGATAACTTAATATTCTGCTATATTTGTTCCATGACATTGTTTAGGGTCATGTATTATACTGGAAGGAAAAACACTAAAAGCTATATTTCGGATTAAATATAAAAATCAAAATGTGTATACTGATTACATTTTGGTTTAAAAAATGCTTTAATCAATATGAAGACTTGTTTTAAACACATTCCCTGAAACATTATTTCTACAAGATTCCTAGCAGAAAGGAAGCCTACCTGGAAGACAGTTAGACGCAACGAAGGTCCTCATGAAGTGAGGACTGGGGATCGGGGCCTGGGAATCAGCTGCCTTACTTTCTGCACCTTGAAATCAGCCTCATCTCGCCCGCATGTGTGCATGGGGGGGGGATTAACATGGTTAGATGGCTTGCTCCCCTTCCACCTGTGTCGTGTGTGCTCTCAGGAGGCTGGAGAAGGCTACTCTCCTCGCGAACTAGTCCTCCTGGGAGCTTCGCCCCAAGTGCAGTGGTGAGGAGCGGTGGTTCTTGGCAGGATAATTTTAGGTAAACACGATGTCCCTCCCAGCCCCCTCTGCAGCCAGATCCCAGTTTCACCAAATTAGTTCACATCTCTCCCTATATGAAAACAAAGATATTAGTAATGTCTTCCTTCAACAACCAGTGTGTTGCAAGGATCAAATAAAACAACATATGTGACTGTATTTGTACACAGACCGTAATAAATTATTATCAGCATGAAGATCTTTCCACTTAAACCGGGAGTTAGCAAACTATGGCCCATGGGTCAAATCTGTTCTGCAGCCCAATTCTGTACAGCCTGTAAGTTGGAAATGGTTTTTACGATTTAAAATATTAGCAAAAGAAGGACAAGAAGGAGAAAAAGGAGAAGGAGCAGGAAGGACAAAATGAGGAGGAGGAGAATATGCAACAGAGCCCAGTATGTGGCCTGCAAAACCTAAAATATTTACTATCTGTCCCTTTACAGAAAAAGAAAATTTGTGAATCCCTGTTTTTAAAAAAGAAAAACAGGCTATTTCTTTGCCTTCCTATAACAGACTGCATAAATGGCCCTGATTCTTCACCACGTCCTTTGTCATGTAACTGTTCAGTGCCCTTTCACTCTGACGCCGGCCTCAGCCACAAAGTGCGTGCCAATGGACTGCTTGCCAAACAGGCTTGAAAAGCACCTGTAGGATTGTGCTTGCTCTCTTGTGCCTCTGCCATTACTCTGAGAACATGCCAGAGCTAAACATGACAAGATGGGAGTCATGGGGCAAAGCCAAATCACCTCAATCTTCACAGTGGAAGCCAGCATAGGTCAACCAACAGTCAGTTCACTCCCCAACATGTGAATAAACCCAGACAAGATCAGGAGAGCCACCTAGGTGACGGCTGACTCCATATGCATGGGCAGAAAACACTACCTGTCATATGCTACTAAGGTTTTGTTACACAACAAAATCTATTGTACTTTCTTCCTTTTCACTCACCACCTGCAGGAAATATCCAGGAAAACATAGTTCTCACCTCAATCTTCACTAAGATCAAGTTATTCCTACCAGCTCCCATCTTTGCTTTTGGATGCAAACATATGCTTGAAATCCATGGACCCTTCGCATTTGTCAGAGAATACTAAAGAGGGTAGGGATAATGTAGCCTTGGATTTAGAACTCATTTTTACCAGCGCCTCAATTTTCCAGACTCATCGTTTTCTCTGCAGGGAGATGTCTTTATCTTTAGTACCTGGAGACATGGATGAACTGTTCTAATAGTTAATTTTTCTCAAACCATCTTAAAATTGAAACATGAATGTACAATTCTTTCTTTAACAGCATAGTGTGGTGGTTTTAAAATATGGCCACAAATTCTTTGACCCTTCTCCTTCAAGAGGTGAAGCTTAATTCCCTTCTCTTTAAGTGTGGAGCATGACTTAGTGACTTGTTTCTAATAAGTAGAGTGTGATAAAAGTGATGGTGTGTGACATCCAAAACTGGGACATAAAAGACTTTCTGGTTGCTTCCGTGCTTTTCTCTCTCTGAGAAATGTCACTCTGAGGAAAGCCAGCTGTCATGCTGTGTAAACACTCTAGCACACCTATGGAGACACCGATATGTTAAGGAACTGAGGCCTCCTGCCAATAGCCATGGGAAGGCACCATCTTAAAAGTAGATCCCAAGCCCCAGTCAAGCCTTCAACTGAGACTGCAGCCCTGGCCAACATTTTGACAGCAATATCATGAAAGACTCTGAGTCAGAACTTCCTAGTTAAGCTGTGCCTGAGGTAATAAATAATTTTGAAGTCAGTGGAATTTGGGGTAATTTTTATGCCATCAATAGATAATTAATACACATAGATAGCCTCAAATAATTAAAACCAGTCATAATTAACCTAAATGGCCTGAGAACAAAGAAATCATTAAACAAAAATTGGAATAGTCTTATAGTCCACTTTTCTTGACACCACCCTACATTTCTTTAACAAAGTGAATCACGGGAGTTCTGATTTTGTTGCTGCCACATATGTTAGTCTGTTTATATATTTGTTGCCATCAAACCCAAAGGTGAAGAAATTGACTGGTCCTTGAAAATGACATCCTCATCAGTGTTCCCATTACTTTTTACTTTTGAACATAACTAAAGTATGTTCAAAAGTTAAAAAGTAGCTCTTAATTGATCCAAAGAATCTAGAGTAACACTAATTTGTTAGTAAAAATTATTTTTATACTCTATGTTGTGAATGTGAATGGAACCAATCTCAAATGTAACACAATAGATTGTGTGCAAAATATAAATGTTTATTTCATTTCTTTTCTGATTGGGAAGCAGTCCAAAGAGCTCACCACAATCTCAAAAGGTCCTGTGATCACCAAAGGATTAACAATCACAAATCCAGGAATTTTCCCTTGTCAGTCCTATCTATTTCACAGAAAGTAGATGTCACCTATTTTTTAGGCTTGAGGGGGGAAAAAAGGTAACTCCCAGAGAAGCATTAGAAAGGCTTAGTGTTGTGGAAGGAACTGACAAATGTGTGTGGACAAAGTATATCTGGCAGGCTAGAAGATTCGGGATTTTTATCTGCAAGGCTGCTTTAAATGGGTTATGGTTGATTTAACCCTGTGTTTAATGTCACTCAACATCTTGTATATAATCTGTTAAAAATTAAATGCACTCTCTTATAAACCCCAAAGTTACTCAGTTCAATTCTGTCAGGCTGCAGTGCATACCATTGCGCCCTCATGTTCAGCTCTCCTGCTGTTCCAACTCAAAGGAGAATCAATCAATGACGTAACAATCATCTTTCTTGCAGGAGTTCAGACAGGGGCTTCGACCATAGATCAGCAAAACAGCTTCCTGTCCCCGAAAAGAGTGTTACAGGGCTTGAATGGGTCTGTACAAAAGATATCGAACCCAACAATGATGCAGATATTCCTCCTCTGGACTCTAATTCCAAAGCTACTTTGGGAGCAGCACACACGAGCCATGGGAGGGGTAAGAGATGAAGTTCCCCCCACTCAGTCCTGGAGCCACATGCTGATGCCACCATGAAGGGTGGTTATATAGAGGCAGGGTGAAGGGAGAGGCAGTGGTGGAAAGTAGAGTTAAAGATAATTTATGAAACCCTCTGGGCACCCAAGTGCTGAGGAAGAGACCAAAAATTAGAAACAGATGAATTGATCCTTGCTGTCATATAATTTATAGTGTGTTTTGGGGAATGCAGAAATATCCCAAGAGCAAGATACTGAAGAGAAATGTGGGATACTGTAAATACCTAATATGTTCATAGATTAAAGTGATAAGCTAGCAATTGGAAAAGACTAAAGGAAGAATAAAAATTGATGGATCATATAACATCATTCTCCTGTTTTGAGACCCTGACAGACGATATCAATTAATCCCAGAATTCTTCCCTAGTAAGCCTAGATATGGCTCCGGAATCTTCTTCTATACACATACAGGACCGCTACTACCACTTAGTCTGATCTAGCTTGTGAGATGAAGGCTGTTTACCTGAATTTACTGGTTCAGAGGATCAAAACACTAAATGATCCCTTCCAAAAGCATGAGGATGTGGAGATATTACACAGGTGACGGGAAAGGGAAGGCTGCCAATACACACTTAGGAAGGGGCAGAGCTCCTCTGGTGATCAAAGAAGAGGGAGATACAGCTCTAGCTTCTCCAGCAGCAATGAAGGAGAAAAGGTATACCAAAAGGTATACCAGAGACATCTGTCAGGCCAAGGCTCCTATTGTTTGGGTCACCTGTAATGGATGATGTGGCATGTTTGGTATATACTTGTGGGGGAATGCTTGCTCTTTAACTGGGGTGGGGTGGGGGGGATGTCTCTGAAAGGATACCACAAAATAAAGCTAATAAAACTTGTGCTTACTCAGCATGGTTCAGCCTTTGTTTCCTAAAGTCTTATCACCCTGGAAAGCTAAAGTCTCATATGAGGGGAAAGTACCATCCCTTCCCCATATCTAGTTTTCTCCTAGTGCTTTCTAACAGCTAAATGACAGGCAACATCAGTCATTCAACAAGGCAAGCCAGAAATTGAGATGTTATCCTTGCTGTCCATTTCTCCTGCACTTCCCATATTCAATCCATCACTATATCATATGGATTTTACCTCCTGAATAACTCAAAATGCCTTCTACCTCACTCCATTTCTACTGCAGTCATGTTAGGTCAATGCCCCATCGCATCTTACCTGAATATTGTGACAGCCCCACATCCAAGTTGGTCATCTCCAATCCATTCCCTATCCTCCAACCAGAGAGCTCTTGTGAAATGTGAATATCCTTTTCTAATAGTGCCACTTCTCTGCTTATCATTTCACGGACTCCCCATTTCCCCAGGCATGGAGTCTGGTCTGTGTGCAACAAGGTCTGCAGGCCCACCAAGATCTGGACTCTGATTGCCAGCACCGCGTATCAGGCTCTTGCCCACTGAGCTGCTTCCAGTTCCGAGGACACACCACACCTTCTCCAGCCACCAGGACTTTGCACATGCTGTCTGTCCCCTTTGCCTTGCAATACTTCACTCCTCCGACACCCCCAGTCTCCACACAGAGAACACTTCCCTCCATGATTAGCTACTTATCAGCATTTATTATGCTCACAAAGAAAACCCAAGAACCCTCCTTTATAGAAACTCCTCCCTTCTAGAACTTCGCACAACTGTATCCCCTTTACACATAGGGATAATGGCATCCTTCTCCCTCTTGTATCCTCCAACTATAAACCCTCAAAGAATGTTTCTGAATGAATGAGTGAATTATACTAGAGGTTCACTCATTCACCAGGCCCTTATTTAAAATTTGGAATTCTGCCAGAGAAGGGAAATATGTTGGGAAATATTGTGAGGCATGCCAGTGGGAAATTTTACAAAAGGGTTGAGTATTGAGAGGGGTTTGGGAAGATGTTTGGGAATGGACCTGGGAGGAGGGGAGGAAGGGAAAATTCAGTTTAATAGTCTTAGTATAATCATAGGATAAATAAAGTTGAGATAAAACAGCCTTCTTCTCATGCCTGCAAGGCATTGATTCAGCTAAAAAGGCAATTACCCAAGAAGAATATGAATATTGTCTATCACACTGACAGAAAAAAAATGCTGAATATTGCAATGATAGTGAGCAGTCCATGGAAAAAAAAAACACCAAAAAAAATAAAATAAAACACCCAACCTTGGGGCAGTGAAATACCAAAGTCTGCCTGTCACATTTTATTATAAGTAGCTCAAATAACTCTGCTCAATCTCATCTGCTTGGAGCCAGACACTATTTTTTATTATAAGGCAGACATGTTTTCTATAAAAGTAGCCATAACTGCAAGTTGTCACGTAAAATTTTCTCTGTAAATATTTCTATGTGCTTGTGAATAAATTACTGAGGGAAGCATTATTGAGCACCTACTAAGAGCCAGCCACTGAAATTTTATGATTATATTGTATAAGTGTATGTTTTAGTTTTCTTTTTACCCAGATATGGACATTAAGATTCAGAATTTATTGAAATTACTTACTCAAGGTCATACGCTTAGTAAATAAATGGCAGCAATTTAATCCACATCTTCAGTATACCTTGGTTTATCCCATGAAGTAACAGATGAGGAGTTTGTACCAAGAAAGTAATAAGATAGTCAAGGGAGGGAAGAATCTAGAGTTACTGGAATTTTATTGGGGGTTTTATGACACTGACAGCACCTCAGATCAATAACACGAAATAAATGTCTTTTCCTGCTCCTGCCCTTCGGTGAAATATGCCCAAAGTCAGTAATTCAAATACATATTGGAATGTAATTATGCCCTTTAACACATGGTAGTGTACATAGCAGTGTTCATTAATGAATTATTGATAGCAAAAATCTGTTTATGCATGCCTGCATATTGGCACGTTTATATAACTGTCTACTGGGACAGTCTAACAGAGCACTCAGTGTAGGGAGATGTGCAGCCCATTACACCCCATACATTGATGTTGGGGGGTCTACGCCTAACTGTTTAGGGCTTGTCTACCCACATCATGGGCCTGGCAGTGATCTTCCTGAGACAAAGAATGTTGCTTTTAGCAGAGGGGTGGACGGGAATGTCCTACACACCTGTGTGATCATGTACAAGGACTTTGCCAGCAGGTCCTCAGATAAAACTCAAGCCAAGATTGTACATATTAGTCATCTGCTCCTGCATTACAAATCACCACAAATGAGGGGGCTAAAAGCAATGTGTGTCATTATACCCTGGTTCCTGTGGGTCAGGAAGAAGGACATACATTAGCTGGCTCCTCTGTTTTGTGGGTGTCTCCTGAGGCATCAATCAAAGGATCAGCCAGGGCTGGGTGTCATCTGAAAGTTCATGATGTGATTGCAGGTAGATTCAGTTCCTTCTGGGCTGTTGAATCAAGGTCAGCAGTTTCTAGTTGGCAATTGGTAGGAGGTCACCCTGAGTTCCATGCCACACGAGCCTCCTCAACATGGCAACTTGCTTCATCAAAGCCAGCATGGGAGACAGTCTGCTAGCAAGACAGAAGTCAGAACCTTTTGTAACCCTATCGCAGAAGTGACTTCCCTAAATGTTGAGCTGTTCTACTGGCTGAGAGAAAGTTCCTCAGGAAGACAAGATTACACAAGGCTGTGAATACCAGGGGACGGGATCATTGGGGCTGCCTTAGAAGCTGTCTACCCTGTATACTAAAAATTAGTGCCAATGCAGACCCCTTCCCAGCCACCGAGTTGCCGAGATCCTCCATGCACGCAGCAACATGGGCACTAGGAATTCAGACTCCAGCCCCGGGTACCCTGTGCTCTCCCTCCTCTGGCTATTAGGAACTACATAGTCATGTCAACCCACTCATCATCCACTAGGGAGGTTTTCATGACTTATTCCAGGGTATGATGAACTTGAATCTGAGAATACAGAGTCCCCACACTGGGGTACACTCTCAGCCTATCCTGGTGCTCTGCCGATTTCTTCTTGCAGCTTCACCCCCAAGTATCTGCCTTTCCTTCAGTATGGCTCTGCCATCCAAACTTAATTCAGACGCTTTCTAACAATGCAGCAGATGCCCTCGGTGCCCAGCCATATCCTCTCAGCCTATCCCAGTGGTCCTGCAGACGGTCTCCATCTATGCCAATGGTTTCTGGCATCGCCCTACTTGTAAGAATTCTGAGCCAGCAGCAACTTGCTCAGCCTGGGCTTGGGGCAGGCGGGACTTGATGCAGGGTTAATGCCCAGGAGTGATCTTTGACCAGTGAGGGCTAATTGGTAGATAAGTGCCCTAGTTTTCCTGCCCTTAGGTAGGATAATTCTGAGGGCTATGCCATCTCTCTGAGGACCCTCATCAGGATTGAATCCCAGTGACCCCCAAAGGACCCCATTCATTAATACACATTTTACTGGAATGTCATCTTTTCCTATCTCGCCTCCCTCTCTCTCCCAGTGCTTCCTTGGTTCTCCTCCCAAATAAGCTACATGCACCCAAGTCCTTCTAATAGAATCTGCTTTGGGGGGAACCCAAGCAAAACTGTACTATGAGCCTTTGGGCATAGAGAGTTCCAGAAGCTGACTATGGTCACCTTTCCTCACTTGGGTTTCAGTAAGACTGATGGGGAGCTGAAGAAAGAGAGCAGAAGGGATGGGCCCTCCGAGTGTTCTGAGAGGAGGCAAAGGGATGCACAACGTCAGGTCCGATGCTGAATTGTGGGTGCAGTTTGCCTAACTGAAGTCTCATGACACCCTCAGGTAAGTGCCATCACCATTTCACAAAGGAGAAACCTAAGCCTGGGAGCATTTCCTGACTTTACTGTGGGTGGGGGCAGAGCCCTAACGTGAGCTCAGCTCTGGTCGGATCTTTAATTGCATCAGCCCCCTCATTATACCTCATGATGATATCCAGCTTGTGCCGCCATCTGCTCCAGCCTCCATCATTATACCCGCCTGAACTCATCTCCCACCTCCACGCCTGACCCCTTGTGTTAGTTTACCATGCTGCAGTAACAAATTATTATAAATGTAAAATAACACAAATTATTCTCATATTTCTGGAGGTTAGAAATCCAAAATGAGTCTTATAGGGCTAAAATCAAGGGCTTGGCAGAGCTGGTTCTTTTTGGGGTGTCCATGGGAGAATTTATTCCTCATCTATAGCACCTTCTAGAAACTGCCCCTAGTCCTTGGCTTAGGGCCTCACCACACCAACCCCTGCTTCTCACATCCCCTTCTCTAACTGGGGTCTCCTGCTTCCCTCTGATGTGGACGGTTTTGATTACATTGGGCCCACCAGAATAATCCAGGATAATGTCTCTAGTTCAAGATTCGTAACTTGAGCACATCTACAAAGTCCCTTTTGCTATATAAGGTGACATGTATAGGTTGTAGGGATTAGGACCTGGACATATTTGGGAGCCATTATACAGCAAACCACACTCCTGCAAATCCACTTCCCTCATGGTCGAGGAAAGAAGCAAACAGATATTGTCACATTCCTAGTGAAACCCACCAATTGCTTCCCATTGCACTCTGAATAAACTCCACCCCCTCTCATACAAACTACCTTCTGCCAGCCTCTCTAACCTTGTCTTGGCACCCTGCCTATTGATCAGTTACTCTGACTGACCTGGTCTCCTTTCTGTGTCCTGAAGTCCCAGACCCTTTTCTGCCATGCGGATTTGCATTAGTTCTTTCTTTTGCTGTGGGTAGATTTTTCAGAGGACACCATCGAGTTATGGTCTGAGAATTAGAGCCTCACAGAACTATTCCTGTCACCCTCTCCATCATGAAAACCAGAGGCAGAGAGAGAGTTACATCCAGGAGGGTTTGGGGATTGTTCTGAAAGATATCCCACAATAATGTGAGAAAAGCAGAGTTGGGCGAAGGGACAAACAAACCCACCATGGGATGTCATCTGAAGCCTCTGTAGATCCTACATGGAACTCCAATCTCAGTGGCCCTTTAGAGTTGTCCTAAACTGGAACAGAAGGCTGAGTCATTTACCATGAGCTGCCTGCCCCCATGAGGGGCTTTGAAAACAAAGCAACCAATGCTATGCAAAAGGAGATTACTAAACTGATTATAATAATAATGGTCCTTGAAATAGACAAAACTGATAAAATTGGCTTTGCAGAAGAGTGGATGGACAGGAGAGCTTACCAACAACTTATCCTTGGCATAAATTTTTAATAGCAGTGATTCACACCTGATGAAAAATCCATTTTAACTGGAACCTATGTGGCCCATCTCTAATTTAGATACTTTCTCAAACTTACCAGGTAATGTTAGCTTAACAGTTTCACACACAGGTTTTACCTTGAAAAAATTGTTTGGATGCAGACAAATTATAGGGATAAGCCTGAATAAGTACATTAAACCTGCTAGAACACACACATAACTTTATGCACATTATTCTCCCATGCATAAACCCTGCAGGGGAGAAAGATGGCTTACCCTGGCCTTAAACTGAAGCATGTGATCCTGGCAAGGTAAAATCCAGGTGCTCTGATTGCCAGTGGGTCTCACGCTGTGAGTTCTCGGGCACTGGCCACTGTCAAGGAGCCTAGGCCAGAGCCCTCCCTCCCTCCCATCTTGGCACAAACCATAGGTCATGTGGTCACCCTGGTCCCTTTTCCTTTAGTTTTCCATCTGTCTGGTCATCAAACCACCAAACCAGTCTTCTCCAGTTTTCTTATGTTATTTCACTGTATGTTATTTTAATTACTAAACACTGCAAACACATAAAAAATGAATAATTGGGGAATACTCACTTACATCATTCTTGGATACATACTTCCTTTTATAGCCACTAACAGAAACATCCCCAAATAAAACCATGCCATCTAATGATTGATGTTTTGGATTATTAGTCTTAAACTATGTTGTCATAGTTGTAGTTTTAATCAATAAATATTTGTGAGTTCCCACTGGGCGCCAAGCTCAGGAAATGCAACCAAGGAAACATAGACTCTGCTTTGACAGATTTCAGAGTCTTGAATAATAACAATGGTCAGTTCTGGGCTTGCCATAGACATTATCTGATTTAGGACACAAACTTTCTTGTGATTGTGGCCCCCTTTTTACAAGTGAGAAAGCTGAGGCTCAGAGAAGTTTAGAGGGGTTTGCCTTCTTTGCTTAGGATTTTTGTGTGTTCAGGTGTTTGGTTTCGTGCACACACAGCCTGTTCCCAGACAGGCGCGGAGCCCAGTGGGGTATCCAGGTCCAGCCTGGAGGTAGCAGTTACTGACAGGTTATACTAGTGTTGAAGAAGACCCCTCAGCTTGCCCACATGAGGCAAGGGTCAAGCGACTGCAGAGACTGCAGGCAGACGCCCCAGCTATGCTATGCCCAGCTTTGTGAAAAGAGGGAATCACAAACACTGCTGAGCTTGGATCGTTGCTACTACACAGGTGGTCACTGAGGTCACTGAGGGCTGAAGTCCCTCCATGCAGTGCCGCAGTATTGCAATTTACAGGTGAAATCATCCTATCAACCCAGTCGCAAGCATGTCTGTGTCCAACAGGATGCTTGCCTATACTTTGTGCCAATGATCATTTGCCCTGGCTCTGCTCCCACCCTGAAGGTGGCCAGTTTGAAGAGAAGCCCCTGCTGGGCCACCATTTTAGGGTCCACAGTTTTGATGGGTTGAGATCAGAATGGCAAGCAACCATATTGTAAATTATCTCTTTATCTTAAATAGACCAGTAAACCTGGTCTCCTGCTGATACCACTTCCATCTAGTTATACACTTAGAAAATCCCACTGCACAGTGCCCCACAGGCTAAGGATTTAGTTTCTCTTTGTGTCAAATGCTACCTCCTCCTTTACAACCCTTGCATCTTGCTGTCCATGGGCACTAAGCTCTTCCGGACATCAGCTTTAGTCAGAATCTCAGAATCTACCCTAAGAAGGACCTGGCCCGCCTGCCACAGATAAACTGTTGGCCTCCACCCCTAACACCTGCATGTAATATATAAGAGCCAGCTCCCTTCCTCTCTCTCCCCAGTTCTACAGTTTTGGGTAAGATACCTATACCTGTGAAGAGAGAGATCCAATGAGCTTCCCCACATGCAATGTCTTTGTTTAATTAAGTGAAAGCTTACTAATGTTGAGCTCCCATTTCTAACCTTTTGATCTGAAAAAACTTCATATAGAGAGAATCCCCTAGAGGCGTCTCCCTATAAGAGAGACCCAGGGAGGAAATCTCTTCATGTAGTTTGAGCAAGAAATTACCTTTCCTGAATTATCCCAGATATGGAGAGTGCTATGGTCACAAATATTGCCAGTATTTGACATAATTACTAAAATAAACTCTCATTTATTACAGCTTTTCTTGGTCACTCTATTTTTCTTGTGCATTTAGTGACATTCTGGGTTTTCAAAACAAGAAAGAAAAGCATACTGGGTGCTGGAACCTTTCTCACAAGTCATCACATAGACTCAACATAATAATCACTTGGAGAAATCAACTGTTCTCATTTTTAGATCTGAAAAACTGAAGCACAGAGTGGTTAAATAATTTACCCAGGGTGCCTCAGCAAGTCAATGACAAGCCTGGTTGATTCCAAGACCAATCTCTGATCCATGCGTCATACTGTTGCCTCTGGGAAAAGCAGAGAGACTGGGAACCCGCACCCCTGAGTCCCTTTCCCCACACAATCTCTGCCCATGCCAGTAAACAGCCAAGTAAGTGAGGCTAGCAGCCAAATTTGTGCTAAGGTCCTCCACATTTATAACTGTGGAAATCCTGAGGAATCCAGGGTTCCGTTCTGTTCCTTTTAGTGTCCTCCGAAGGACTGAGAGGGAAGGAGTTCCAAGATCTTTCCCAACAAAGGTGACTACGTGTCCCAATTTGCCCAGGAAGGTCCTGCTTTAGTCTAATTACCTCAGTATAATTGTTAATAGCTTTCAAGGGTATCCTTGTTCAAACTAGAAATTACATGGACACTTTCTCCAGGCTGCACATACACCAAACACATGCCTCTGCAAAGGGTAACCATCAATGACGACGATTAAAATGATCAAGCATCTCTGAATTTCTGAGAAGGGTGTGGAAGGGTGGGGTGAAGGATCATTATCATTTCCACTTGTGGTTAGGAAAAAAATGTTAATGCTAATTCACTAGGGATAAAGTAGAGATAAATATACTCTTTTCTACCTTAATGCCCAGCTCTCTGTACAAAAGCACCAAGCTTGTTTGTCATGACTTAACTCCCAGGAGGTGCCATGATATCTAAGTGGGGGCCATTCATAAGAGGTGTGCCTGAAAACCACTCACCAAAAAGAGTGTATGTACAAAATCAAGGTTCTGAAAAGGGGGTAAAAAACAACTGTAAGTAGTTCTGTTCTGTAGAACCGTATAGATTACAGATGGGACCTAGTATCCCAAAGAAATATTTTGGGAAAAGTCCTCATTTATTGAGGTAGTTCTTGACTCCACTGTGTGTTAATTAAACTGAGATGGTGAGTATGTGGCATGCATGACACAACTTTATACCTGTGCCCATGACAGACATCATTAATCAACTGCAGCACAGTTTCCTGATGAATTTCAGAATCTTACTCAGCACAGAGATCTACGTGGCCTCTAAGCGACAGCTGACTCACACAAGGAAAACTAGTTGCTATGCCACAAAGAGACACACGATTATTACTAAGGGACTGATAACCCAGGGACATTTATATCTGGCTCTAATAAGATAAGTAGTGGGAACACCTATATCAAATGCCACTCTCGCCGACAACCCTTTGTTCTGAATCCTGCACCTGTACTCTGTCAGCCTGCCTCCTAATCCCTGACATCAAGGGATGTCTGTGGGTATCAAAAGTGGGGCATTTTCCCCATTATTAGGCGATTTCTTCCAAGTAGGCTTGAGTCCCTCACTCCCCTGAGACTTCTCAGTCTTCCCACACTGATCTCAGCTATTCATTAATTCTTCATTGTTGGTTTTAATTGATGCAATATAAATGAAGTATTTGGAAAAGGATAGACAGGACAAAAGACATTTCACACCCAACTTCCTAGAGGGGATCTAGTAAAGGAAAAAGAGATTGAAAAGTTAAATAAGTGTGCAATGATACTATTACTTCTGTAAAAGAATAAAAAGCACACATTTTTCACCAATATAGAAATCCAAAGACTTACTGTGTTATATCCTAATAACATGTGAGGTAAAATCTGCCACCGCCAGAAAGTGAAAACATCATCCACAACATCTATCTGCCTCCTTAGCTTGGGTCTCAGCTCCTCTCTCATTCCACAATTATTGATTGAGCTAGATGGTGTGGATAGCCTGGTGAACAAGACAAATGTGGTTTTGCCTGTATGATGGATGCGTTCTTCAATCTATGATTGCTCACACGCCCTTCCTATGACCTCTATGATTTGACTTCTTATTCTCGTGCCCCCTGAGAGCTGTTGGTCCTTCTGGTCCAACCATAGTTGTGGGCTTGACTTCTTGTCCTGCCCCATGCTGGTGTGATATGATTAGGGAAGAGGTAGGCAGAAGATCTGAATGCAATCTCTTACCACTGGGTTGTTGGTCCTTATCACTGGGGTGCCAAAATGTAGGGCTAGGATGGAAGATTCATGGCACTGCCGCTTGGTAGCATCGAGAGTGGACCCAGTAAGCCGGGCCTATTAGGCAAGATCGAGCTAACACCTGGAACCACACAAGGGTAGGAAGGGGGCTGGCAAGCAGACAAGCTGGAAAGATCAGGCTACAATGGTAGGCTCATGCAGATCAAACTTGGGCAGAAAGGGTCAAACAGGTGATCCAGATGCCAGAAAATAAGCAAGACCCAGGGCTGACAGAATGTTTGGCATGACCATACCAGGACATCATCTTCGGATCCACAGCTTGTATTTCTACAGGGTGTTGATTCACTAGTACTCATTTCTGTTATTACAGTTACAACTCCTAGTTCTAAGATGAGAACACTAAGTCCCATGCAAGTCAAATAACTTGGCTAAGTTCAGAGAGCTAATAAGTGGAGGGCGGGGACTTGACCCTCAGGTTGAATCAGGCACTGTTTCCTGCAGATAGAGCCCAGGAGCTCTTAGCGTTGAGCTGAGCTGTGTGCAGGGACTGTTTGTTCTCTGCCCTCTCAATTCCTGAGTGCGGCGGGGCCAGAACTCAGAGAAAACACTGGGATCTCTAGATGTCCCTGACTTCTGAAAATAACAAGAGCAGAGAGCTAGACCTTCTGGGAGATCCTTCCAATACTTTTCTTAGAAGTGAGCACATCCATTTCCTAATTAATTATTTCCATTAGCTAAACTCAATTACTTTGTGTCCACCTCCAAGAATACAACCTTTATCCTTGGAGGCTTCCTATTTGAATTTCCAAAGGGGCAAATATTGCCAGAAGCATGTTTTATATAATTACATAGTGTAGATATTTCACTCTCTTTTTACTTAATGATTATTAAATACTGAAATTAACTGCCATACTTGGATGTAGATTCCATCTATTTAAGAGAGAGTAAATGTATAACATAATGGGGTATTTCTCCCTGAAGAATTTGGGGGATCACACCACTTGAGCAGATACTCATGGATGCCTGCATTGAATGGCCTCCCATCTCAGTTCTCATGACCCCACTGTCCACTGTTTCTCAGTAGATGCTGTTCCTGTTCTATTCTGCATAAGAATAACCTGATAGCTTGGGAAATGCACATCTGAAGGCCCCAAACCTAGACTTTCTGAATCAGCATGTCTGAGGGTGGGGCCCAAGAATCTGCACTTTCAACACTCTTCCTAGGGGATTGTTTACAGGAATGTCTAGGAACCAGTAACAGTTATTTGCCTGATACATGAAAATAGCCTTATCATTGGGAACAGGAGATGCAAAATGAACACAAGCCAGTCTCCTCTCATATATATTTTAAACAGTAAGAATTCAATAGGTTATCTACTATTATTTTATAGTTGTTATAAATCCTCAGACAAGGGCTTGAGAGCTTGATTTGGCAGGTGCAGGTAGAATCAGCAGGTAAGTGGGGAAATGAGACAAGAAGGGGAAGGTAGGGGAAGGGGTTGCTGCTGTCAGTTAACCACCTTGTGCAGGCAGCTGGAGATCAAGCCTGCTGAGGCCTTCAGGGGCAGGTGGGGGGCGCACACCACCCTGTACTCTCACCAGAGGGCAGGGAGGCTGTTGTTTACTGACTCCTGCCCTTGTTTGGCCGGCTTCTAGGAACAGGTAATTCCCTGGCACTACACATACCATAAAATTCACCATTAGTGGCATTTAATAGTGATGTTATGCAACCATCACCACTATCTAGTTCCAGAACATTTCCATCACCCTGCCCCCTCAAAAATCCTGTACCCTTTAGTAGTCACTCTCTATTCTCTTCTCCCTGAACACTGGCGACCACCAATTTACTTTCCGTCTGTCAGAATTTGCCTGTCCTGGAAAGCTCACATTCGGTAAATGTAACCCTGTGCTTTGTGGTCCTTTGCATCTGGCTTCTTTCACTCAGCATCAGATCGTCATCGTTCTTCCATGTCGTAGCATGTCTCAGCGGTTCACTTTTTTTTTTCTGGTTGAATAATATTCCACTGTAAGTATTGTTCTCTCTCTCTCTCACTTTTTTGGACATCACAGAGGAACCCCAAAATTACATCGTTGCAGGCTGACAATAGTGCTGGGTGCACCCTGTTTGCCATACCAGATCAACCTTTCACTGCTCTCCACCTTCGTCTGTGCTCCAAGATGCTGGCCTTCATGGCCTGCCTCCTCCTCTAGTTCCCTTCTTTGGCTTCCTGCTAGATTTGGTTAATGGGAAGTTACTGGCAGGATATCAGATAGAAACGAGTGTGGTTAAGGCATTTTTTTCTCCAGTTCCCTCCCTGGGAAATGAAGCCTGTCCCTCTACAAAGACCAGGGTTCCTGTCAAATGGTCCTCTCCACTAGGATTCTCTCTCCAGATTGTGTCGGCCCCTCTCTCTTTGCACTTTCAGGCCTAAACAAAGTAATAGCTTCCTGTTGCTGATAGCTCTCAAGTACTACATTATTCTTCATTAGTTTTTCCCAAATCTTCTCACATCTTTCTAAACAGTCTATTCAACTTTATTCAAATTATTCCAGTTTGTGTGCCTCTCTGTCCTTCTGGGGCCCTAACTAATATAATAATGACCAATGATAGAATAACTCATCAATATTTTACTCAATCACTGAAGCACATTTCATAATGGCCTATTCATAACCTTAGGACTGAGAAATACTCTGAGCCCCTGTGTATTACCACCACTTCCCAGACAAGATGTGAACCAGATAGCAATTGCTAAAAGGCACTGCCATAGGACAATTATAAATGTGGGACCTGGAAGCACATTTCCTAGGTTCAGTTCTCAGCTCTGCATCTCCTGGCACTGTGACCTGGGACAAATTATTTAATTTCTCCAAGCCTCAGATTCATGATGTGTAAAGTGCGAATTATGCTGTCTAGACTATCCATGACAAATAGGCAATATGCAGAAAGTTCTCAGAACAGGGCCACACATTAGAAGTGCTCAATAAATGTTGACTAAGGCATTAACCCACATCGGGCCTAACGGCAAATTCCTCCCTCCTGGTCTTTAACAGTTTTCCATGGCTTTATCTAGGAGTCCTTGCAGCTGGCCCAGGCCCTTTCTGGAGGCTGAGCCAGTGATGACTAGTGCTGGGAGTACAGTAGCACCAATTTTCTTTCACATTGGGGAATGTGGAAAGAAGCAAGTTTCCACAGACCCTGTACCCTCCATTCCAAAGATGACCCCTGGGGCACTATGCTTACCCACTCTTCTTCTTTATCACCAGCAAGAAGGTCACTGTGTGTGGAAGGTTTAACTTTGAGATGGTAGCCTGATAAGTATACTTCATTTAACAATTCTATTAATCCTATGTTATGACTCCTTAAAACTCTGATACAAATCTGTTCCAGATCCATTTTTAAAGTTGGCTCAAGCATAGTATTACTATTTTCAGTTACTCAGGTAACATGAATACATTCTCCCTATAAGGGACCCAAAACTTAAATAGTCTGAGGTTGCCATTAGTATCCCCACATTTCTTATGATACACCTATAACTGAAACAGACTAAATAATGTTCTCAAGTTCATGCTGGAAAGCAGTAGAGATGAAACTTAAAATCAGGAGTATTTGATGTAAGAGCCTGGGTTCATGTTCGCCACATTACACTATATTGACCTTATCCACAGGACTATCTCCTGCCTCAGTGCCCCTCCTTTGGCATCCTGCCAGGCCTTAACCTTCCCAGGCCCATAAGCCCATTCTAGGAGGTTGTGGATCCTCATGAATGGCCTATAAAATCCATGTCTAAGTTAGCAGGCTGTGCTGGACACTTCTTGCACCCTGTCCCACATGCTTCCCAGCATAAGGCTTCACAGCCATAGCTGTGACAACCAGCTTCCCACAAGTACGATCAGGCAGCACCTAGGCTCCGCTGCACCTCCCATTCCTGCATTCTGCCCTGGGGTTTCTCAGACGCCTTGCAATGGAATGCCCAAGGGAACTGCAGGGTCACTCACACCTGCACAGCCTAAGAATGAGAGGAAGTTGACACCCCATGGGCAAGCCTTGACCAATGGGGGATGAGAACTGTTCCCTAGATACCAAGGTTTTTGAAAGATAATTTCTATGGTTGTTCTCACGTGGTCCTGGAAGGAGTATCTCTGTTGCCAACATTGGTGATCAACCTGCACCTGTCCCCTTGAGTGGGCTGTCCCTCCCTCCCTGTCTTATTTTCCCAATCCCTCCATCCTGTTTCCTAGAATCAAACAATCCCTCATATTAGGCTTTGCGTTCTGGGGTGAGTGCAGGCTAAATCAGGGATGATGGGAGATTGGTTTTGTAAATATTTGTTATGAATAATAGGCTCTCCTTGCCCAAGAGACGAATTCCTTGGAGAGTGGTGCAGGTCTTGCAGGAGAGGGTTGCACACACTGCTGTCTCTTCAAACTCTGCAACCTCCAAGGGCAAACTGGGCTGACTGTTGCACAGAAATAGGCCCGTGCCCTTGACTTTGCCAAGTGATTCAAATATTTCTCAGTAAAACAAAACAGAGATTCACCCTCCTGACCAGTTAGTCATGCTTCCAATGTGATTTATTGTCATCATGAGAAGGCTATTTCATTCAACAAAATAGTGAGAACCTGGGACCAACCAGGATTATGCAAGTGTTCAGGGATACGAAGATAAACCGCCACATCCTTGACCTTAAGGAGTGAACATTCTAGATTTAAAGCAGATAAGTAAACAGAAAATTCTCATGCCTTGCAAAAAGTACTATAACTGGGGTAATTATGTAAGCAAAAATAGAGATTTCAAAGAAAAAATATTTTCTATATACCATGCATTGCATTTTAAACCAACATTAATGAATGTAATCTTTAGATTATCTTGCTTTTTTTCTGGTCTGAGACCTGTAAACTATATTGAGATAAAAATATATTATAAAGCATCTATCCATCTACCCATCTACCCACCCATCCATGCACTCGTACATTTAATGTAAGTGTGTTTGGTCACATCATTCTTCTAGGAGAGAGATTTATGGTGCTGGATAGCTCATCCGGGGAGGCCAATGTAAAGGGCAAAGATGATGGAAGATGCATAATTTTCACGCAAGACTTCCATAGAGTACTTCTTACTGTTCTGACCAAGACTCGTTAAAACTAGGCTACATTTGTGACTATAACTTTCCTGGATCATATTTGCAACCACTTTTCCAAAAGGTACCAAGTAGACATCAGTCATTTTGAGATGACAAATCTATGGGAGTAAGATCAGTAGCCAAGTTTACTTGGATTAGTTTGCGCTCTTGAAGAAAGACTTAACCAGGACACCCTGAAGACACTTAGGTGGTGAAAAAAAGAGGAGGAAATTCATTGTTCCAATTAGAGTGTTTAGGTCCTACCCTCAAAATATTCTATGTGCATGGGGAAAAAATACTGTAGAATGTCAAACTGAAAACAATTAGTGTAGTGTGATCGGAGGATCCTTAAAAAACATCTATTGGTGCTACTGCAGATACTACTGTGTCTTAGGTTTTGTGACCCAGGGACTGAATCCTGCCTCTGATGCTTCTTGGCTCTCACTTAGAGTGAGCCCTGATTTCCTAATTTGTTAAAAGGGTCTAATTCTATCTACCTAACCCATGCATTCATTAATTCAGTCATCATTTATTAGTTATCTAATAATAGTCATTTAAGGTGCTCAGCAGTGGGCCCTCAATAATAAAAATTTTTTTTTAAATCTTTGCCCTTGTATACCTTTGAATTTCAGGGGGAGATAAACACTAATCACATGATCACCATAAATAAATGGAAGGATGGTTATCATTTGGGCTATGGAGGAGAAGTATATAACATTATAAGAGAATAAAAGGGTTGCTTGGTCTAGGCTGGCTGTAGAGCCGAGGTCAAAAGAATGAATGAGTCAGAATTAGGAAAAAGTTCAGGAATAGGTTATGGGTATACTCTTGATAGAGAAAGCAGTATGTGTAAAGGTCTTGGTACATGACGGTCTCAGCAACTGAACAAAGTCTGGTGTGGCTAGAGTCTGAAGTATGGGGTGGTGTGGGAAGACATTGGTGCAGTTGGCATTGGTAACTGCATCCTTTGCAAGGCCTTGTAACTCATGTCAAGAGTTTGTTTTCTTATTTAATTCCCAAAGCAAAGAAAACCCACTAAAGGATTTTAAGCAAAGGAATGACATGATCAGATGCATCATATTAAAGCTTTCAAAGGATCACCCTGGGATAAGAGTGTAGTTGGGAGGAAGGTAAGAGTGACTATGAGGAGATCAGCTGAGAAGCTAAAACAAGTGTAGCTCAAATTAAAGTGCTGGTGATGGAGATGGAGAGAAATAGATGTATTTCTGATACATTTGGGAGGCAGGATTTCAATTTGGAAATGAGGTAATGGCAAAACTAGGTGGGTGGTGATGGCATGGATTGAGGTGGGGAAAAATAGAAAGCAGTGAAGTCTGGGAATAAAGGTCACATATTGGGTTGGGAAATGCTGAGTCCAAGGTGCCTTTGAGACATGAAAGAAGGGTGTTAACTGGGCTGTTGGGTATATAGCTCTTTAGCTTAGAGATGACTAAAGTGAAGGGCTAAATATGTGAGTCATTGGTGGTCAGGTAGATGAAACTGAAACCATGGACATGGATGAGATCATTGTGAAAATAAAATAAATTTCCATTTACAAAGCAACTAGAATTCAACCAGGCACGAATTGGGTAATAATAAATCTTACCTCCTTCCCTCTTTCCCAGTCCTTTGAACAATAGTATGGTGCGTATGTTTAGGCAAACCCCCAAGGAAGCTGGTTCATGGGGAAAAAGAGAAGAACCAGTCTTCTGCTTATAGCTGCTCTGGTCTCCTAAGCACATGATCTCGGTTCAGAACAGACCTTTGGAGGAGAAGCAGTATCCCTTTCTCTTGGCTTCTGAACGCTGATGCTTTCCCTTCCTTCTGCTTTCTGAACTAGGCGTTTGTGTTACAGATAGAGGACACAAAGGCTAAACTGGATACACAGAATAATTCTCTCTCTTCAACTTGAACTTTAGCAGGGCCTCAGGAGGAAAGGCAGGAATGGAACACTATTCTTTTGCCATACTTGTCATAAGCAAGGAGGTAAATCCAGTGGGCCTGGTGACCTCTGCACCAGAAATGCTTTTGCAAAAAATTTATCAAGTATCTATAAAAGCATCTTAAACCAAAGTAATTGTAATGAGGTATATGCAAGTCCATTCAGCTTTGAAATATATGTTGTAACACCAAGGGGCTACAGCATTTAATTTTTCTTTTCCTATCAGAGAAGGAGGATGTCTGTGTTCACTAGTACTGGCAAGATTACTGGGTTCTGGAAAAGCTCTATTTTTCTGTGTGTTACATCTCCTATGTCTCCCTTCCATTTGACCTTTCATTGATAGACTAGAGCATTTTTCTCCCTACCCATTAATAAAGTTTCAAGGACATATCCACATAGTACATAGAAACAATAGGTGGATCACAGGGATTTTCAAAGAAATAGTCTCAGGTTCTGTTCACATTTAAAACAAGAAAGCAATGCTACAATGGGTATGTCAACAAAATCTCAGGATGAAATTATCACCATCTAATTCACTGCAGTGTGATTTTACACTTTTTCAATAGAGCATACTGATTCAATACCACTTTCAAGTTGCAAAATTATTAAGACAGCTAAAATAATATTCATTCCCTAACTATGCTGAGAATGTTTGAATCCTTTCTCCCCATTACTATCAGAATAAAAATAAAGGTATCCAGCAGAACTCTAAATGTCACGCTTCAAAGCTCTGAAACATTCTTTCTTCTGACACCTGATTGGCAGATTATGGCTTTTTGATATCCATCAAATTAGTAGATTATGACTTTTTGAAGCCAGAAACTATGCAATTATTGTCATGTTCTATCTATAAAGAGATAACTTATTCTTTGTTATCCATTTGCGTCTCAAAAGACAGCCCCCATTCCGCCAACACACACATAATTATAAATAATTCGGTTCCTCTTGCCTTTTTTCTTTCCAGTATGGCCCCACCTCAAACATCTACAAAATAATTCACTTTGAAAAATATTAGCACAGGAGAGGCTGACATGTCTCATAATTCTCAATAATGTTGTACAAATTTAAATATCCACCATCTATGTAATCCCTGGTGAGAGCCCCCCTCTGGTTTTATATATCTTATCCAAAGACTTCCCTGGAGCAGAATTAAGAACACAAGAATCAAAAGATATTTTCAAGTCCAGGTACTTGGTCCTGCTGCAGTCAACTGAGGATTTCAACTTTGACATAGTGGAGACAGAGGGAGAAGGACATTTGCTTAACTATCTAGAGAACTGCTAACACTTTTCACGCCCCTTCATTTGCCTAGACCTCCTGTACATTTCAAATACCTTAAATCAGAGATGAAAACCAAGTGATTCAATTATGTTAGTTGTAGTGCAATATTTAGTCTGACTTGAAGAAAGAGATCTTTGTAAAGACAATTTAGAAAAGGGTGAAATGTAAGCCATCAATTCTGTCCATTGAGGTGGCGACTTCCTTAAACTGATGCAAAGGGCCACAATGTCACCATAAGGGGTCAAGGTTTACTGAACTGGGGTGGGATTTTCTGCTTGTTCCTCTCCCATTACAAGTAGAAGCTTGTTTGCAATTCTGATCACACAAATTTTAGGGCTGTAGCTTCAAAGTATATTTTTAACGGGGAAGAAAAACATACACAGAAGAATCAACAAAATCGACTCTGCTCTCCCCTACTCCAAGCCCTAGAGTACACCTTTCAAAGGTTTGAAGGAGAAAATTTTTATTCCGTAGACTTCATTAACACACTAAGCCAACCCACATACTAGAGATGTAGGAAAGAAAAGATTGTCAGGCATGGACAGAATTTAAAAGGTCTCTCAATCTGAGGGGATTTGGAGCAGCCCATACAGTTGCGCCCGTTGCTAAGGCTCCCACACTGACGAACGAGCTTCTGTGAATACATCAAAAACCCAGGCCAGTGACATCTTCTCTGTAAAACCCCCCTCAATCTGCTCTAATAGGAACACTCTTCCTCCTCCCCTGAAACACATTATGCTTAGCTTTGTTACACTCAATTTTTAAACTTTGGATTAAATACAGTGTCTTCAAGGGACATTTCCCAACTCAGACAGGCTGAAATCATTTCCATGATGCTGTCACATTCTCCCTTTTGTAAGCTTCATGGAATTACTTATCTAAAACCATCTTCTCTGCTAGGTTGTGAGTTCACCAGGGCTGCTATCTTGTTCACCACTGAAACCCAGTGCTGCTGAGTTACAGACAGTACCCAATAAATGCCTGTTGCACCAAACATTTTAATTCCCCAGGCTCTCTCCTTGGAGACACTTTTCTTTCCTGCTGGGGAGTTCCTAGAGAGAACTGTTATGTTAGTACTCTCAGCTCCCTTCATGAGCATGAAGCTTATTGAGCGTTCAATGACTGAATGAATGAATTGTTGAATTAATGACATAATTAAGGAACAAATGACTGTGAGGAGAAATAGTGGGAAAAGGAAATTTATAAACCACATTACATTTATCAAGTTACTAGTTGGGGCCAGGTGCTTTCCAAGTAGAGGGAGGACACAAGAAGTAAAAATATGTTTCCTTTCCTAAGTGAAATATGATATGTCCATCTACCAAGAAAAGTCCCAAGGAAGGCCATAGAAAATGGCAAATCTGTGAACTTTGGTAATTCAATGGAAGAATTGTTTCAAAGAGAATGGAACCAAGGCTTATAAGAGGTATCTTCCAAGGGCGATAAAAGAGGAAATGATGGGAGTCAGTGGCTGATTATCCAGAGGTGTGTGTAGGAAAGTGGGTGGACAATATGGGGCAAAGGGCTTGCACATGAATTGAGGGACAGATGTATCAGAATAATAATGAGAAATACCTAGAAGAAAACATAGGCGGTAAAATCTCTGATATCTCTCTTGATAACATTTGACAGCATGGACGGACCTAGAGGGTATTGGGATAAGTGAAGTAAGTCAAACAGAGGAAGACAAATACAATACGATTTCACTTATATGTGGAATCTAAAGAACACAATAAATGAACAAAACAGAAACAGACTCATAGATGCGCAGAGCAGACTGATGGCTGGCAGAGGGGAGGGGGTTTGGGGGGCTGGGTAAAAAGAGTGAAGGGATTAAGAAGTACAAATTGGTAGTGACAAAACAGTCACAGAGATGTAAAGTACAGCATTGGAAATATAGTCAATAATATTGTAATAACTATGTATAGTGCCAGGTGGGTACTGGAAATATCAGCGAACACTTTGTAAAGTATATGATTATCTAATCACTGTGCTATACACCTGAAACTAAAACAAAATAATACTGAGTGTAGAATGTAATTAAAATATAAAATAAAAAAGAATAATGTTAGATATTTTGACCCTAATTTCAAGAACATTAATATCAATGATAGAAAGATGGTGATTAGGGAGGGACTAAAATTAACTTGAGGGGGTAATCATAGCACACACATGAACTGAGCTTAAGGCAATGGCGTCTGTATGGGAGCTAAGGAGGAAAATCAGAATAGAGAAATAGATGTGTGAGTCAAGGATGCAATAGTATTAGCTATCGCTGAGGTTTCATAATGCGCATGGCACTCTTCGAGTTTGCACACATTATCTCAGTTGATCTTTACAGCAACCCCATGGGGTAGTTATTGTTATTAGTCCTATTTTATTCCTGTTTTGTAGATGAGAAAACTGAGGCTTAATAATTTTCCCAAACTTATACAATTGGAAAGTCACAGAAGTTGAACACAGATCTGCCCACTTAGAAGTCTTAGCTCTTAACTGAAAACCAAGGGGGAGAATGTAGAAGAGAGGATAGGTACTGATCCCTGGAAGTGAAGTCATTTTTTCCAAAATAGGTGATAGTTTCAGGATGAGGGAGGATGGGGCAGGAAGCCATCTAAAGAAATTCTTCCCTCTTGGTGAGGCACAGTGTAAATGATGCTCGGAGGACGGGGGCACTCCTCAGATATATAACTTCCTCTTTCTCTTACTCCTGGACATGTCTGCTCCATGCTGTATATCCTCTTGTACAAAGCAACAGGTCATTAATGGAAAGAAAAAAAAGCCCTAAGAAAGCCCAAAAGGTAAACAATTAAATTCTTTAAAAACCCAAATACAGATCTGAGAAACTGAGTATTGGAGAAGCTAAGGTATTCAGTTGTGTTCCAAAAGATTAGTATTTTATCAAAACCTGGGTAGAAGATTATAGGTGAAAACTATGCTATTTGAGTAATAATTAAGAGTCAGTAATAAAAAAAACCCTGCAGATTTTAAAACTATTTTTATGAAATCTGCTTTAAAGATTTATTTGTTTTGATATTGGGTATAAAGGTATAGGTATTTTCTTTAAAATTTGATTTTAAAACTTTTCACTGAGGATTTGTAAAGCCATGTTTATGAATGTGGTTTTGCTTAAGAAGTTACCATCTTGAATTTTAGGGGGGGGAAAAAACAAGGCTTTTTGACTGGTTCATATGACCAAGGTATGTACAATACAAGATAGTGGCAAAAAATCAGCCTTACCTTCTGGAACAAGACCATTTAAAAATCCTTCTGGGTTCCCTTCTATTGTCTTTGTCATTTATGACATATACAGTGGTGTCCTTTTCTTATTTGCCTTACTTAGGACAATTTACTGTAATTGTGAAAGAACATTAGCTTTGGTATTGAACAGGCTAGTTCAACTTTCAGCAGAGCCACTCTCTAGCTTTATACCTTCTTTTTTCTTCAGCTAAATGCTGCCAAAAGGCTGATAGTTGGCACAGTGTCTAGCACATAAGTAAAACAATATATGATAATCATCATTATATTATTGATATTGTTGCTATTACTATTATACATGATTGTAAATACAGGGAAGCACACCTACCTCAAAGACACTGTGCCTCCAAGAGGATAAACACTGACAGCCATGGGAAAAATGTTTTGTTTATATCTCAGGTACTAAACAGCTGTTACTACATATTAGGACCAGATGTTCCAAAATGATATGCAACATTATGCTCAATTCTAACTTTTACTGAATTGCCTATTGATGAAAAATGACTACTAGAGGAGATGATTTAGTAAAGGGAAATCCATGAATGTGTCTTTAAGTTTCATACCCCACTACCCCCAATTATGAGCCAGTCTGTATATTCTGAACACCACAAACGTCTGGCCCATTCGAAGAACCTGTTGGGAGCTCACCCTCTAATGATAGCCTCATCTGGCCTTCCACTTGCCAGTCCTATGCACACCTGTCCAGCCACACCCAGGTACGGCAAACCTGGGCAGTGTGTGGTCGCACAACCTGTCAACTCGTACTTCTTTGTAGAAGTGAACTTTTTATGGACTCCAGATTGCTGATGCTTTTAAGTTACATTTTTCTCATTTTGTCCTCATATGTGCCTGAAGGAAAATCCACTGGGGGAAGGAGATAGAAGAAAGAGGAAAGAAAAAGCTCTAAGTTTATCCCGCTTCATATCAGGCCATAGCCACTGTTCTAACTCTCCTACAAAAAACTTTTTGTTATTTCCTGATCCCTCTAGATGACTTTCAAATGTTCTGATGAGAGGAGTATTTGAAGTTAGCAAGAGGTCAAATACTTTGGTGGCAGCTGGCAAATCCCTGCTTTGCTTTATTAAACCACCCCAGTAAATTCCCAGGCACAGGGAGTGGGCCGTCTAACCAGAAGCCCAGTACACTCAGTGACTCAAAGAATCCAGGCAGAACCTCAAACCCTGTGACAAGCAGCAATTACCCGATAGGGACTGCTTTCCCATCTGTATCTGCTCCTTAAGGCAGGTCAAGAATGAAGGGAGCGTGATGGCTTCTCTTTATTTTTTTAAGGGAAAATGTACAAATAGCAAGAAATTTTCCATACTGAGAAAACAGAATACATCACTGCCAAAGGGGCTAAGAGAAATATTTAACACATAAGCTGCTTACAGAAATCCATTTGTCAACTCCCTAACTAGAGTTCGGAGCATTTGTCTTTGCAAGCCTACCCGGCTGGGATATCTCTCACTAGAGAGTGATGACGGAGCAGCAAATGGTTCAGTCAAATTATATATGCTTAACTGATCTAGATTCTAGAGGGCACACTCACATGGAAAAGTTTGCCAACTAATCACAAGAGAAGAAACCGCATCTTAATTGGGTGGCTTTACATTGGGTGACACTACAATTAGTTACAATGTCTAATAAGTTATCTATAATGCTTTTAATGAGAAACATTTAAGTCCTCCTGGAATTTTTCCAGCCAAATTAATTCTGAGGACTGAAGACAGTATTACCAGTAATGCTATCAGAATTACAATTACACTGGGCAGTAGAATATGTCACTTAAAATAAAAAGTTCAACGGGTAAGTCCTAAAAGACCCACTGGTTTTTCTTAGACTTTATTAATGTGGTTGTGGACAAGATATATCATTCTGGTGTCCATTTCTCAGGAACTTGATAGGGCAATATAATCTACTGAGTTTGAAAGGTCTGTCTGCCCTACACTGGACACCTAAGGAAATTATTCTTGGACCTGAGGTTTGGTTTTATCCAACACACTGCCCCTGGGCTTGACCGTGTCCCAAAGCCTAACCGAGAAGAACAGCATCCAAGAGGTGCTTGATGGTCCCTAGTGGGTCTCCTGCAATGCACTTAGAAAACATGGCTTATGTCTGAGCCTCGGGAAGTCCTAAAAGCGAGCCTTGGGCTCTTCTGATCTCAGGCTCATCTGTGGCCTGTGGGTCCAGCTGACCTGGGTCCAGCTGACCCAGCCCCTTTGATGTGGGCGATAATGAGAGCAATGCAGTCAGAAGGAAACCACTGTGCTTGGCGCGTTGTGGGTGTCACATATGTAACCCTCCAGCCCCTAGCACAATAGCAGGCACTATTACCATGTCCACTTTCCACAGGGGGAAACTTGTATTCACAGAACTTCTGGAACTTTCTAAAGGTCCAAAGAGGCACAAATCATACACCTAAGAGAAGCCTTGTAACTCCTTGGCTTTCCCTGTTTTCTCCTAGACTGTGCTGGACCTGGGCATAGCTTTGAACACTCCAGGAGGCCTGAGTTGCTGACAATACCTAGGGCAGTAGTTCTCAAACTTTAGCATGCACCAGAATCACTCAGGAAGCTTCTCAAAATACAGATGGCTGGTCCCCACCCCAAGGAATTCTGCATCAGAGTCAGGGTCCCCAAATCTCTTCATTTTTCATACCATCCCAGGTAACACTAAAGCAGATAGTTCAGACTCCTGCTTAAGGCAAAGTGACAGCCCAAATGGCTGTCCCTGAGTTGTAGCTCTGGGGTAAGAACCATCTCCCTTATGCCAGTGCAAGCCTTGAATGCTTAACTGTCAACTTCTTTTGTCCGTTGTGGACTAAAGTCAAGTCCACTAGAACCAATAATAGACTTGGCAATGTATCCTAGGTGCCCTTTTAATTATCAGTGTGTCTGATGCCTCTCTAGGGGTGGTAGTTCTTGTCAACTTTGCTTTCCAGCCTGGATAGCATCACTCACCTTGTGATTAGGGCTCATGGGACACAGGAGACAACTACAGTCTTAGGTGCCAGGATTCACCAGAACAGTTGAACTGGGAAGATATAAGTCCATGGTTTGTATGCTATGTCTTGCAAGTCTTTACAAATTTGCTGGGGAGCCCAGCCCTGTCTCCCCTGTGGGGTGTGAGCCATCTTACATAATCTACTTTGCATTCATAGCATCGGGTGCACAGATGAGCTATAAAGACTCAGAGTACAGCCCTGGTAATGGTGTAGCAATAGCAGAGTAACATTCAAGTAGAGACGAGAACCTGTGTTAATATTAGGTCAGCCACACAAATACAGGTGTTTCTGAAAAACTGTATTATGCTTTAACTTATCTCATTTTGAGACAGCTTTGAAAGTAGAACATCAAAGATTAAAAAGGCTCCTTAACAGCAGTTGTGGCTGCCTGCCATGACAGGGCCACGGTAGAGAAGAGCGCAGGGACAGGGACGTGGTAAAAGACATGAGTTGTGGTAACACGGATGGAGGTGTGATGGTGACAGCAATTTCATGACTGTTCCAGACACTGGGTATACACTGCTACTTAGCTTCCTGGCCTCATGTGTGCTCTGAGAAGCTCTGGCTAACTTCAGGTAGAGGCAGTGTGACAGTACCCAGTTCCTGTCTAGCCTAAAAGGCTCCCAACTCCTGCCCTAGGGCCTCCTTCTTGACTCTGTAGAGAGTCTCCATCCATGTACTGACAACCCAAAGGCACAAGGAGCGAAAGCCCTTCAAGTAAACACTTAGCCAATGACAGGCGGGAATGAGTAAGTGAATAAACTCTTCCTTCTTCTCTTTACCCCACAACTTGGGAAGGCAGGGTTCTCAAGGGAAGGTTCCTGAAAACCTATCAAATCAGTCGCACTTGGAGGTGTTCAATCAGCTCAATCCTCCTTGTATCTTCACATCCTCCTTCCCGGCTTTATGTCCCTTCTCTTTCACTCATGCTCTCTGGAATCGTCTTCTCTAATACAATATGAACATAGAAGCCCTCTGCTTTATGGGGTACCCAGCCAACGGAGTAACTAAAGGCTGGCATCCTAAATTCAAATACATAACTTTCCTTTCTGCTGCTAGTAGGTGAGAAAATGTGAAGAAGTTGATATTAAATCACTTCTAAAGACCCAAGTCAAACCATCCCCATCCCAGAAGGAATTCTTTGTCAGTTTGGAGAGAAACACCAGAATGCTCAGAGTTGACCTGGGGGCAGAAGGAGAACAGAAGTTTAAGGAAGAGACTAGGCCCTGTTACCGAATTCAACTCAGTGGCAGAATCCACACAATGCATTTTATATTAGTTCTCCGTTGGCGTCACCACTCATCTTGACAAGGACCCCAATTCTCAAGGATGTGGAACAGCATGATTAAGCCAGTGGAAAGGAAGGTGGGCTCTGGAATTAAACAACCGAACTTTAATCCTAGTTTCACCACTTTCCATCTGTGTAATCTTAGGCACACAATTTATCATCATAGTGCCTGGGTTATGGTAAATTTTACATATGTAATGACAGAGAGAGAGAGAGAGAGAGAGGGATTGTTTTTATGTGGAAAGCCCAGGCTCTAATGCTAGTGAGTCTGGCTTCAATGCCTGTGTTGTCTCTCACAGCCTACTGCCTACTCCACAGAGAGTGAGAGAGTAGCTCAAGGTACTCACCAAATCTTCAAGTTTATCTCTCCTATGAAAGTAATAAACACAGTGTATGGCCATCTGTCCATCTGAGAGGGAGGGCTGGTTATGGCTTTGCTGTGCTGTGATCCAAGGATCTTGCATTTGAAGTATATAAAAAGGTTTTCCCTGTAGCATCATTGGTATAATGAGTGATAAGACATCCATTCCCCTAAGTATGTGTCTGATTGCAAGAGCTTGGAAAGATGAAAACACACCTAAAGACAAGCACACTCCCACTTCCCTGAGCACGTTCCCCAGCAGCTATGGGCCTCGACAAAGCAAGGCGTACAATGGCTACAGGCAGAAAGGGACATTGCAACTCCGGCTCAGAGTCCGGGAAGTAAAGCACCACAGTCTACTCCCTTTCACACAGGCTCCGGGAGGGTTTATGGAGAGTTATAGGTACAACTGGTTCTCATTCATGATAGTTATGGTCTGTAAGGTTACCATGAGCAGTGAATTAGCAAAGAGTAAATGAGTGCTCCTGATGGACATACAGGGTTTGGTTCCTGTGAGCCTCTGGTCACAACATTTCTGTCAATTAATCAGTACATAACCCTACTTTATGCATGTTTCTGTTTATACTTAATATACATAAAATTGTCTTATTTATTGTATATATGTTGACTCATTTACACTGAACTCACAGCCAACATCCAAGCCTGAATGAAGCTCGCCTAACATGTATTTTCTCCATAAGGAACATCACAGCCTTCTGTGCTTAGGACACTTGACGGCACTTCAGCATTATGCTTGTGGGTCATTTTAAACATCAAAATTGCCACAAAAAGCATAAAAATATTTTTTTAAAAAGACACTAAATACCACCACAAGGACACTTGTTCATAGCATGAGAACCAAAATAAGATGGCAGAGTGTTGCCCTGTTGGGCCTCAGCTCAGAACATGCACGCGAAACAACTCAAAAGTTTTCACAAATGACCGCAAAAGTGCTGTGAGTATTGTTTTGGGAGTTACAAACACATTTTGGAGAATTCATAAATACAGAATCCTCAAATAATGGAGATCAACTCTATGTGTGTATACATAGATACATTCATATATATACATAATTACATATATGCATACATATATGTGTATAAAGTGTTTCTGACCAGTTTACGTACCATACATATTCAAAGAATGTAAGTTATGTTGTTGTTACTGTTTCATATAAAAATTGGTCACTCGGCAAAAGTAAATCCTTATTTTTATGAACTAAACAAGCAGGTGAAATTTTAAGTATGGTCAACAGTCAAAGATGAAGAAAATTGTCCTCTCTTTGAAAAACATTGAAAAAAACACATAGAGTGAGGCTGTTTCAAGAAAACTTGCAAGAAAAATTTGGATCCTTTCTCCCTGGCAACAAAATGGAAAGACTTCCAGCCTTCTCCCTCAGAAAGTTATGCTTCAAAGTCATGGCTGATGCCTTTTGCCCACCTACTGCATTGACAGGACCCCAGGATTGCACTGGGTTCGCTGACTGGCAGCTTCAACTGGGAAGCACTCAGCTATCATTCTCAGGCACCAGACGCCTGGCATGAGTTTGCCAATTAACTGGTGCAGGTCACTGTCAGGGTTCCATAAAGATAGAAAGAAGCATGGCAGGATACTTTTATCCTACAATGACAGTTCTTCTATCTGGGGAGCAGAGACACATTCACAAGAACAGGTAATAGCATACAGCTTTGCGATGCTGCTTAGAAAAAGTTAAAACTAATTTCAGTGAAAGCTAACATTTTTTGTGAAGCACTTAACATGTGCCGAGCACGACCTAAACCCCTCATCCCCGCTCTTCTCCCTTTTATGTCGGGCAACCACCCTGTGAGGTAGAGGACAGTAATATCCATTGACACTGAATGTCAGAGGTCAAGAAACTCTGCCCAGTGGGCCATAGCTATGGGAGCAGAAGAAGCAGAACTGTCCTCAGAGTTCAAGTGACTCTATGCCAGAGTAGAAAGTCTGTGATGCTAGAGGACAAAGATGAATTTCGAAAGGGAAAGAAGAAAGTATTTTTTCTCCAAATCCCTGCTTTATTCACATAGTACCTAAGCTAGCAGAGAGGTAAATTCCCTAAGACAAGATAGATGAGGGCACCTCATGTTTCCCCCCATACACAAATTTAGTGCTTTTACACCAGCCTAGAAGACATCTTTTCATTCCCTCCTAAAATGGCAGAGAAGCCCCCTGATCGGCATGCATCTATGGCTGTATATGCTTCCCAAGTGCTATCTGACATTAAGCCCAGTGTTTTCCTGCTTCATCCCATAGCAGGAGCTTCTATTGACTCACCCAAAGGTTAATAATAAGGGGTCCTCAGGCTTGATTATAAAAGACATTCATTTTCTTACCAGAACAGAACACTTAAGACAAAGGGGGTGTGCTTGCGGATGTGTCCTGAGAACATTGGGGATGGACTTGCTATGAACCAGCCCCTTTCTCCTCCCACAGGGCCCCTTCCTGAAGGGTCCTCTGGTCAGCCTCACTCAGGTGGCTTCAACCAGGTTTTATCCAACTAAAAACCCAAAGAGAAAAAACTATTTATGCTTCTCAATTGTCTTCATGGGTTATTATCAAATTAATCTCTTTTAAAGTACAAAAGTAATTCATTCTTATTGAAATATATTCAACCAGTACATACATAAGTGGAGAAAATAAAAAGTAAATGTCTACTCTTTCCTTCTCAAGGCAATTCTGCTAACAACTTGGTGAGTATCCTTCCATGCTTTTTCCTACATTTATATGAAAAGTATGTGTGTATTGCATTGTTTATAAGTAACATGAATAGAACAGAGTTTTGTAACTTGTTTATATGCAATACACAAAGGAGACCTTTTTATGCTAGAATATCTGTACCTCATTCTTCTGAGAATATACTACACCATACTTTATTTAACTCAGTGCTCTAACAGGTTTCTTTAAAAATGGAGATACCCTATTATCTGCATTGCATAATCTGGTAGCCAGTAGCCACATGTGGCCATTAAGCACTTAAGTTGTGCCTCACAAGATTGAGGAAATGAATTCTTAATTTTTCATTACCTCTAATTTGATTAGTTAAAATTTAAACATAAATAGTCACATGTGGCTAGTAGCTACTATATTAGTGCAGATTTAATGAGTCAGCTAATTGAAGGGCAAACATTGGTTTTTCTTAAATTATCTCTATTAGATATTTTGAGAGATGCACATCTCTGTGTGTGTGAATATCTGAGTACTAGCTCATTATTGCCTAATTGAGGTTTTTTCCCCAATACTTTGTGTTCTCTGTTAACACTAAGACAGGTTCCTACAATCTGCATTTATTTCTGATAGGATAAAAGGTAGATGTGCCTATATATTTGTCATAAACTAACCTTAAGGTACAGAGCTTCTTCTATACACTTAGGGTCCTCTTCGAAGCTGCATGGTACCCCCTGCAGCAACCTGACAGGCTGGCTGGACCTTCTACAAGGTGTTGCTACTGATAATAGCCAGGCTTTCACCAAGGAGGCAACCGCACTAATCCCCCACTTGGGAAGAAGGGTCTGCTGGATGCCGAGCATGAATGAGCTGGCAGGAACCTCTTTACTCAGTGCTTGCAATGATGCATCATTAATAGCGCTCATATTAAAGCACAACAAGCAATATTTTAGTCCATTTCTTAATGTCTCTCAATTACCCATTCCTATCTGTTCCTTCCTGTCCCCAGAAAAGCGTAAATAAGGGGCTTGGCTGCACTTCACATAATTAGGCTGTGATCAGAGCTAATCTGTTGCGACGGATGATGCATGTGTCCTCTGGACTATCTCTCGCTACAGCACGCGGAGGGGAGAACTTGATGCCAACCTCGCTGGGTCAGCATGAACAATGAGCTACTGCTGGAGCAGGACGAGAGGAGGCAAAGGAAATGGGCAGCTGTATCGCTCCAGCATGAAACGTCACACCAGCCCCTGGGCAATCATCACACCCTTAATAGCCCCTTCATTCGCAGAGACTAGCCCTGCTTGAAGGGGTCATTGCCATGTTCTTGGGAAGGAAGAGGATGGTGAGTATTTGGTTTGTTTTTATGACTTCTTCAATGAACTTAATAGGTTTTTTAAAACTTAATGAATATTAAATTCTAACCAATTACATCCTTCCAAAGGCTCTTCTCATCTTTGTCAGCACCAACATATATTTTACTTTTATTGCCGGAACAAAACTATAGCAGCATCAACAGACCTCTAAATAAAGGAAGGAAAAAAAAATCACCCACGATGCTGAAAGCCCTACAAATCAAACTGTTTTCATTTTTCTGTGCTCTCTTTCTGTCTTTGTTCATGTGTATACATAATTTATGTCTGAAACTGCTCTCGTGTCTGGTTCCAGGTACGCAGCAAATGGGATTAAATATAACTCAGCCCTCCAGCAGGTTTCCTTCTGGGCCCTAGGTCCTCTTATTCTTCCACTTTGCCTCTGTTTTTCCAGGCCTTGGTCTAAGATTAGTCCCTGAGAGCTGGTTGAACCATGACTAGACTGAGTGACTCTGGCCAATTGGTGTTCCCTTGTAGATTCCTCCTATACCCTTGCAAGCACAAGAATGCCCATACTGAGTAGTTTCGGTAGAAAGCTATTACGATTGGTGGTTCCTCTGCCATATTTTGTTGTTAAACGTTTAAAATATTATTCTTGATATACCCAAATTTGTCTGCCTTTACTTAAGTAACTTTTGGCATCCAATTCCCATGTTCCAGCATTTGGTTGCTTTACTTGTATCTCCTGACCTGTGTTTATCTTTGGGTCCCTGATCTTAGACAGTATACCCGATACGCTGAGGTCGCCTGGCTCCTGCGATTCCTGAGGTACCATTCTGTCTCCTCCCTTTCCTCTGAGCCTAGGACCTCAGCCAACCTGGGTGCAATCCATAGAATGAATGCAATCTTATTTCCTGTTTTTTAAAATTAACATGATTTTCCCCAGTGATGCTGTACAAGCCTCCCAATTACAGTTTTAGTTTTCTATTGAATGGATGCCCCATAACTTTTTAACTATTCTCCTAAAACAGTGGTTCTCAATGAGGAGCAGCTTTGAACCTCCCCACCACTATTAGGGGACACTTGACAATGTCTGGAGCCATTTTTTGTTGTCACGGGTGGGAGATGCCACTTCCATTTAGTAAGTTAAGGTCAGGGATTCTTCTGGACATTCTATTATGCACAGGACAGCCTCCACTACAAAGAGCCATCTACCCAAAAATGCCAACAGTGCTACAGGAGAGAAGCCCTGCCCACATGTTAAAATTTCAGATTTCCCCAGGTTCATGTCATAACATTATGAATTCTGAAGTCCACCTTACTCATGGTTTTATTCCCAGTGCCTTACACACTACCTGGCATGTAGTGATCTCTTTTGGACGTGGCGTTTATTTCTTTGGAATTATTCCTTTAAGCAAAATTCCCACAGAGGAGCTTGTGTTCATACATATGATTTTTATGTGTTTGCAACAGTTAGTATATACTCTTCCCATAATTTATGTTTTTACATTTTTGTGCCAGTTTCTACTTGGGAGTGGAATACACTGCCATTTTTAATAACTTTGTGTAAATGCACACCGACAGCAAATAAGCTCAATTGGTGCACCGCACTTATAACAGCCTTGCCTCTGCCACTCCTCGCTCAATGCCAAGGCCGTCTTTCCATTGTTATGGCTAATGCTTATTCACGCCTATTTATGAATTGTGTGTCTAACTCTGAAATAATTTCTACATGCTTGATAGTGATTATCCTGACTCCAATGCTATAAAAAGAAAGAGACAAGTAATGGAGCCAGGGTTAAGTAGAGAAGTTATGCCTTTTTAGATGCTGAACACAGGGATGTTAAATCTTTGAAAAAGTGTATCCACTCTTGGGAACCATAAGCAACTATGTGTGTGTGTGTGGTTTTTTTCCGGGCATCCCTTTTTATAAAATGGGAATAATGATACCTATTCTAACTCCATGGTAGGCTTCCTGTTTGCAGCTGCTATAAACCAAACCAAGATGATGACCAGGAGGAGGTCAGAGTCAGCACTAGACAATGGAGAATACTTTGGTGGTTATGATCAGAGCAGTCCAAGACTATCCACACCCTGGAGAGCCTTCTTTCTGGCTAGTTTAACTGAATAGCAGGAGTACAGTCCAAGTATAATTACGGAACCCTTACCACACACACATAAAGGAGAAAATGCGCACCTTTCCCACGGCGCCTTCTTTTGCTGGGCCTCTGTTTTGTACCAGGCACCAGTGATCCAAGCAGAACAAGACACACTGAGCAGATGCTCAAATGTGGAGAGGTAATTATGGCAAACCATCATGGTATCCATCAGGGGCAGGGTGGAGTCATGTGCTCTGTAGATATAATTTAATCTTCAAAAACATGCTTTTGGATCCATACTGTTTTACATTATTTAACAGATACGAAATCTAAGACACAGAGAGGTTAAATTGCCTGAGTTCACACACCTAGTAGGAAATAGGGAGGTAGTTTAAACTCAAGCGGCTTGACTCCATTATTAGCCACTGAGCTATACTATCTCAAGATATAGAAAAAGGTAAGTATATTAAATGCAACTAGGATGGAATTTATTTTAGGTATCCAAGGCTGGTTTAACATTCAAAAATCAATTAACGTGCCCTGGCCAGTAACTCAGTTGTTTGGAGCACTGCCCCATGCTCCAAAAGGTTGCGGGTTTGATCCCAGGTCTGGACATATGCCTGGGTTGGGGATTCAGTCCCTGGTCTGGGTGCATATGGCAGGTAACCAATCAATGTCCCTCTCTCACATCTCTCTCTCTCCCCCCTCCATTTCTCTTTAAAATTAATAAACATATCCTCAAGTGAGGATTGAAAAAATAAAAAAGAAACCAGAAGAAACCTTTTAAAAAATCAATTAATGTAATCCATCACATAAACAGGCTAAAGACTAAAAATCACATGATTACATCAATAGATGCAAGAAAAGGCACTTGGCAAAATCCAACACATGTTTACAATAAAAACTCAACAAACTAGGAATAAAGGGGGACTTGACTTGATAAAGAACATCTATAAAAACCATACAGGTAACATCATGTTTAATTGTATGAAACTAAAAACTTTTCTGCTAAGATCACTAACAAGGCAAAAAGGTCCTGTCTCACCATATTTTTTTCAATACTGTACTAGAAGTCCTATCTAATGCAATAAGACAAGAAAAGAAATAAAAATACAGTAATTGGGAAGGAAGAATAGTTGATACAACACTGAAGAAGAACAAAGAGAAATGATACAACTCAACTTTAATACTTACTATAAGGGCACAGTAATCCATACAGTATGGTATTGGTGAAAGTATAGACAAAAAAAGTTACTGGAACAGAATAGAGAGTCACATAAATATAGTTAACTGATCTTTGACAAAGGAACAACGACAATTCAGTGAAGCAAGGATAGTGTTTTCAACAAAAATTAGCAAGCTGGAACAGCTGGATGAATATCTGCATGCCAAAAAATAAAAAACACAGACCTTGCATCCTTCACAAAAGTTACCTCAAAATGGGCCAGACACCTGGATGTAAAGTATAACCCTAAAACTCTAGAAGATAACATAGTAGAAAATCCAGATGGCCTTGGGCACAGGAAGGAATTTTAGATAACACCAAAGACACTATCCAAGAACAAAAGAATTCATAAGCCAGAATTAAAAACTTCTGCCAAAAGACACTGTCAAGAGAATAAGAAAAAAATCCATAGACTGGGAGAAAATATTTGCAAGACATGTCTGATAACGGACTGTTATCCAAAATATACAAAGAACTTTGAAAAACTCAACAAAAATGGGTCAAAGACATAACAGACACTTCATCAAAGAAGAAATAAGATGGCAAATAAGAATTTAAAGAGATGCTTAACATTATACATCATTAGGAAAATGCAAATTAAAACAACAATCACATATCATTACACGACTATTAAAATGGCCAACATCCAAAACACTAATAACTTCAGATGCTGATGAGGATATAGGAGCTCTCACTCGTTGCCAATGGCAAGGAAAATAGTACAACTACTTTGCTAGACTTTGGCAGTTTCTTACAAAAATAGAAAAACCACTTGATCCAGCAATTGCATGTCCATACAAAACCTGTACACAAATGTTTATAACAGCTTTATTCATAATTGCCAAAACTTGGAAGAAAGCATGTCCTTTGGTAGGTGAATGGATAAATAACTGTGGTACTTCCAGACAATAGAATATTATTTAGCAATAAAAATAAATGAACTATTAAGCCATGAAAAGACAGGGAAGAAACATAAATGCATATTACTAAGCAAAAGAAGCAATTTTGAAAAGCTAGAAATCCAATTATATGATATTCTAGAAAAGGCAAAAAGGATCGGTAGTTGACAAATGTTAGGGAGGAGGGAATGATGAACAGGTAGAGCATGGAGAATTTTTAGGATAGGGAAATATTCTATATGATACTATACTGGTGGATGCCTGTCATACATTTGTCAAACCCACAGAATGTTCAACACCAAGGGTGAAGCCTAAGGTAAACTATGGACTTTGAGTGATAATATTTGTCAATGTAGGTTTATCCATTGTAACAAATGTAGCGCTATGATGCCGGATTTTGATAGTGGGAGAGACCATGCAAATGTGGGGATAAGGAGTATATGTGAAATCTCTGAACCTTCAACTCAATTTTGCTTGAACCTAACACTGTTTTTAAACATAAAGTTTATCTAGCTATTGAAAAAATAAATGCAACCAGGTGCAACCTTGTCTCCCTCTCCAGACTCCTATCTCATCGCCTCATTAACACACACACACAGACACACACACATACTTGCACCAGGAGTGCACAGGAACACCATGTAAATGCAACCAGATGTGCCCCTGCCTCTCTCCAGCCGTGGTAAACAGACTGCCATTCTCTTTCCACCCTATGTAAGTCTTTGAACCGCTGATTTCTCTGCTTGGAATCCCCCTCCCCACCCTCGCACTCCCTGTTTTGTTGGATTAGCTCCAACATCTTTTCCACTCACAGTTTGCCCAGTGCCAGGTCTGAATGGGTTAACATATGTAAAATTAATGTATGTAAATAAGAAAACATAGACTGTGGAGGAGGTGAGCTTCTGCAGACTTCTAAGTTGCTAGGGCTTCCTCTACTGCATATAGCAACAGATGATGTCACTGCTTTGCTCTCCTCCCACCACTCTCAGAATAACATCCAAACCCCTCTCGGTGGCCTAATCTGACACCTGATCTAATCTCCTACTCTTGGTCCAGCCACTGTAGTTGCCTCCTATTTCAGGAACACACCGGGCATGTTCCTGCTTCCGGGAGTTTACACTTGTTCTCCACTCTGCCTATCATATTCTTTCCCCCATAGACCTGCCTGTCTGTCTCCTCCACTTCAGGCAGGTCTCAACTGAAATGTCCCCTCTCCTGGGGTACCCACAGGTGGGTTTGATCCCTGGGCAGCACATATGCCTTGGACACACAATTCTCCACCCCTATGGAAAAGAGCATCCTTTTCACATTTTATCCCTCATGGTGCCTTGGTTTTGGTGCAGCACATATGAGGAAAGAACTTTGTTTACTGTTTGCTTCTCTCACTAAAACAAAAGCTCAATGAAGGCAAGGACTTGGTTGTGTCCATTGCTATTTTCTTGGTTTAGAACCATACCTGGCACAAAGTGGGCACGCAATAAACATATGCTGAATGAGCGAACGAATGAATGGGCAGATGAATCCCCAGATGCATCCCCTGATACAGTGGGAAACTGTTGTGGATTTCTTTCCGAGCTCCCTCTCCAATTCCCAAAGTCCACCCAGTACCCCAGAGCACAAGACGCTGAATCACTAGCACACGGCTGATTAGCAGCACAGCTGTGGACCTTGGTTCCTTCACCCACAGAGCAGCTACAGTCAGAGCATCCACCTCAGCTCTCGAGGAGTAAATGAGGTGATACGAGAAAAACACACTTAACACAAGGCAAAGCACATGGCAGTCATGACATGCTTCCCATGTTTATAACCTGAGAGCCTGTTCTCACCCTGCCCCCCTGTGCTCCCTGCTATATGGCATGTGGGAGACTTGTTCTGAATGTAAAAAAATATATACTTAAACCCTGGTTCCTCTTTTTAATTGTACAGTATTTACATACTTACCAACTTCTCTAGGATGTCTGCCCCCAAATAAAGGTTGTCAAACATTTTAAATGTTATTAAATTGTCCAGTAAATGGGAATGCCCAAAGCAGAGAGCCAGTCAATCAGGATTATTCAAGAGTTTCAAAAAGACAGAAGGAAACCATTATTAGGTTTAGGAATATT
This sequence comes from Mormoops blainvillei, assembly GCA_004026545.1. Classification (NCBI taxonomy): domain Eukaryota; kingdom Metazoa; phylum Chordata; class Mammalia; order Chiroptera; family Mormoopidae; genus Mormoops; species Mormoops blainvillei. Next base: position 323,882 of record PVJD01000398.1, on the reverse strand, counting down.
GCGTTCTCTCTCCCACACAGCCTTTATCTAAATCTTCATTTAATTGGCAGCCTTCAGCACTGTCAGAATTGCATTCTGAGAACCAGGAGAAGTTTTCAAACATTCATGCAATGTTATATGCTTGGCTCAAAACTACTCAAGGGGAAAGAAAGCTCCTTTCTGCAAGGGATTTGGGGATTGCCATATCACTGTCACTGCAAGGGCTGGGGAACTGACCTTGAATCAAATAAGAAACCGACACCACCACATAAACTCAAACATACTGTCTGAGCTTTAAGGCAAAGAGAATCAGACCTGCTATCTCCTACACTCTACAGATGGCTCCTTGAGGTAAGAAAAAGCCCCTTCCATCTGGATACCCTCAGAACCTCAGTATTGCCTGGCACATCATAGACATGGAATAGATGCTTCTGGAATGACTAATGAGAATCTTCGTGAATTTATGTAATAAAGGAAGTCAGCTCTTAGGCCCAAGTGTTTCTATCCAAGTGATTCTCACTAGAGGCTGGTCTGGAAGAAATACCTGATTTCCCCCCATCTCTTCCCCCAACCCCCACCTTGCAGTTTATTAACAAGTCTCATTGATTGCATGGTATCTCCTGATCTCTGATCTGTCTCCTCCTCTTCTCCCTCAGTAGCCTGAATGGGGTGCCTTCCTCTCTGGGACTGTTTCAAAGATGTCTAAATGTCTCTCATCTTGCATTGACATGTTAGCATGCTGATTGCTGGAAAACCCAGGCTTGACAGTGTCACTGCTGCTTAAAAAAATCTCTCATGTTTCCCACTGTCTTTAGGACATCCTGTCTGGAAAACAGTCCAGCCCCCTCCCCTGCAGCGCCCTTCCACCCCACAGCCCCATAACATGGGCTTCAGCCACACCAGCAACACATAGAGCTCCCAAGCACCAACTGCCAGCTCCCTCCACTCTGTGGCCTCCTTCCTACTGAGGGCTTTGTGCCAGGACATCCCAACACATTTTCTGTCTGCCTAATTTTCTATTGATCCTTCAAGGCCCAGTTCAAACATCATCGCCCCCAGAAAGCCTTCCTCAATCTTTTCCTCTCTGTTTTCCTCTCCCAAGGAGCACCAGTCTCTCCTCTGTGCTCCCAAAGAGTCTGAAGCTGCTATACCATATATCTTCATTTTGCATTGAAATTATACTAGGCACTATAGAAAGTGTGCAAAAGCCTCTGTATACAGCTCAGTGTTTTCTACAAGGTGCCGTGCAAACAGCACGGAGGTCAATAAATAAAACACTATCAGGTTCTCAGAAGCCCCCACCCTGCCTTCTTTACAGCCACTTCAGAAAACTATCTGAGACAAAACGAACACTTTTCCGAATTGGCTGTACACCCAGGCCCTTTCATCCAATCTGTACAATGTCGACTGTCTTGTCTGTTTAGTGTTCTGAATTATAAGATCCTGGAGTATAATTTGGTCACTTCCTTACCACTAGCTTGCATCCCAGAACTGGCACATAAAGCAGACTCTGTGAATGTTGAATGAATGAATGAGAAGGGTAAAGAACATGCACTCTCAGTTTGAATTTCTTATGATTGGCTCTTTCTTAAATGCACTTTCCTCATTTGTAACCTATAGCGTGGCCTGATTCTGGGGTTCCCACTGGAACTCACAAAAATCTAGATATCCTGTAGAGATTTTCAGAGGGGAAAAAAAGGACTTCAAAGGTCATTGGTTTTAATCAGAAAAAAACAGAACTATAGGTAAATCAGTCCAGTTAAATTGGTTTGACAACCAACCTCAGCAGCAAAAGCAGCTTCCACCATTTTCCTAGGTTGGTTCATTTCCCAAGACGTATGATTTTTAAATGAGGAGTAGAATCAAAGGTCAACTTTACCCCCTGGAGCATAAGCTAAGTATGTGCTGTAATCACATCAGAGAGTAAACTTCCAAAGCCCACAGTGTAGTGACGGCAACCACCTGTCTATTTTCAAATCAGACGAATGGCTTTCTGAGGCCATCAGTCAGGGAAGCAGATGTACAAAGAGCAGCTGCTCCTTATTTACCAAGCTCTTCTCATCTTGTCATGAATAAGAAACACAGGCACAATCCTGGCCCAGGTGAGAAATAGAACCTGCTGGAAACTACCGGGAAGCCTATTATTCTCCTGTAACCTTTCAGAGCCTAGAGGTGTCACTGGTGACAGCCCAGAATGACAAACCAATAATACTTTTTCCAAAGCACAAGACGCCAGGGAAATAGAGATTCAGCTTTACAATTTGACCCCTCCTTCCCAGAACTTGAGCTTTGCTCGGGACAGTGATCTCCTTCAAAAAGTGCTGTGACATTAGCATGTTCTGAGACCTTTGCTTTGGTGACTGTGACTGGCCAAGGAAGGCAGCAACAACAGGTTGGTCCAGCAAGTTGTTACTTTCAAATTGCAACTTATAGCCTTCAAGAAAGATGAAAGCCCCCAAATTTCTTCTGATTGGACAGAGCTGGTCCTTCCCAAAGTCTTGGTCATGTCTAATCTTTCCTCCAGGCCAGAATCACATTTCTGGCAGCCTGTTCAATTGTCAATGTCAATAACCCGTCCTAATTCCTAAGGTCCAAGACCAGAGTCACCCTTTCACTGTCTTAGCCGGAAAATCACACGGTGTTGTTTCTCCTATTGAAATGGGGAAGTACTGGTAGCAAAGAAAACATACAGGATAGAACAGGAAGCTATAAGCCCCAGCTCTACCCGCTACATGTGTGGCTTTTTTCCAGTGGCTTTCCCTCTCCAAGCCTCAGTCCCCTCATCTATAAAGTGAAAAAGCAACACCCTCCTTATTGAGAATTGAGACAATGCACAATAAACTCTTTTCTCTAGGCCTGCCATACAGAGGAATTTAATGAATAGCACCTCTTCTCTCCCAATAAAATCGTAACAAGGTATAGTCAGGAGGCCCAGATTTGAATCCTGGGTCTGCCAGTTATTCACCAAAGAAGACAAGGTCCCTGAGGCTGTTTCCTTAACCGCAAAATGATATCTGTAGCCTCCTGGGAGTTGAGTGAAGATGGGGGAAGATGCTGTATATGAGCATGCCTCATAAACTGTGAACTCCTGAGCTGTAAAATGAAATGAATTATAGTAGCTCCAACATTTGGAGGCTTGAATTAAACACCATGTATGTAAGTACTTAGCTGAGTGCCTGACACATAGATGGTGCTCCAAAAATCTTAGTTGTTTTTAATTTAATTATTTAAAGAATTATTATTAGAACCCAAATGACAATGGCTGTTCTTAGTCTTATCACCAAAGCATATTAAAGTTCTATCCTTGGAGAGACTATGTCAAGCTGACAGCGTCTCTCTGGGGCCCCTCCTGTCAGCAGGAAAATATTCCTAGTAGGGAAGCTCCCCTCTCCCTACCACTAGCCAGCTGTGCCAGATAAGGCCTGCTAACATCGAAAGAGAAAGCCCACTCTAGCCTGGCAGAGCACACCCCTCAGTTCATCTGGTGTTTATGTATTTATTTATTTTTTACTTTCTGACTTAAACCGCTTGCGGCCCTGCCCAGTGGGCCTCCAGCAAGCCTAAACTCGTTCTCCTGCAGACGAACCCCCTTAGGGGGTGCCTCGACTGCCGGGTGCGCGGCTGATTTTCACACTATGCAAAATCGATCCCAGACACGCAATTTTTCTAGCAGCTCTTCCTAGGAGAGAAAACTTCCTTGGCAGGTTACACGATCCCAAAGGGAAGGAGCGCAGAGAGAGCAGGCTGAGTTCCAATGGGACTTGCCAGCAGCCAGCACTAGATAGGCAAGGAGGTTTGGGAGGAGAGCCCACTGGAGAAGAGCCTTAAATTGGACCTCTTCATCCTACCAGGGGAGCAGTTTGGGGTTCGGCACACCCTTAGTCAAAACAGCCAGGGTAGGGGTTGTGCTCTGAAAGGCTAAATGGCTGGGTTAATAAGGCTTTTAGGATCCCCCATGCTAAGTCTGCAGTGTGCAGACTTCTCCAAGCATCAATTGTAACAGCATAAAACTTTCTGGAATAGAGAAAAGGTGTTGAGTTCAGGGTGCTTGCTGGGGGTTGATGGATCTTCTTTTGTCCCCTTGGAATTTTCAAGGGTTTTATTACTTTGCTCCTCTAGCCACTCTCTGGTACCTCCAAAACTCTTCTAACTTTGCTTTAATGGGCAGCCTCTGTTTATTAATTCTGGTAAAAAAAGAACAACAACAAAAAAAAATGTGCAATCCAATATGCGTCATTTAGAGCAAATTGCAGAAGGTCAGTTTCCAACTAACACAGCTAGCAGCATCTTGCACAAAATCTGTTTTCTCCCGAAGAGTAGGAGAACTGACCTGGAAGAGCTGACCGCCTGCTCTCCCAGGCAGTGCAGTGCTGGGACTTCAGGTGTACTTTCTTGGGGCACATTCTCCAAGTGACTGAGTCTCAGTTTCTCGATCTACAGCTTGTGGTTCTTTCCCTGGCAATGGCATTTACTGTGATGGTTAAGGCATCAGGATCCCTGCCCGACTTGGATTTACAGTGTGCCACACACTGTGTTAGGCTTGTTGCATCCTTCAGTTCATCCTCCTATGATACCACTGAGATCGGGGTTATTACTATCCTCCCCATTGTACAGAGAAGGGACTTTGGCAAAGAGTGTTATAGAATTTGCTCAAGGTCACACAGTGGTGGAGCTGAGACTCAAGCCCAGGTAGTCTGGTATCCTTGTTCTTATCCAGTAATTTTTTTTTGTTTTCTTTTTTCCATTTCTCCTTCCCATTGCCCCCTTTCCCTTTGTTCTCTTATATTGCCCCTCCTTTTTATTATTAAATATATTTTTACACTTATGCCTTGTTTTGATCTCCTATATGGTCTAACCTGCCATTTCGTAGATTCTCCCAACAACGTCCTGGCCCCTCAGCCTCCCGTGCTGCTTAAACCTACTTCCCACTACCTGAATAGAATGGCCTTCTCAAAAGAACCAGTGACCACTCCTTCTTCTTGCAGAATCTCGTGCTTTTCCCAGATCTGTTCTTTCTTTACCTTCTAAAATATCTGCAACTTCCTTCTTTAAATTCTATCTTTTCTACTTTAACATTACAATAGCCTACATTTCTTCCCCCTTATATGATTTCCAACCCATCCATCCATCATCTGTCCAGCCATCTGTCGTTCATCCATCTACTCACTCACCCATCCATCATCCATCCATCCATCCATCCATCCATCCATCCATCCATCCATCCGGTTCACATAACAATTAACTGAGCTCAGATTTTTCTGCGACCTTGGACAAGTTGTTTTACTTCTCTGATCTTCCATTGTCTCACTTGTAAAACAGGACTATTAAAAATAGTTTATAGGATTGTTGTTAGGTTTAAATTAGACAGCAGATATAAAGAAACCTGACTCAAAGAGGTGTTCAATATATATTTGTTGTCTCATTTCTAATTTTCTCCCACTCAGCCTTAAAATCTTGGGATCACTTCTGATATCTTTCTTTCTTCTCCTTTATACCATTCAATGCCAAAACTCTAAAATTGGACCTTTGCTTTCCACACTCCCTACGACCCGTATTAGTTTGCGAGCTAGACTTCTCACCTTGGGTCTTTGACAATCCAATCCATCTTCCACACCATCGCCAGATTAATTTTACTGAAATATCATTTTCCATTATGTTATTCCCTCTTCAAAACATCCACTGGATCTCCACCACCCATTTTTGGATATATGTTTCTTTTTCCACTTTTTCAAGTTTATCACAGTTTTCTTTATAAATGTAATACATGCACATCAATAAAGATTTATAAACTAGAGGGAAAATATCACTCACAAACCCATGACATAACCAAAACTACAGTTAAAATTTTGATAACTTTCCTTTTAGACTCCACCCCCTTCCCCATATATAGATGCTTTTTTTTTTTTTTGGCTTAGTGGGAATGCTACTCTACATGCGATCTCCTGTTCAGTATTAATTTCTCATTTATCTGATTTTTCCATGTCATTATTGTCTTCATAGCTATCCTCTTCAATGTCTGTGTAATATTCCATTGAGTCCCTTAACCAGTTTCCATTTGTTAGAAATTTATCTTATTTTTTGAGCACTTAGGAGAGCCAGGCACAGGGAAAACACTCAATAGATGTTGACTACTGTTATTATTTCCAATTTGGGCTAACACATATAATGCAGAGAAGTGTTTCCATATATCTTTTCCTCTATTTCCCATGTTTCTTTAATTTCTCAGATGTAGCTTACTGGCCCAAAGGGCATTACTGCCCTTATGACTTTTGATACTGACTGTAGCAGGTGCCGAGAGCTTCCCAGCCACCCACAAAACCATACTCCTGTGGGCTTTCCATGAGTGGGCTGGCCCAAGGCCCACTGCCAAAATCCACACCTCCTTTCTGAGAGCTTTCTCTGGGACTACCCAGAAATCCATAGTGCTGAAAATCAATGCCACCTAGGGTAGCCCCAAAACAATGTCCACCCAGATGTGTGGCATAAAGTCCAAAGGTCTCATGCCCCTCAGTAGGGATGATTCTGAAGTGTTCTATCCTTGCTCCCAAAGGCCCCCAGAAGAATTAAGTGTCAGGCCCCCGCTGTAGCAACTGGTTGAATAACAGACCATTCATGTGGTTGCTCTCCCTTCCTTGCTTCGTTTCCCCATGCCCCCTACAGTTTCCCCTGCATCACCTCCTAGGTCAACTAATTGCACTAAAGCCTCCTCTTAGAATCTTTCTTTGGGAAAACCCAGACAAATTCTGTGACACTTATAAACAAATACCTAAAACCAATGTCTGCTAAATCCTGGCTATTCAACTCCTCCTTGAGAACCAACTTCCATTCTCCAAGAACTTAAATCATCAAAGACATCAAGGACTAAGATTGTACAGGGTTGTGCTGAATCCCCATTCCAGCTGTATTGGATGGGTATCATCACCCTCAGGTCTGGTAACTGATGACACAGACAGATTAAGCAACTTGTCCATGGCCACGCAGCCTTGCAGCGGCTGAGCTGGGGTTCAAATTCAATTCCACCTTCTCCCAAGACCTGGCTCTTAACCACCATGGCATACTGCCAGGTACTGCCAGGTAGCAATAGTAAGATCATTTGGCTAAAATAATGCTGATACTATTAATAGCTGCCGTCTCTGTAGCACTCATCCAATTTCACATCACATTCACGTTTATTATCACACAGAAGAGCCTCCTTGTTGCCCCTGAACATGCTATCCCTATTTCTGCCTCAAATTTGGCCTAATGTTTTCCTCCAGCCTGTAACATCCTCCCTTCCTTCTCTGTCCAGCTAAATTTTACTTCTTCCCCTGTGGTCTTGATCCCACACTGTTTTCTCCTTACTCTGCCCACTTCTGCTATTGACATTCTCAGTCTTCCTCATCTGTAGATGGAGATGATGGTAAAACCCACCTAGTAGTGTTGAGTGAAAGCATCTAGCACAGCGCACATTTTATCAAAAGCAGGTAATAAATGGCATCTACGTATACTATCACCTTCACTTGCTATAACCCCTTCGCCCACCACCCTCTAGCCCTCAGCCTACTGCCTTCCACTTCTTTGCCCCACATTATATAGGTCATTTCTAGTAAGGCAGCACCAGTAAATTAAAAGTCAAATGTCTGGGGCATCAGAAAAAATATTATCCAAACCTTGTAAACAACACCAAAATGACTGATGAAAAGTTTTCAAATGTTATTCAGGAACGACGGCCACCAGAAGATGTTTAGGAGCATGTTATCAGCTCATGCCACTGTTTGCGCTTGATCGAAGACCTCAGACTTGGTGAAATGACCAGATACTTGTCGATTTTTGCTCAGTAGGAGATGAAAATAATTTCTGTCTAGTGGAACATATAACCCCAAAGCCTTAGGCCTGTTGCACATTAACTAGTTTTTTTTTTCCTAATTCAGTAATCTCATAGTAATATTTCTTTTTGCCCATAAATACCTCAGCTTCTTAAATGGTCTTTTAAATTGTCATAGCATCTTACTGATTTCCTCATAAATTAATGAATCGATATTTGTATTTACCTATGAGTCATGGTTTTATCTTCTGAAAAATTATACATGTAACATGTATAGTAGGTTGCTACTCATTAGCTTTTCACAGACCCAACTTTGGATTCTGGCTTCCTGTTACTATCATGATAAAGTGGAGATAAAGAATAATGAAGGTGTATTCTGGGTGAATATGAAGTTCTGCACTTAGACCGGATTTTCTCAACATTGCACTACTGACATCTGGGTCAGAGTAATTCTTTGTAGTGAGTACTACATGATGCTGAGCAGCATCTCTGGCCTCTACCCACTAGATGCCAGGAGTCTCCCCTCCCTCCATTGTGATGACCAAACGTGTCTCCAGACACCACTACATGTTCCCTGAGAAGCAAAACCACCCTCAGCTGAGAACCACTAGTTTGGACTGTGCTTCACAAGTAAGAATCATAGGCAGGTACTAAAAGGTTCAGCAAAGATTCACAGAGATTCACACAAAGAATTATTTTGGATGGGCTTCAAAACCCAATGGCCATAGACGTAGCTGGCACTGGGATCTTCTCATGGACCAAGAAGTGTCACTGTCTTTTTTATCATTCTTCCCTTGTGCCTGTAATCTCCATAAGATCATGAGATCAGCAAATGCAGAATCTGCATCTGTCTTGTTCATCTTAGAATCCTTAATGCCAACACTAGAACCTAGAGCTTAGTAGGTACCAATAGTGTAGTGCTTAGTAGGGTGTGTGTGTGTTGTGCATCTTCAATGTAAAATGGTATTTAAGCTCGAGTTTTAAGTCACTTCTGAGCATTATTCATCTTTCCCTGGGTATCGTCCATGTATACATAAGATATACGTGTTAATAAAGTATGGTTTTTCTCTTGTTAATTGGTCTTTTCCTTAAAGAGCCCCAGTTGAAAACCTAAAGTGGGTAGAGGTAAAGTTTTGCCTCCCCTACAGAGACTTCCTGAACGCTTCCTCTGTCGTCACCCCAGGTCTTCTGGTCTGCCCCTGCAGACAACAGCTTTCATTAAGGCATCCTGTGACTGCAGCTCAGGGCTTCACAGAAGTAAGTGCCATGACATGGAGCAGAATCTTTGGTCCCCAGCCCTATATCTCTGTGGTCTTCCTTTTGCAATCTTGGCTGCCTCCGGGGCACCAAGTTCCTGACCCAGGCTTATCCCCTCTTCACCCACAACATCACGTTGGCCTCTCCACCCCACAACAAACCTGAGGGAGCATCAGCTCCCCTGGAGGCCGGCTATATGAAGACCAGAATGCTGGGTCCACCCACAGATGCCCGGTTCAGTAGACACTCTGATTTAGCAGGATTCAAATTCAGATGGAGAATTTGTATTTCTAACAAGCTCACAGTGGATGCTGACACTGCTGGCCTTGGTGGCCAAGGCCCAAGTTCTGAGACCACACAGCTGGTTTACTCATATGTGTCCTGGGAATCACTCTTCATGGTATACTATATGCAAGAGCTTCCTTACCCCTGGGAGCTTGGGAGGAGCATTAGGAATGCAGCCTTGGGAAGGCCCTCTCTGAAACTCAAATGCACACTGAAGCCTCAAAGACATTCAGATGTAAAAAAACAAAACACGGCCTGGTTTACTTCTCTTGGAAAGTCCAGAGTTTTTCCATATATTAACTCATGAACCTATTTTTTCCAGAGCCCTTATTAATTCCCATAGAACCAATACTTCTTCCTAACACACTTTGCAAAACACTGCATTGGAAAAATGATCTGGGAGGGCTGAATCAGACACTCACGTGGCTCTCTGTATAATCCCCTGTCATCACCTGGGAAGGCTTTAAGAATCATGGGGAGCCCAATAGATCCCCTTTCACCTGGGAGTGGGCAACCTGGGAGTCAAGCTCCTGCCGCAGCCCAAACTGCAGCAGCTCCTCCAGACTGGAGACCCAGGAAGGTATGTACAGTTCCTTAGCTTTGCCTTTATAAACCCTAGCCTTCTAGGACCACAAACAGGCATCCCAGACCCAGTCAGGGAGTAAGCCCTGTTTCCGTTTCCTGTTGCATTAGGCATAGCTAACGGCTTTGTCACTCTGCATTTTAAACATAAAAGAGAAATAAAATTATCAAAGTAAAAGTGAGGACACAGAGAAATAAATTCCATGTTTAAGGGGCTTGGGAATCAAAGGAGGTTTAGGCAGGGGCAGCACTGATGGGGCAGTGTGTTTTTATTTTGTTTTGTTTTCACAGGGGTGGTGTCTTGATTTGGAGAGTGCTGAGTGCTAAGGATAAGGAGCAAGAAAGAGCTCCTTCCCCTGCATTAGACTTTAAATTACCTTTTCATTGCCAAGCTATGGAATTCTTCAAATGAACCAGCCAAGGGGTGCCAAACATTCATATTAATTTGGATACAGCCTTTCAGCAGTCTGGTATCAATATGACTACAATAATAATTAGCATGCCAATGCAGCTCTCTCTTTCTCCCTCTCCTTCCCAGTCCCTCTCCCCCTCTGGTCTTTCTTCATCTCCCAGTCTCTCTCTCCTCCCATCTCACCTTCTCACCTGTCTTTCCCCCTGTCTTCCTCTTCCTCAGCACTTATACTCATTTCTTTTAAAAGTCCGCCCCGCTAACAAACCTCCTTCTCCTATAGTCTCTGGCTCTCCCTGCCAGGACCCAACATCAGAAACACGTGGGTCAGATGGGGATGATAACTAGTAAGGCAAGGATAGATCTTGATCTACTTTGCCAATTAGCAAAACAAAAGTGAGAAGTCCTTGCTTTATATCTGAAGAAATGCCCCAAGTACCTACAACCCTGGACCCCTAGGGTTGCTTTCAATTAACGAAACAGCTGTGAAAACTCGTATGATTCAGAGCTGCCTGGGTCACTTGCCAGCCCCAAGTTTCTAAGTATCTTTCTGACTCAGTTTTTTAATCTCTGAAATGAGGTGAATGGTAGGGCCCTTTTGAGGGATAGTCAAGTTTCTATAAGTAAAGAAGTAGAATGCCACTAGCACATGGTAAGCACCTGTAAGGAAGGGTTATGTGTGCTCAGAGATGGCACACACAGAAACACCGAGGTTAGACAGCCCAATGTTTGTTTGCTTATTGAGATATACTTCACACACTATAAAATTCACCCTGTTGAAATATACAGTTGTGTAGTTTTCAGTATATTCACAGTTGTGCAGCCATCACCACTGTCTAGTTTCAGAACATTCCATCACCCACAAAAGAAATCCCATATCTGTTAGCAGTCACTCCCCACTCCCCAGCCCTAGGCAACTACTCATCTACCTTCCTATCTCCAAGGATTTGCCTGTTCTAGACAGTTCTTTCTATTTCTTGGAATCATACAACATGTGGCCTTTTGTGTCTGAGACTGCCTAAGTTTGAATCTCGGTCCCAGAGTTCAAACGGTGTGTGATCTTTATCAAGTTCTCCCACTATTTCCCCATCTGTGAAATGGAATTATCACAATAAAATCATAATAGATATACCATAAAGTCTTTAGAAGGATTAAATGTACTAATTAATACATCTGAAGTACTCACACAGAGCCTAGCTCATAGTAAGCACTACTTAGATGTCAACCTCCATTACTGCTTCTACTGCTTTTATTACTAGTAGGATGTTCCTCTGCCCCAAAGCCTGTGACTGATGGTGGGAATCCAAAGATAAATAGAGCACAGAGAATACAGCTCTTGCCCTCCCCAGTGCACAACCTGGTGGGAATTACATAATTAGGAAACCAGCTTAAATGGATACAGTAAAGTCTTATTGTATGCACATTTAACTAATGGAAACCCAGCTCTTCCACCAAAAAGAGAAGGAAAAAGGACGATTCAAATCCTGCAATTAAATGCTGTAGAATTATATTATGCATATATTCTTTATTATGCACTGTACATTACTGCATGGATTATACATGGTTACATATTGATTACAGTGTAGGGCTGCATGCAGAAAACCACACGCACACTGAACTTTTACGGGCAATTTAAGAGATTTCAAGGTTAATGATGACTCCGTTTGCCTTAAATCTTGACTTTATGATCTAACCCCTGTGTAAAATGTGACTCTATTGTGTGTCAACAACAGTAACAATTCAGAATAGCTCCAGAAAGAGAAATCGACCAATAAGCAAGCAGTTAGTCAGTTGAGCTGGCATTAGGCTGCGGTGGGTTCCAGTTGGGCAACACCTGTTTGCCAAGCACCACTTCCACCCTCCACAAGCTCACAGTCTCATTTCAAAAAAAAAAAAACAACACATAAGCATAATCATAAGAGGTTAGTGAGTGGTGGAAATGGGTTTAGGAAACAGATGGAAATAATCTCTCACCCTACCAGCTGACGGGACAGAGATACAAGAAGGGCTGTGCTCTTCCCTGCCCCTGTCCATCCCTTTGCCTGCTTTGTCCTTCTCCATAGCACTTGTCACCACCTGACAGACATCATGTATCTACCTGTTCACTTTTTATTATTTCTCTCCCAACCCAGGTAGAAGTTCACTGGAGCAGGGGCTTTGGGCACGCGGCTCACTTCTATATTCCCAGTGCTCAGGAGAGTGTTGAGGGCTTAGTGGGCAGTCTGTGAGATTTGTCAGTGAAACAATGAATGAGGGTAATTGTTTAAACAGCCTCCACTTCTCCCCCATCTTCTGTCCCCAAAACACCCACAGACTGTTCCTCCAACCTCAATTTGCTTATTCCTTAGAATCGTTTAAAAGTAGTGAGTGGGAATATATCCAAGTCAAAGATGAGGCCCAAAGGTAGCATTACAGGGCTTTGGCACACTGGTACCATCTAGTGGGAGAGAGGGTATCTGCAGGTGGGTGCTAAACAAAATTGGGAGGGTTTAAGAAAACAACCGCCATAACTTTCCTTTGTCATTAGTTCTACTGAGGAAGTTTGCAGTAACACGTAACGGCGGCAAACGGAATCTCTTACATGCTCATGCCCTGCCCAGAGCCTATACTGCCAGTCCAAACACCTGTCACGCCTCTGCATTTCTCTGCTCAGCACTTTTCCAAAACTGTAGTTGCTCCCCTAGAGCTACAAAGGCTCAGCAGGGAAGGACAGAGGAATTAATGGTGCCAGGGGTCACCCTTTACAAATGGAAGATGGGCACAGGTAGATATACACCTCTGCCTTCTATCTTACGAAGAGGCCATTCTGAAGTAAGTTTTACACAGTTCTTCCACGGAGACCCAGCAGCAACAAGCCCCAGTTACCCACAGCCAGCTCAATGACACAGTCTTTACTGGCTTTCTTGTTTTCTTGTTTCCACTCCGCACTTCTGTGCCTGGGATTACCTTCCAGAGTACCTCCCTGCATCAAAGCCCACATCTCCATCGCTATTTAAAGGACTTCAATCCAAAACACCAATATACCTTTGAGTAGGAGAAAGCCTTAAGAGTCGTAGTCCAGGTAATTGCTACAAAAGTGAAATTATTTTACATTTTAGAGCTGATCTGACAATTACAGTCCATAGCTGACCATCAGCATCTTTACCTTGATCAAATTTAGCATGAAATAATCCAGTGATGTATGGTCCTAAAGAAGTACCACAATTCTTCTGGCGACAAGAGGCCACAGAAAATGCCTCGTCTCTCCTCCTGGCCTCTGCCCTACCCGAGGGCGACCAGCTGGGGAGGCGGCCGGTGGTTTCAATCAGGGTGGAAAAATGACGGCCCAAGCGCCGACTTCAGTTCTGCCTGGTTTTGCAAATACAGTTTTATTAGAACTCAACCATTCCCATTTATTTGCATAATGTCTGCGGCTGTTTTTATGTTACACAGACAGGGCACTGAGTAGTTGCAAGAGAGGCCATATATTTATTCTATCGCTCTTCACAGAAAAAGATTACATACCTGTGTTTAAATCATTGGTTGCTATATTCTTTGATTCCCAAAAGCAAAATTTGAAGAACAACAACCACAGCAACAAAAAATAGAGAATGGACAAAGTTTTGTCAACACTTTACCACTAAGAACAAAAATGCCCTCTATTTGCTGACCAACTCCATTTTACAGATCGTAGGATATTTCATCATTGCATCAAAACAAGAACCTTTCCATCCCAAGAAAGGGTGGTATATAAACTCAGAAAAAGTTTCTATCCCATTTTAATTTTTATAGCATTATTACTATCCAAAATTATTGTATTTACTTATTTTTGTTGTTGGCTGCCTTTTCCCCACATTAGAATGTAGACTCCATGGGGACAGGCAGTCTTGTCTTTCTTAACCGCTGCTGCTCACCCCGGGTCAGGCATCATTCTCTAGACGTAGTCATCGATCAGTAAGTACGTATTAAATGACTGTCTTAACCAAATGTGGAATATGTAGATTGGGGGGCATAGAGAGAAGAAGAAATGCAAGGCCACTGTGGAGTGGTGAGGACTGGGGCAAAGGGAAAGTATGACCATCCTCCAGCACGGGGCTCCGCGACTGCTCCCTGCTCTCTTACCAGTACATCGGATAGTGCCAGGCATGTAATACACACTCAGCAAATGCTCGCTGAAAAAGTGGCTACCCTGTGTAAAGGCACTTAAGTAGAATTAAAAGGAAAAAAAGATAACTAATCTGGTAAAACAGAATGAAACTTCAGGTTAGATTCAGTCCAATTGCAACTCACTATAGAGCTGCGTGTCTCACTACAGCTACAGGCTATAAATTTCTCATTTTCCTATGGATTGGGGAAAATGTTATTGCAGGCAGTAGTACTCAGGGAATACTGGCTTAGGCCATGTGTTACTTGGCACCCCCGGGGAGGAAGGCCATCCAGCCTTTGAGCTCAGCAGCCGACAAGAAACTAGGAAACTGCCAGAGAATTTACCTGCACGTTTGGAAGCTTAAGAGGTGGCACATCGGAACTGGGTCCTGGCAACTGTGTTCTTACCAGAATGGTCACTCTTACCGGAGGAAGCATGCAGTGTGGGTCCCAGTCAAAAGCAAGGACTCAGAGGCAAAGAACACAAATGACTATGGGGGCTAACCCAGCTCCGAAGGTTGCAACTGGTGATTGAGACAAGAGGGCCAGGTCCCAGACCCACTTTTAAAGACCAGGAATTCGGAAGTGGGGCCACTGCAGGCAGCCATTTTGACTCCAAGAGAGCCAGAGAACAAAACAGTCAAGAGAGAGAATTCTTACATTATTTGCAGGAATAAGGGAGGAAGTTTTTATACACTTGTGAAATGTTCAGGAAAATGTACATGCATGGGAATCAGAAGTGCATTGAGTTCAAACCCTGGTCCCAGTTCTGTGTGGCTGTAGGCAGATGACGAACCACGCTGAGCTTCTTTTCATCATATATAAAATGGAGATAAGAATAGTTGTCCCTGAGGATTGCAGTAAGGCTTTGAGATAGTGTATGCAACTGGTATACAGTGGTAAATTATACAGTACAGTAAATTTACCACAGTTATTTTGATATATTTTAAATAATAATAATAATCATAAGTGCTCATGATGCTAGCATGCACACCCACATACATACTGCCCTGATAAAGCGCCTGAAGATGTGGGAAGGCGCATCTAGAAGATAAGGTCTTATCAGATCAAATGATTTTATGAGGCATGAAATCCCCAGGGGAACAACTTTTGTGGAGCTACCAATATGGGAATTGGTAAATCCTTCTCTAGAGAACAGACCTGACTTTTTTAAACCTCTGTGAATTTTTAAATACACAAGCATTTTTCCCACATCTAAGTCAGGTGCCCAAGGCCAAGGCCTCGTGGTACCTTCAAGCCATAAACTCCCTTGGTGCCAAGCCATAACTCCTTAAAGTTAATACAATCAACATTCTTTCAGTACCTAGCAGCTGCCAATTGTGAGATGAAGTCATGAGCATACACTTACTTAATTCTCACCAAAACCCTGCTGGGTAAGCAGAGCTATTCTCTCTTTTTGTTTAGACACAGGCGGAAAGAGAAGAGGAGGGGAATAAAGTAACTAACCTGTGGTCACACAGCACACAAATGGCAGGGCCAGGATTTAACCTCTTCTCAAAGGCTCAGAAGTGTAAGATGCTCGCTCCTCTGAGCCCAGGCAAACTGTCAGCCCTGATTCACCTCCATCATTTTCCCTGGAGGGCCAGGGCTATGTTGTATTCTTCTCTGGATCCCCAAATTGCCAGCATTCTTGGCATTTGGCATATATTAAAAATTATGGGAAGGAAAAAGAAAAGAAGGAAGGAAGAGTGGGAGAGAGGAGGAAGGGAGGGAAAGAAGAAGGGTACAGCAACCCTTCCCTCAGTGCTATTTTAGCCCCTTGCATATCCTTTTGTAACAGTTACCAAATTTGTAATATTTCAGCTATTTATTTTCTTGTTTCTCATTGGATGCCCTCAGCAGACTGTCAGCCTCATGAGAGCAGGTTTCATTTCCATCTTGTTACCTATGATTTCCCTAAACGCTTCAATAAATACTTAGCAAATGGACAAGTGTTCATTCCTCCCTGTCTAAGGATAATGTTAACTGTGTTGCTGGGTTTTGTCATTGTTTTCTAAGAGAGCCAGTTGTTAAACATTTACTAGCACACCACTGATTTGCACCCAGTGGAAGATTCTGCTATGACACCTAGAAACAGAAGAGTCACTGACGCTATGTCTAATATGCTGACACGAAGGTTTGTTAGCATTCGCAAAGTGATTGCTGAAAGCAGTAGATCATTATTTGCCTCATGTAAGAAATATTTCTAGTCCTGCGATTGAATGTTCAAGAAACGGTCGAAGGCCTTGGCGATGTTTCACTCAAATATCTTTTGCATGAAAAGCTTCAGGAATTGGTTAATTACCGAGTTACACATTGGTCTCTCTACAGTCAAGGGCGTATCCGGGCCCCCATGGTGCCCATCTCAGATGCAAGCATGGATTGAATCTGTGGGCATTGGTGTAACTGGGGCCCTGGGTGCCTCTTCTGAGGAGTATTACTGAAGCTTGGCTAACACCCCCCATGGAAACAGCCCTCAGAACTTGTTTATAATGTCCAACACCTGGGTTCCTTGTTTGGGCAAGTGGCTATAGCTTCCTGCCAACTAAAAGAATCAGAACTCAAGCTGCATTCTTAACCCCTCCCTGACCCTCACTCTGCCATCTCCAAACCCAGCTACTATGCCCTGCCAAGTTCTTCCCTAAATATCTCCCAAATGCTCTGAGTGGGGTGTGTCTACTTTACTCTTCTGCACTGTCACTCCCTGCTCTAGATTTCCATGATCTCAGGCCTACACTGTTCTCTCTTCAATTTGTACTCAGTTCCAATCTATTTGTCACAATGCAGCCAGGGTGACCTATTCAAAAGGGAAATCTGAGCTTGTCACACTCTATCCTCCCCTCAGTACTTTCAATGGCTGCCCATTGCTCTAGGACAAACATCAAAATCTTTGCAGGGCTGACAAGGCCCCAGTGGCTCTGGCACCTCCTAGCTGCTCCTCACATCACTCCCCCTGGGTAGTACCATGTTTCCTCCTGCCCAGGGACTTCCATCACCCTGTGCCTTCCCCGCCCACACCCTCTAGTGTTCCTTTGTCTGTGTAAGCCTCACTACTTCTCCAGACTATAACCTGAGCATCGGGCTCTCAGGGAAGTCTCCTGGATCCTTCATCTGGATCTTATGCCTTTCTTATATTCATTCATTCACTCATTCATTCACTCATTCATTCATTCATTCATTCATTCATTCATGTGTACTGACAACCAGTTACATGACAGGTACTGATCTAGGTGCTGGGGATACAAAAATGAACCACTCAGACAGCAACATGTGCTATAATGGAGCTTACATTTTAATAAGGGAGAAAGACAAGGCACAAACAAGCAAAATATGTAGAATGGCATGACCTCACACAACTGTGTTTCCTTCTCTCTTAGCAGCTGTCTTTGTTTTGAATTATTCATCAATTGATTTTTATCTCCTGTGCCAGGGGATCGCTTGGGTCTGAGCCTCAGTAGAGCAGAGACTGAGTCAGCCTTCTAGCAACTGTACCCTGGAAGCATAGTAGGTCTTCTATTGATCTCATAGATACTTACTGAATCCATTTGGTCCCAGGTGAACGAACCTCCCTAAAGTCAAGTTGTTTGAGTGCTTGCAGTTTGGGAGGGACAATCCCTAATGGCCAGACCCTGAACTCCTCCCTGCCCTTTGAGAAGGCTCCCTGTGGCCTCTTTCTGTAATTCTGAGTCAGAGCAGAAGGCAACACACTTTTCCTGCAAAGGGTCAAGTATTAAATATTTTAGGCATTGTAGGCCATATGGTGTCAACACTGTTGTTACAGCACAAGCACAGCCATAGACAATTATATAAATGAATGGGCATGATTATGTTCCAATAAAACTATTTATGAAAATGGGCTGCAGGCAGGAATTGGCCCACAGGCCATAGTTTGCAACCCTTGAGTTAGATGATCCCGGAGGCCCAGCAGCTATGGCAGTTGATGGCGGAGCCTGTGTGGCCTGAGTCAGCTATGGGTTCTGCTGGCAGAACCCAACAGCTTTCCGCAGACCCTGCATCAGTTAACAGGAAGATCATCGGAGAAGCTCAAGCTTCAGGCATTTGCAGGTACCATCTCCTGCAGCACATGGAAAAGCAGTTCCCTGCCACTCCCAGAGGAAAGAGACTTGGCCAGCAGGCCTCATAAGGCAGGGATGGAGGCTGCCACATTCCTTGCAGGGTCCCCAGGTTCCTCCAGAGGCTGAGCTCATTTCCTGGCCCTGCCCAGGCATGTGGCAGGGCTGCTCTCAGCTAGCAGCTGCTGCCCCCCACCCTAGCCCAGCCTGTGCTCAGCTGGCAGACACAGGAGCTTTGTGCAGATTGGGTGACACTCAGTGGGGCCTTTGAAAGGAGACATGACATGTCAAAACCTGCCTATTGCTAATGCTAATTTTCAGGAATTTGACTTCTGTTGGCAACTGACAGACGAAAAACAATTACTTTTTGTTTTCGTACATGTATGTAGTTATATTTACCCTGATCTTTAGTGTCTATAGCTATGGAAAGCAAGAGTTATCTGAGGCTTACCTGCTAGAATGGGATGAGTGGACAAATTTGTCTAGTATTTACAGAGCCAGAGAACATTAATTATAGCATTAACATTATGTGTGGGCTGTGGTGGGTGTTAACTGAGAAAAACAGTCACAAAAACATCACACAATCTCCAGTTGGTGCTCGGCTAACAATGTCCTGTATGTAAACGTACTCCAGGCAACAAAATTACGGAGCTAACCCTACCCCGAAGTTATAAATGCTCTGACTGCTAGCTCAGTGCTTCCAGAGTACCCTGCAGGGCCAAGTACTATACATTTTTGTGACGTTCTGATTATATTCATACTATGGGTGAGCAACACAGATGGGATGACAACGCCCAGTGTGTCACTCTCTCCAAGGGCAGCAATGCTCTTTGCAGAAACTGCACACAGTGCTCTAGGACCTACATATTACCCAGTGGTCCCGGAGCCCCTCGGCTGCCAGTGCATACCAATGTGTTGGGTGTGTCAACATGCTGGTATTCCAGCACTCGGAATGACTCAAAGCTTCAGCATGTCACTTCTCTGGGTGTAGCTATTCTACACGGAGCAACGGTCTGAGTGTTATGTTGCTCTGGGTACCCCAAACCAACCTATGGCTAGTGATAATAATGTTCTCAGACAGAAGGCACATGTTCTTCTAAAGGGCACAGCAATGGATTTCAATCAGAGCAATCAAAAAGAAGCTTTTAAAATAGTCTAGTACTGAAAAATTGACTGCCTAAATTTGATCAAGCCTCAAAATTTGGGAAAGCAGAAGTTCCTGATAGTAATGACTACAGGGGCAAGTGGGTAAAATTAGAGAGGACAATGGGCGGGGCGAATAGTAGGGGATTGTGACAAACTACAGAGGCATGTCCTCCCTCAGGGGACAGTTGTGACTCAGCTCCCGTAAAGTGTAGTCATGTGGAAATGAAGCTCTAGGGTTGCCTAACCTTCTGACATTTCAAGAAATACAAGAAGCCTAGATTTGTTTTTAATGTACAAAATTCCCCACTTTGCAAAATATTTGGGCCAAAGAAGATGCGTCTATAAGCTACATTTGGCCTGTCTGTGGCTGCTACTCTGTAATCTCTGCCCAGAGGTCAGAGTTGCAGCATTGGGGTGAACGGGCTTCAGCACCATCAGACAGATATCTTGAGGTTCCATTTGCTAAACCAAAGGGTGACCATTCACCTCCATGAAATCTGCCTTGGTCTGCATTTCAAGTTTGAAATGTCATTCCTGTCTTCTTTAGCCCACCCTTAGCCTCTTCTCTCTGTAGAGAAAGAAATCGTTTTCCACCCTAACCCTAAAATAAAGCCTTCGCCAGTGCATGGTGAAGGTGCGGGGGGCCCTACAGTCCAGCTAGTCATCATCTGTACCCTCTGCTCAGGTAGGGGGATCCAGGCCTGAGGTCCCCCCAGGTGGCTGCAGAGGAGAGAGGCTGCAGGGAATTGTATTGGCAGCATCCCTCAGGAGGGTCAGATTCTCCCAGGCATGTGGGCACCTTGTAGAGAGCTAAGTGGAAACAGTGCCAAAACCACTGGTCACTTGATTTGATTCTATCCAACTGATTATTGTAATTGGATGACAGACCAATATTTCCCTCTTCTTTTTAACTGTGTTGAAGGGTGAGCAGATCTGGCCCATGACTCACTCTTTTGGGTAGTTACCAAATGGGGAAGATTATCTCCTTTCACAGGCAGAACTGTGCCTGCCTCTTGGCTGCCTGAAGAGTAAACTAGGTCCAGCTGAAGTCAAATAGCAGGAAATTTCAAAACTTCCTCACATTTCATATTATATTGTCTACAAAGGTCTTTGAAATGTTCCTTGCTCTAGTAGTCAGAGGGGATACATAGCTGAAGAATAAAATAGAACAGAAGCAACTACACTAGGGGAAAAAAAGGAGAAAGAAAAGAAGGAAAGACAGTGCAAAATGGCAGGACCTCTCATTGGAGGAGCTTGTAGCAAATAATTGGGAATAAGGAGTCTAGTTTGGTTTTAATGGAGCCGTTGCACTGAAGTTCTCTAAAATATTAACTGTAGATTCAGAATTTTGTAATGCTGTGGATGGAGCCCTCTTCTGGAGAAAGTTTTCAACAGATATTACAACAAAATCAAAACACACAAAGACAGACACATATATACACAGAGAGAATGAGAAACAGGAAATACTGTTGGCTATTGAGGTGAAATGTCATTCATTTGTGAATTGAATCCATAGTTTGTCCTTTTCCTTACCTCCCACTAGATAGAAATTAACTCTACTCCCCAAGCAACTGTCTTTTTGGACGGGCGAAAGAAAGAAGGATCTCAAGAACTGGGCTGTACTTTTACCTAAACAGTGAACTTCGGACTGAGGTGAGATTCCATGGGTACATCTAAACACTGGTACTTTTAGATAACGCTGTCATTGGGTGCATTGTTTGTTGGGCATTTTCACCATAACGCATAGAGAATACTCCTACAAGGAAACAGATTTTATTTCATGGAAAACCCAAGGCTAAAGACAGCAAAGAAGAGAAGGGAGGGAAGCAGAGCAGGAGAGATTAGCCAAGATGACTGTTGAGGCTTTTAATATAGACCATGGCATTACATAAGTTTTCCAGATCACATATTCAGCCTTACAGTTTAGTGAATGTCTTTGGGGACTAGCTAAACAAAATTGTTCAGACAAATTAACTCTACCACTTTGATACCTTTCACCACTTATATCTCTGCTTTTGAGATCATATAGGCTGTCACACGTTGAGCCCTTCTTGGGGCAGGGTACTCTCTGCAATTCTCAACCTTTTATCCTCATCAAAACAGTTCTGCAAATAAACACCACCCTTAAAATATAACATATGAGGTTGAAGGAACACTAGAAGACACTGATTCTCACTTAAATCTTGAAAATCAAGATTCTGGCTCCAAGGAAATAGTCCCCTTGTTAAAAGCAACACCTCAGAATTCTGTGGAACATTTTTAATCACTCCAATGTGACTGCTCTCCAAACCTGAACCACTCCCTAAAATCCTAACTATTGGGGAGTTACTCATTCATTGTTAGAACTTTTGGCTTGTTATGATACCCAAATAGGTGGGGGGAGGGGGGATCATATTTACAGTGGAATTTCTAGCTCATGCTTCTTTTTTTCACATTTATTAATCATTATAGCCAAATTCCAGAGGCCACTTCTGAGACAGTCTTTCCCAAAACACCCCAGGGGAGAAGAGAGATGACTGTTTCTCAACTTTGCCAGTTTCCAGCCATTGTTGCTTAGATTTCCTCTCCCCCATTCCAAAAATACCCCAAACAGCAACCTAGCCAATAAACTTACAGAGATTGATGCCTTCCAAAGCTGGACCCAGCATATTACAACTGGGGTGGAAAAACTCACACATGCTTGCCTGAACACTAGGGCCGAGTGACTAATTTGCCTTATTACATTGTTTTTCCCTTTCTTCTGTTTTCTCTCTGCCTCCGGAAAGTTTTGTTTTTGCTTGTTGACTCAAAAACCCCAAGACTTTCCCCACTTTTCACACTATGGCCCACAGAGCTCTGCACTTGAACCTCTTGCTGGTTAACCGGATTGCACCAAAATGATTTCTCCGCAAGGTGCTATTGCTACCAGGATATCAATTACTGTCCTAATGTGGACATTTGCTCTGATTATGCATAACAATCTAAAAGAGAGATACTCCTCTTAGGGCAGGCAATTTAATTCAGAGTAAAACCTCTGCTCCCCCAGTCTAAAGAAACTGAGTGACCTGAGAGCCTTCATAACCCACTGTGCTAGCTGGGCCTTGGGTGAGGAGACACACCAGTTGCTTTGCAAAAGTCATCATGTGAGAAACCCCTAGTGCATGAGGATTACTGGGTGCTGTCATGTGGTCTGCCTTGCTCAAGGGGAGGCATAACTTTGGGCAAGCTCTGGAATCCAAACTGAGGTCAAAACATGCCCACAGAGAAAAGTACTGTAAAGTCCTAGGAAAGGCAGCAGTAAGTGCTCCCCAGACACCAACAGCTCCCCGTGAGCCAGGCCTCATGGTAAATGCATTACCTAGGACATCCTGTTGAATGCAATCCAACCTGCCTAGAAATCCTAGGAAGGTGATAAGATTATTTTACAGCATAGAATCTGGAAGCTCAGAGAGGTTAACCAACTTGCCCAGGGTGGCACGACTACACATGGCAGAGCAGATATGCCCGAATCAGAGGCATGCTCTGAACCACCCTGATAAATTGGGATGCATATATACACATACAGCCTGAGGAATAATTAGTCCAGAAAGATGGGAAAACTGATTCATAGACAGGTATAGGATTTGTGGCAGGAGATCTCCAAGAGAATCAGCCAGCAAAGCCCTGCTAGAAGAGGAGTATAACTGAATAGTGTCTTTGGCTCCAGGGAGGAAGGACACAATGAGTGGGGTGAGGGGGCTCCACAGCCAAGCACCTTGCTCTGCCCCCAGGCACTATCACAACCCACCACCACCACCACTTTGAGTGCTTTCCACGGTCACTGCATTCCTGGGACACTGGCCGATCTCCAAAGTCTAACCCCAACATTAATCCAGAGTGGCCTCCCCTTAGAAGGCTGCTCTGCATCTTCACATGCTAACCAGCCCCTGCTGGGGGGGACCCTAGCTGCTCACTCCCCCTCACTCACATATTCACACATGTGCCTTTTCCCCTAGCACCCGGGAGTCCTGGCCAGGAGCTCAACACCCATTCTTAGCACCCCAAAGCACTCCCTATCACCTTCCCTCCTCTCTGCCTGGCCCTGCCTTGATCTTACCCACCCACCTTATAGGCTCCCTGCTCATCCCAAGTCCCAGGGGCTGCCAGGGAGGTCGTGGTGCTCTCAGAGACCACAGGCCCCTGAGCAGTGCTGGGCGTGCCCCTCTGCCTCCAGTACCTCTGGTCTGGACTCCTCTGAGTAAAAAAAAAACTGCTTTTTACACACAAACTTCCAGAGATCTTCTAGGTACATACGTGGGCGGTTGCTGGAGGACCAGGTCTCCATCGCCCACCCCCCCTTCCGGAGTCTCAGCGCCCTTCCCTCCTGCCACAGCGCTCCGAGGGTTAACAGGCAGCTGCGGCCCGGTGGGCAAGGCTTGAACTTTTCTCTGTTCTCCGCGCCGCTGGGAAAGCGGCAGAGGCGGCAGTTGGGGCTTAGGGCCGAAGCTCCAGCTAGCTGGACAAAGGGGGCGTAAGGGGGTTGGGGCCTGAGCCCTGACAGGGGACGCACTATGCTCCTTCCCGGCCTGAGGTTGGGGAAGGAAAGGACCCCTATGCCGGCGCAACTGGCTCCCGTGCCTTTGAGCGACAGCAGCAGCCGGGCTGCAGAGCACCGCTAGCCCGAGGCACCTTCCAGCGCGCCGCGGGGCTGAGCGAGGGGACCCGGGCGCCCCAGGAAGTCGGCAATGCCAGGCCATCCTCTCCAGCCTGTGAGCAGCCCAGAATCCGGACACCAGCGGCGCTTCCCCTGCTCCGCGCTGAGCTGGGTAAAATCACGACTCCTTGGAGTCGTCTCCAACTGAGTCTTTCTCCAATGCATAAGCCTCCGGGAGAAGGCGAATCAAAGTTACCCCACTTGATGTAGGCAAGAATGAAGCCCCTGCTTGCAAAATAAAGGACTAGGGAGCTTTCTCCTTCTTCCCCCAACATACACACACACACACACACACACACACACACACACACACACACACACAGGCAAACCAGAGTAGGTAACCAGACGCCCTAGGATCTCCGAGGCTAGGAATGACCTCCCTTCCGAGCCCAGGGCTGTCTTTGCCACCGCTCCAGGAGTCCCCTTGCGCCCCGAAAGCCCCCTCACTCTGCCCACGCCAAGCGATCAAAATGCAGAACTAGGGCGCGGGGCGCTCCCAGCAGCCCCTCTTTCCTACCTGGGACAGGAGAACGCACAGGACAAGCGGAGTTCTCGGCTGCATTTTGCCCGACTAGAAGCGCCCGGCGGCGTTTTCATTCATGCACGCGGCTGCACTGAGCATATTTTCCGTGGGAGCCAGGCTTTGAGGAGAGGCTCTGCCTCGCCAGCCAGCCAACTTCCCAAATAGATCAGCGGCAGCATCACGAAAGCATTGGGTAGAGGCTGATGACCAGGACCAATGGCTTTACAAGACGGATTCCTTCATAAAGCTCCCTCGTTTTGCATGGCAGATATGGGGTGAGCACCTCGCGCAAAGCGAGCCCCTCAAAGGAGGCAACCCATTTGCTTTTTTGGACTGTTGGGGCCCAGCCTCACAAATCACGCTGGGCAACGCCAGCCGATTCCACTTACACAGAGAATGGAACTGCACCAGCTAGAGACTGGCGGCCACTTCCAGCCCAGTGCAAAAAGATTCTCTTTATTAAAATGTTAATAAGATCCACTTTATTTCCAATAAATCAAATAAAATGACCCCAACAGTTTCAGCCCTTTCTTGGCTTTTTTTTTTCTTTTTCTTTCCTTTTTTCCCATGTGGCCCAAGTCATGATGGTGTTTGGTGTTTCCCTGCCATCTCACAAATCACAAAGAGGACAGATCAATTCTAGCTTGCAGAAAAAAATCCATCTAGAGGCAACAGATTTTATCAACTGCTCAGGTGCGAATGTGACTGGCCACCCACTCCACAAATATGCATCAGGCACCAAAGTTGGGACTATGATTTGAGGAAACTTTTAAATTCTTTATATGGATGTGACCATTTGGAAGCTCCTGGCTACCACCAGAAACTCAGAACAGTGGCAGCCACATTTCAAGGGACTTTATAAGTGGGGTCCTATGGAAATGTGGTTAAGAGGGATATTTAGGTCTGCCTTTCCCAGCAGGAATCTAAGAAAATGCATTAAAGACCTTACTTTGTCATTTCCATGCAGCCTCCTACAAAGTATTTCAGGTATTCTATAATAAAGGATATTTGTGCAATAGAATTTATGCAACCAAAATAGAAAATCTAGGCCAAAAGGAAAAAGAAAAATCAGAAAACTGAAATGCTAAACCCAAGCTCTAATAAATTTGCTCGATTTAGATCTGAGCTTCCCGGTGGCTAAAGCAATAACAGAAACATGTAAGTTACAGAGTTCTTATTATAAAAATGGGTATACAAATATCTCCTGACATAAGTTCCCTTGACACCAAATAATGGGATAAATGTATTGTGTGTTATCTAATATAGCAGGACACTGAGCAATGGCCTACGATGAGATCCGGTGGACTAGGCTGTATTCCCAGCATTTGGCACAAGGCCTGGAACATGGAGACCGCCATTATCACGTGTTAAGTAGATGTCTAGGCTTAATCTAGAAGCAGCAAAAGCAGGGGGGAAAAAAGATTACAGAGCCGCATTGCCTAAGCCGGACCCCTGGCTCTGCCACTGACAAGTAAGTTACCGAAGCCGTCTGTGCCTCTGTTTACCCACTGGCCAAGTGAAAACGTACATCGCACTGACCTCTTAAGGGTGCAGTGAGGGCTAAATCACAAAATAATCACTCAATAAATATAAAGGGGTGCACTCTTAAACATTATTTCATGGTCAGGTGGTCTATCATCGCATGTGGCCCCAAGGTCACTAATGAAGATGCAATGCCATTTGACCACCTGACTGCTTTAGCCAGAGCTGGACCAACAGATGGCAATGTTGGCCAAGCAGGGCCCAGAAGAGCCCCGGAAAGGTGAGTACTACTGCTTCTTCCAGCTTCCCACTGTCCTCTTGTCTAAGCAGGCCTCGCCCCCGAGCCTCTAAGATGTGCAGTCACAGTGTTGGATAGAAGCTGTGCTTGTCTCAACTTGGAACCCATGTGTGTGGAGGTCCATCTCCACATTGCTCACCAATAAGAGTAAAATAGGGTGCTTTGGGGTCAGATCTGCTTCAGATCGAGACATCATGAAACTTTCCAATTTTTCTCCATTCCAGGGCAAAAGCCATCTTGCCAATCAGGGTCCAGCTGAGCTGAGCCCATAGATTTGGCAGACCCAAAGAGAGAAAGCAAGAAGAGGACAGCTCGGGAGATGATAAACCATGATAAGGGGTAAGTGATGGCATTAAGATGATGTTCCAACCACATTTCCGAAAGCAGCCACTCAGTCGGGGAAACTACTCCTAACGCAGGGTGTTTCCAAGGATGCACGTGTATCCTTGCACAAAGTACAAAGCAGTATTATTGATTTTATAGTTCTGTTGGACCTTTCTTTGGTCTCCCTATTCCATCATTCTTACTGCTGCTCACCAAATAGGTCCAGGTTCCCACCTCACCCCCTCCCCCTTCCTGGCACATGGAGGGGTTGCTCTTGTCGCCCCCTTGTGG
This sequence comes from Mormoops blainvillei, assembly GCA_004026545.1. Lineage (NCBI taxonomy): Eukaryota > Metazoa > Chordata > Mammalia > Chiroptera > Mormoopidae > Mormoops > Mormoops blainvillei. The sequence goes on along the minus strand of PVJD01000398.1, from coordinate 296,632 downwards.
TTAGCATAGGGAAGTGTGATTGGTTCTAGCCAATAAGCTGTGAGCAAAAGTGACAGGTGTTACTTCAAGGCTGGAGCATTTAATTGCCAGTGTGAGACAGACCGGTTTCCTCGGAATAGGTGCTGAGATGGAGATTTGTGCAGGTGGCTTATTGGGAAGTGTTCTCAGGAGCAATAACTACAACAGGGAGGGAAACAAGGTTGGCACAGGGAGAGGGTGAACACAGCTGTCTGCAGTAGAGGACACAGCCAATACCAGGGGAACTCTGAGGCTAGCGTGGTCCTTCAGAGATGACCCTAATAGAGTCAGTAGCCTCTGCCTGTGTGCTCCCAGGGGCCCAGCTGTTCCCCCCAAGTACGAAACTAATCTTGGGCGAGATAGCTTGGTGGAGCCAAGGGCAATATTCCAGTCTGACTTCAGCTTTCATCACCTATATATTAAACTAAGGTGCTGACCCACAACAGGTAACTGGAGGATGTGATTCCCAGGCTGCAGATGACCTGGGGCATCTAATGGCACCAGTGAAGACAGACACAGACTAGCCTGGCCGAAATTCTGCTGAGTCTGCGCCAGCCAGGAGCGGTGCAGGCATTCACCAAGGTACTGGGCTTTTGTCCTGGGCTATTCTACCGGCAGGCCAAGTGGCTCCAGCAAGGCTCACCTGATTCCAGGAGGGCGTGCCCAAAGGGCCAGTCCCCATCCCTTCCTCCTTCAGTAGGGCAGGTGCTGGGAGGTGTAAACTTTCAGAGTCTTCTTAGGCCCTGAGGCTCATTTCTAGAAACCCATGGAGGAGAGGAAGTTGGAAAAAGGTTTTTCCATAAAATGACACCTGGATTGGAGTCTCCTGACTTTGCTTATATTGGGTAAGCATCTTTCACTCCCCCAAGCCTCAGTTTCTTAATAAATAAATAAATAAATTTATTAAATAAATAAAATGGAAATAGTAACATAACATTCCAAGGACTGTTGTAAAACAATGATGTTACTCTTTCCCTCTATCTCCTACTGCCCTCTACTCTCACAGAATGTGCATTTCACCAAAAAAAAAAAAAATGTATCATGTTTTGTTCAACAAAAACAGGAGAAAAGTCATTTTGTTCCGGTGATAAAATACCTCTAAGAAGATATCTATTTGTTTGCTTGTTTTGCCTTGTTTTCCCTTCAGATCTTTAATGAGGGTCTTTTGGCAGATGGATTGATTGACGGTGGCAAGTAAATACTGAAGCTAAAAACCATCCCCTACTCCTGCTCTACCTCCCTCACTACAGCCCCCCAACGAAGCCGGGCAGCTTTTGTAGCTGCGGGCTCCCCAGAAGCCATGTTTGTCTTCAGACACATTCCAGGATCACATTCCTTTTTCTGGCACATTAGCCTGCCTTTGGAGCTGGCAGGGTTGCCACCCAGCAGTCCGCAGCTGTCTCCTGAGGTCCCAGGGATTGGGACTGTGTCCTCACATTGACTGCTGCAGATGAAGACATGATTTCTGAGTGTGTGGAGGTGGCTGTGTGGGTGCATGCAGCACTTGCACGTCATGTGTACAGGCACATGAATGTGTGTGTGGAGAGGGGCAACTGGGATATCATGCAGCAGAGATAATTTATTCAAATTTTGGTACCCTTTAAATTTGCTGCTGTGATGAGGCATTTGAACAGAATAGTGATAAACGAGATAGATGTCCTTATGAGACACGAAAGTTATCAAGTATGCAGGAGTGCCCGATAATCGGGATATACTGGGAGAGCAGGGAGGGACCCCATAGCATACAGCGCTGTAACACAGAATAATGCTGAAACTACACCCCTCAATATTTTTAGCCTGCTTAACACCCAAGATTATGACACTATAGTGCCCTACAATACCTGGCCACCAAAAATGTGGCATCCCCAGTCTGCTTGAGTCATGAACTTTCTTTATGTTTCTTCATTGCCTTTATGTTACCTGACCTTACACTGTAAGTGGTCACTTGTATTATTGCCTCAATTCTTCACTCCAGCTTGCATGTCCACCTTTCACCCCTTGATTTTGGGTTTGGCCATATGAACTTGGTGTGGCCAATGGAATAAGGCAAAAGTGATGGGGTGCCAGCTAAAAGCTCTGGCCCTAAGAGGCCCTGTGCATTTCAGCTTGCTTTCACTAGGTCTCTACCAGTGCCTTCAAAGGAACATTCATGGGCTAGCCCACTGGTCGTAGAGGTAGATGACTACCTGCAAGGACCCAGGGAAACTTGAGCAAAGCCAACAGTGTCCCACCCAGATCAGCTGATTCACAGGTATATGAGCTAAAAAATAATTGATTGCTCTAAATTTGGGAGTGGTTTGTTGTGCATCAATAGCTAGCCAATAATTATATTTTTTTGTTTGTTATCTATCTCTCCTACATCTGTCTTTTTGCTGCTATGTGTTGAGCTTCTAGAACAGTAGCTAGGATACAGTAGGTGCTCAAAGGATTTTTGTTGTAAAGATAAATGGCTTCTACATTGAAAACTGCCTGATGCTAATATGAAAGCCCCCTACATGTCCTGCTCTACCAGAAATACTTCTTGATGATGATGGTTCAATCCTCCCACCTGGAAAGCATTCTATGACCTTGACACTCTCCTTTCACATGTGCCCTCAAATTCAGCCTATAACAAGGCAAGGCCTTCTTACAGTCATCTCAACCAGGGTTAGACAAGTAAGGAACATTCCACAGGGGCTAGTGTGAGCATGTAGGTGCTTAAAGATATGAGGAAGGACCTTTGGGATGTGACATCCTTCTGAATTTCCTCAATTTATGAAGAGCCCGGACATCTAACACTAAGACAGAAAGTACTCCTTTAGCTTTTGAGGCACTGCACTAATACCGGGTCATCTATGAATATGTTTAATATAATCATGACTTCCACACTAGCATGGAGATAAACGTGGAGGACTTTTAGGCCATCCCAATTCAACTGCCTTAACTGTCTTTAGGACTTCAGTCCCTCTTTGCATAGCAAAACTGGGCATTCAGACACCAATTTTATCCTATGAACTAGAAGCCATTAAAAGCCCCCTCTAGGTGTCTCCCTTACCCAAAATTAGCTGGTGGGGTTACTTCTATACACAGAATGATCTCCATGTCAATTTCATAAAGCACTGGTTTTCAAAGTGTGGCCCCCAGACCAGCGGCATCAGCACCACCTCACAACTTGTTAAAAATAAAAATTCTTGGTCTTACCCTAGACCTGCTGACTCAGAAATTCAGGGATGTGGTCCAACCATCTGTGTTACAAGCTCTTTTTAGGTATAGCTTGAGAACACTCTAGAGAATTCTCCACTGCTCACTTACATATATTCATTCATTCACTCACTCACTCACTCATTCACTCACTCATTCATTCATTCATTCATTCAAGGAACATTGATAAAGTGCCTTTTGCCTATTAGGCACTGCACTAGGCGACAGGGTAGGAAATGAAAAGGCATGGTCTATGTGCTTCAGCAGGTATGACTCATGGAGAGAAAGACATCACTCGATTACAATGTGCTGCAGGAAGCACTCAGAGCAAGGGAGCTAGAGCTATGGGGGATCAGGGTGTGTTTAAAAAGAGTCAAGCGGTCCACAGTGGTTGGTTTCAACTGCGTGGAAGGCGATGATGTATCTCTACTTGACCAAAGTTGTACTTTTTGTATCTGTTGATGAGAAACTAAGTAACAGCAAAAGACAACTCAGACTCAACACTTTCTTCTAACTGAATTTGAAGCTTGTTCTTTGCAGTCCCACCTAGGAAAAGCTGCAAATAGCAGCGTGTGGAGGGTGGAGGCATTATTTATAGTTGACAGATAATGCTTAGCGTACATTTAGTAAGATTTCTTACAAAGACGCCATGGGCCTCGTGCCCCCCACCACCACCTGAGTGGTTCCAAGCGGGGAACCACTGAGCCAGAACGAAGGGAAAATGAAAAAGAGGGGACACTTCGGAGGGGACTGGTGACCAAAATAAGTCTAGGCAGTTTGGGAGTCCAGATTAGGTTCCGTTTTAACATCAACATCTGGAGGCTGAGCTTTACCCAATGGGCGAAGGGGAATCATCCAAACTACTTAAATAGGGAAGGTTCCATATCTCATTTGCATTTGAGGAAGATGACTCAGGCCACGTTGGAGGATGGGTTGCACGAGGGCCATAACTAAGGAAGAGCAGCTTCTTGGAAGACTATTGTATAGGCTATATAAAAGATAACAGAGCAAGAACTTTTTTCTTGGGTTTATAACCAGTGACCTGTGTAGGAATATTCCATGGCACTCTCTCCTGCTGCCTAGCAGTGTCTAGGATATGACATATGCTTACGCAATATAGGTGAATGAAACATACTTATTAAATTACAGAAGTTTAACTTGGAGGTCCTTCACCCCTCCCTGCATCTAATCCTTGCCTCAGTAATGGTGGAATAAACTTCCTCACCTTTGACTTTGGGATTGACCATATGGCCTGCTTTGGCTAACAGAATAAAGAGGATGGGACAGTGTGCATTTCCAAGTCTGGGTCTTAGGAAGACTTGTGTGTTTCTGTTTCCTCTCCTACACCTTGCCATCTCCATGAAGAGAACATTCCCAGGTTATCCAAGTGGTCCAAGAAGAATGAGAAACATGTAAAGCTGAGCCCCACCCACCCACCCATAGATCTGAAGTGAGGAGCAGAATGTAACCTAGATTAGCCAAATCCCGGGAAAGGAATAGCTTAGGGAATGAGCTGAAAGCTGAATACTCAAATCTAGCATAGATTGATGTGCGCATGACCAATGTTTAATGTCTACCACAAATGCAAGTCCCTGATAATTTTTCAGGTCATGAAAGAGTCCTTTCCTCCCACCCCTCTAATCCAAGCTGACTGTCTCCTTGCAAATCCCCAGGCTCCTTTTTGAATATTTACTGCAAAGTTACTGAATCTGTCTTTGGCTGCTTTTCTCATGGCAGTATAATTGTGAGGCCATCACTTAGCAATTACTTGGGAAATTTATTTACAATGCAAGGCAGATCTGTGAATGTTTGTAGTGGATAAATTTATTTATAATGTAATCCAAATCTGCCAATACCTCTAGTAGATAAAATTTTGCTGCTCCTATAAAAAGCAACCCACCCGGTTAATGATTTCAGTGGTCTTTTATGAATAGACCGAGGTCAGGTCCACCATAATGAGTTGGGAAAGTTAATCTGTGGAAGCAAGTTAAGCACAGGCAACTACATTTTAATGATTCTGAATGTGTGACAGCTGCCAGGATTTAACCAAATGAGCACCAGAAAAGGCAAATCCAAGACTCTTTGGTTCCTTAAGCTGAGCTTTCATGGAGCTAAAATGGCTGGTGTGCAATTTCCATGAGGTCAGCGTTGATGTCTGTCTTTCTCTCCCCTGGATGCCCCTTGCCCAGACATTGCCTGGCGTTGAGTGGACATTCGGTAGGTAGGAGTGGGATGCATCAATAAAAGGGTGCAGATGCATGGAAGAGGTCTTGCTTAGCGCTGCATGTCTGTTGTTTGCCATCCTTATGCTGACCGCAGCAAAACGAACAATCAAACAGTACACCCCTAGTATCAGCATCCAACTCCTAGAGCAGTGGTTCTCAAACTGTCATCCTACTGTGTGTCCCCTTTAGTGGCAACACTCCACATGTAAACATTAGTTGTCTACATTGCTGCTGTTTCTATTGTATGAAACTCAAAATCAAATACGTCTTGAATCATAAAATTCTCTCTTAGCATATTGGGGAGAAGGAAGATTCACCATACCCCATAAAGCCTTACAACGCTACCGCGTGCCCCTCTCCAAAGCCATTCCATTTGCACCTTCCCCGTGCTCATTGTGCCCTGCTCTACTCTCAGTCCTCAGACAGGCCAAGCTCGTCACTAATCCCAGGCCCTTGCATTTTCTAGGCACTCTGTCTGAAATGCTCTTTTCCTCTGCTTCCAGGTCATTCTCACCCTCCCAGAAGCTGTTTATATGTCACTTCTTCAGAGAAGGGGCCATCTCCCATCAGCTCATCCTTCATTAGCTCATTTCCTTGTTCCCTCCATTGCATTTCCTATCATTTGTCACTATTTTATTTATTATTTGCTTCTTTCTGTGTTAGTTTTCTTACTAGAATATGAGTTTCATGATGGCAACTAAATATCTGTTTATTGATCATTGTACTCCCAGACCTAGGACCATGCTTTGTCCATGACAGGCACTCAATAATCTATTTTTTAAAAATAAATGAACAAACAGATGATCTTATGGCAAATGAGAGTAGATGGACGAGTGGTTCTCTAGATTCACTAATCTCATCAGAAATACAAAGTAGTGGCCCAATAGCTGATGACTGCAGGGAACCACTGTACAAAAATACGGCGAAGGTTAAGTGTGTGCACTTCAAGCCTTATGTTGTGTAAAACATCATGCCAAGGGTCCAGGGGCCTGTGGGTGATCCACATAAACTACACTCTATTCTCTTTGCCAAGACCAAGCTCACAGGAGCGTGGGGCATGACCAACTTGAACTGAGGGCCCATTTTTCCCAAGGTGAACCAGGAGAGGCTGAGGTAAGCTGGAGCACACCTAAGAAAGACATGGTAAAGTACCATTTTCAGCACCATCTTCTCTTACTTGACAGGTCAGGGACTCACCTAAAGCCTTTTCAAGGCACCAGGTTCTTGTTCATGTAATGAATCTATTGATTTACTTTTTGCCCCCCCAGGAGACTCTGAAGACCACAGAATGTCAAGAAAGAAGACAAAGAATTCTTGTTACTTGTCATGGAAACTAATGGGTGAAGAGGCAGGTCTTGGCATATTCCCAGAAGGTGCTCATGACCCAGTTATTATTCTTTGGGGATAAATAGTTATTTATGGATATTTCAGGATTTACCTATTTTATTGCTTTCAGCTAACATGCCTTCCCATGTCCATAAATCATGGCCCTCCTAACAAAGAAAGTGAATCAGGACAACCATTCATTCATTCACCAACTGTTTTGCTAACAAGCAACAAGATATAGTAAAAAGGAAGCATTTTTCTGTGATCAAGCTAAGTAATTGATCTCTAGATTGCCAGTTCCTTCAACTCCCCAGCCTGACTTCCACATTGTTGCCACAGCAATTTTTAATTCAAGCAATAAATATCAAGTATCTATTATGATCTAGGCATTATTTTACTCAGCAGTGAGTAAAGCAACTTTGTTTCTAGCCTTTGTCCCTGTATCTGTTCTTGGTATATATATAAAGCCTTCAATGCCTCCCCATTGCCATTATGTTAAAAGCCTAAATGCCTAACTTGGTATTCAGTGTCACACCTAAAGATCCTACACAGCCACTCTGCCTTATTTCCCCCCAAAAGACTCCAGAACCAGACATTGCACCATTTCACCTCGCCTCACACCAGGCTGCTTCGCTTCACAGAGCCATCGCACACGCTGTTTTCTGGGACTTCTCTTGTGCACGCCAAAGTTGACTTGGTGGGCCATAGCTGAGCAGTAGAGCCCTACCACCTCAAATGCCGCTTTCCCCGTGACACCTCCCATGACATGCCCAGGCTGGGTTAACTGCACTTAGACTATGTCCACACCCATTTACTGGAGTCCCTTGCTGTGTCATCACTTGCTTGAGGTAAGGAACTAAGTTTTATGTTCATCTTCATCCTCGATAAGCCGAGTGCCAAGCACACATTGTACTTCCGATTAACATCTGTGTGTTGATGCATGTGCACATGATAAATAATCATGAGAGCTATGATGTTTATTAAGTACCAGGCATTTTTCCAAGTGCTTTACATTCATGTTTCTCTCATTGAATCTTAATCAGCAACATATGAAATAAGAGTTTTGCCTTTTACTGGTGACCAATTATAGGCAAACCTCCCCTGGGTTTAAAAGGGAGAAAACATTGGCCTGGTACTCCAAACGCCTGGGCCCCACCTGGCTCATTACAGCCTATTTGTGCCATAATGAAGAACAGGTCAATATTCTCGAAGCCTTTGTTTTCTTTCTTGTTAATAAGCACAGCCTCGGGACTCGGACGGCCTAGGTTTAAGCTCCACTCTGTCATGTGCTAGAACAGACAAGCTTGAAGGAGGTGGTACAGCATATAAAGCAATAATGTCACCAACAGGTAACATAATTGGACCCTTACCCTGGGTATCTTATGGCTACTATACTCCTCAGCCCTCAGAAAGTGGATATCACCATTATTATCATAAAATGCTGCCACTATGGTCACAACATGTGAAAGCTTCAGTGGGCAGCCCATTATCACTGAGCACGGATCAAGAACAGAGCCCACAGGATAACTTATTCATTTTTTCATTTATTCATTCAATCACTCAATCATTAAGAAGTATTGACTATGCCCGTTCCCTATGTCAAGCACTGTTCCAGAAGATAATGCTGAATATACAATAGTGAACAAAACAAATGACAATCCCAGATTTCAAGGAACCTGAGTAGTAGTGGGGTTGGAGAGAGGGGTTAAACAACATTAAAAATGTAAAATAAGATTAAATGGTAGCAAGTGTTCTGGTGACATGCATTTAGGAAAGGAGGACAGAGAGCATGGGAAGAGACTTAGAATTCCATAATTGCTAACATTTATTTCATGATTACTCTGCGCTAGCCATCATCTTAAGCATTTTACATGCATGCACTCATTGAATCCTTCCAGCCAGCCTCAGAGGTAAGTCCTATTATTAGAATCTTGTTACAGATGAGGCAATGAGGTACAGAGAAGTTAGGTGCTTGTACAGAGTCCCCTAGCTAACAAGGGGCAGAACTAGGACTTGAGCCCAGGTGGTTTCATCCCTGAAGTCATTGTCTTAGCCAGTCAAGGTATGCAGTAGCCTTGGCACAGGATGGCTTAGCTGGTCTAGACTCCTTTAGGTGCATGTCTGCAAGCCCCCTTCTTTTGTTTCTGCTCCCTTCTTCCGTTACCTCCCCACTATTTCTTCCTCCCAGGTTTCCAGTTTCATTCAGCTGCTCAAGGCCTGAGTTCTACTCTGGTCACCATCACATGTCCTACAGAGCTGCCCTGCCCTTGAATCTTCATGTTCAGAGTGGCACACCCAGAAACCAGCCGATGCCCTCTGACAGCTATTGACCCCTGCCATGCCATTAACTGGATATGGTGCCAGGCTAAATGTCCTCTCTCCACAAGCCTGAGAATGAAGGTGAATGAAGCAGGTTAGAGTGACAGAAAACCCTATTCTGCCATCATTCCAATTTTTCAGATTAAAAAACAAAATAAAAACAAAGAAAACCACCCAGACTGTAAAAATAACTAAAGGAGCTAAGCTAGGGTTTGCATTCAGAACTATTTGAACCCAAAGCTCTTAACCACTAGACCTTAATTTCAAAGAGCAGCTCTGTGCTAGGCAGAAAATAGGTATTTAATTAAAAACTGGCTTGAAGAATGAAGGGGCAGATGGATTAGTATACGAAATGCCCCCCAAAACGGGCAGATGCGCACAGGCATGAGAGCCAAATAAAATAATAAAGGCATCATGTACACGAAAGTGCAATAAGGACCAGCACAACCTGTGTGATGGGGAGCTTTGGAAATACCCGGAACCAAACAGTCTTCACGAATATCGTTGTAAATACAAGTTTGCTATCTTGTAGCCAGGCAGACTTAGCTTTGCCTTTCAACTACAGTTTTGTAAAGGTCTCTTGTAGCCTTTTTCCTTTTCTAGACAAGGACAAGTGTGCTTAGGGAACATAATTTGGGGGGGCACCTGGTCAAGCTGAGACCAGCTGAGACCAGTGCCTGGGGAGGGAAGAATGTACTCTTGGGAGCAGCAGAAATACAGAGGTGACAGGAGAGGGAACTGTGCTGCTAATCCCTCACACCGTGACTTTACCAGCTTCTAATCGCCTAATAGCAGGGCACATAATTGGCAGAAAAGATTGCCCTGCCCTTTACACATGTGTCTGCAATTACTTTTCAAACTGGGGCGTTAAGTGGCATGATTGCTTTCCCTATGCTGCTCCTGGGAGACAGGGGGCCTTTCTCCTGCAGCTGTGATCAGCTCGGTGGGTCACGAGCGGAAGAGCCCTCCCAACGTGCCCCACACATGTACATCTTCCATCGCTGAGGACTAAATCCCCACCTCTGTGCTAGGGTCTGACCTCATCTCCACCCTCCCTCCTTGGCGCACTTTGCTTCAAACCTGCCTCCTCCCTCTGTTCCATCGCTCCATACTTGTTCTCGCCCTGCTTGTGGTGCTGCCCATATCCTCATACGTTCTTGAGGTCTTGGCTCACATGTCGCTCCTCAGAAAAGCCTCCCATGTGCACCCTTACTTAACGTACCTCTCTTCTACTGCCTAGCCCTGAGTCACACCTCTTGTTCCTCCATTTAATTTTCCTTATAGCACACACCACATGTCTTATTTGTGTCTAGTCACTTGTTTATTGTGTTTCCTAACAGGCATGGAAATTCTGTGAGGAAGGCCTTTCTCTTGATCATCACTGCATCCTCAGTGCCCAGAAAGAAGTCTGCAACAGCGTGAACACGCAACAAATCTAGTGAAATGAATGGTTTGCCAATACAACCAAACGCGGACAGACAGTGGACCCAATGCTGCAAACGCTCCCTGTGCCGTGCAGTGGATGTGTGCTCTATGAGTGCCATGAAAAGCATCTGAGTGAAAGCTGAGAGCATGCGCCCTGGAGACCCGTGGGGCCTGGCTTTACATCCCAGTTCTGTCCTTTAGAAACTGTGTCCCTGGACCACTCTTATATTAACCTGAGCCCCAGTTTCATCATCAGTAAATTGAGGATGAAAATAGTAGCTCTCTCACTCAATTGTTGTCTGAATTAAATGAGGCCATGCTTGTACAGTACACTATCCTATACCTGGAAAATAAAGGCTTATAGTTATTCAATAAATAATAATAGATACTGGTGTTTCTGTTCAGACTATGAGAAAAAGAGAAGGGGACAGGCATATTAGTTGAGCACCTGCTACATGACTAGTATCCTGCAGGTAACTTTACCTGCATAAGCTTACCCCCATAGCAATCTTCTGAAATGGACATGAATATCCATGATTTCTAGATGAGGAAACAGAGGCACCGTGAATTCAAATGACTTACCCAGAATCACCCAGTTTCTAAGCCACAGATCCAGGCCACAAAGTCAGGTTCTCTGCTTTATCACCATGTCAAATTGTTTTTCTCAAAATGAAAACAGATCACAAAAAGCAACAGTACATGGACACAAGCAGCCCTGAAGCATGGAAAATTTAGTCTGAGACTCAGTTTAAATTCTCCCAAGTGTTTTTCCATGACAGTTCCAATAGAGAAGGATAACCCTTGGGTAGGGTTGCCAGAAAAAATACAGGACTCCCAGTTAAACTTGCATTTCAGATAAACAACAAATAATTTTAGTGCAGCACAATTGTTGCTTGCATACATACAATAATTTTCTTTCTCTCTGCTTTCTCCCTCCCACCTTTCTTCCCTTCCTCCTTTATTCAAAAACCTGGCAACTTTATAGCTTATATTTCTTAGAGCCCCTCAAGGTGTGCAGTTATGAGCTAACCAGTGCTCCTCCACCAGGGTGGAAGTTTATAAAGGATAATTTGGAGTGTCTCTGTCTAGAGACACTTCATGGCCCTCCAATCTGATAATGACTTCAACCCACCCACAAGGGCAGGCCCCGCACCACAGTGTCATCCTATCCTGCCTGCCTGGGGAGGGTCCTGGAGCACTCTTGCCAACCCAATTCCCTCTCTTGAGAATTTGAACCAAGAAACATGGAGAGTAGAAGGTGAGAGCTAAGTCAAGTCAATGCCGCACAGAACTGCCAATAAATTTACTGTTTTTCTTTTTTGTTTGTTTTTTTGTTTGTTTGTTTTTGGCTTTGCTTTACTTTGGTTTGCTTGTTTTGTTTCAAGTGGAATTTAAGCTCTTACCATCAAATCACTCTTGACTAGGACATGTCTCTCTTGTGGTCATTTTATTTGCCTATGGGAAATGTAAAAATGACAAAGGTTTTTGAGTGCCTGGATGAAGGCATTATCATTGTCTTTAAACAATTCTCCAATGTTATTTATTTCTTAAATTGTTTGCATTTTATTTTAATTCAGAAGAAAAAAATCCCATTGAGAGGCCCATCTTACAGAAAAGGTAACATGACTTAATGTCTTGAAAAATCACAGTAATTCTAAGTATCATCGGCTTTGATAAGCACCCTCCATCCAGTCTCTATATACTGTCTGAATGTGGATCTCCCATGGAAAGAGCCAGATTCCTTCACTGCCTGACACCCACGGCGTCATCCCAGCTCAGCTAATGGATTTCTTTAGAAACCCCCAAAGTAGGAAAATACTGACTGAGCCTCGTTATCCCCTAAATTTTGGAAAATAAGTCCTGAGAATTCCAGAAGGAGCACAGTAGTGATTATCCCAGTCATAGAGGTTTACAGTCCCTCTAAAAATATCTAAGCAGCCATGTTTGTAACAACTGTCAAGTCCTGTCACTTGGCCCTGACCCTGGCCCTGGCCACCCAGTTCTGCCAAGTTCCTGATCCTTATGGTCTGGCTTTTATTTTTGTCCTTGCACTGATGGCAATTCACAGTCAACTGTCACAGTCATGTCACATATTCAGAAACTAAAAAATCTCAACTAATGAGAAAGTCAGAGTGTTTTACTCCACCCAGCCTGCACCATGACCACTTTATAGATCTTCAAAGCTTTACTCTCTTAGAAAAAAGGCTAGAATCCATTAGAGACACTGCATGTTTCACTGGACAATGCTTTTCAAAAAGATTTTTTGAAGTTTGCTAACTTAGGGCAAAAACCACCCTCTTCCCCTCTGCCAACAAGCATCATGAGGCTTTATCTTCCCCCATGAATGTCACAAGATCTCATCTCCCTTGATGACCACAGGGCAATGTCCACAGGGGCCTTTTGTTGTATTTGTGGATGTTTGTAAGTCTCTCATTTGATGCATTAAGGATCTGGGTGTGGTAGTTCCCAAGCCTCTGAATGGCGAGTACAGTAGTCCCCCCTTATCTGCAGTTTTGCCTTCTGTGGCTTCAGTTACCTGCGGCCAATTGCAGTCCAAAAATATTAAATGAAAAGTTCTACATATAAAGTATTCATAAGTTTTAAATTGCATGCCAGTCTGAGTAGTGTGTTGCAATCTCATGCCAACCCTCTCTGTCCCACCCAGGACATGAATCACCCCTTTTCCAGCAGATCCACACTGTATATGATGCTTGCCTATTAGTCATTCGGTACATTTAGTAGCTGTCTTGGTTATCAGATTAGTTAGCAGGTCTTTTCAGAGAGAGAGGAAGAGCACATTCACATAACTTTTATTGTAGTATATTAATTATTCTATTTTATTATTAGTTTATATTGTTAATTTTGTGCTGTGCCTAATATATAAATTAAACTTGATCACAGGTGTTCATATATAGGAAAAAACATAGCATACATAGGGCTCAGTACTAGCCAGAGTTTCAGGCACCCACCAAGGGTCTTGGAACGGGTTCCCTATGGATAAGGAAGTACTACTCTACTTTCCCCCTCCCTTCCTACAATGCAGGGGTTCTTTTTCCTATAAAAACTTTTAGGTTAAAAGCAAGAATTGCCTTTTCTACTTTCGACCTTCAGCTATCCCTGGCACCAAGATTCTACCCACTGTATTAGTTACCTATTGCTGCCTCAGAGCTCGGTGGTTTAAAGCAGCAGTAAATACTTATTATCACTCAGAGTTTCCATGGATCAGTGACTCAGAAGCAGCTCAGCAGGGCAGTTCTGACTTGAGGACCTCTGTCGGTGGCCAAGAGACTGGCCAGGACGACTGCCATCTAAAGGCTTGACTGAGGTTAGAGAATCTTCTTTCAAAGTAGCTTTTTTATACGGCTGACAAATTGGTGTTGGCTGTTGGAAGGAGACCCCACTTTTTCTTCACCTGGACCTCTCCAGAGGGCTGCTTGAGCTTCCTCATGTCTTGGTGACTGCCTTCCCCCCGAGCGCGAGATCCAAAAGGCCAGGGTGTACGTGGCATGGTTCATGATCTAGCCTCCGAAGTCACAAACTATAACGACTGCCATACTCAATCAGGGCTTCCTTGGTTGATCAAAAGCTCAGAGAGTCAGAAGTGAAGCATGACTGACAAAAACAACCAGACAAAAACAAAATGGCCATTGCACTTCTAGGTTGTCAAGAGATGTAGCACAGGTTTGCCAAAGAAGCTGATAATCATACTGATGACTGAAATAGTGAGGCCAGACTGGAACTCTGAGCTTAAGTTTTATATTATACCAAGAGGGACTTCAATGACCCAGACTAGGTTCAGAGATGAGGGAGCAGGGGTGAAATCTATATTGAAAGTATGCTAAGCATTTTACAATCATTGCTATGATCAGAACGTTTGTGTCCCCCAACCTCCCAACCCCACAATTGTTTTGTTAAATCTTAATGCCCCAGGCGATGGTATTAGGAGGTGGGGACTTTGGGAGGTGATTATGTCATGAGGGTAGAGCCCTCATAAATGAGATCAGTGGCCTTATAAAAGAGACCCCACAGAGCTCCCTCACGCCTGCAATGTGAGGACACAAAAAGAAATTTGCGGCCCTCACCTAACCGTGCCAGTACCCTCATCTCAGACTTTCACCCTCCAGAGCTGTGATAAATAAATCTCTGTTGTTTGTAAGCCACTAGGTCTTAGACAATCATTACCTCCAGTGCATTGTCTGGCCTGCTTTCTTACCATCTATTACTCCTTCCAGTCTTCCCTTCCCATATTATCCAGTTTTTAGCCCACCTGACATTGACAATGCTGCACTCAGGCACAGTACTTTACAGTTTACCAAGTGCTTACACATCTGTCTATTATCCTATCAAGTTAGCTTAGCCTTGTTCTCTGGAGCCCCACAGAAAAGCAACCAATAGTAGGCACCTTGGGGTTCACAGAGGGAACTATATATTTGTTTCTTAATCCAAGGAAGAATATTTTAACATAGGTAGTAGTGCAACTTTAGGACAGGAGAGAACAAGGGAGTGCCTTCTCCGGTTGCAGCAGCTCGGGAGCGCCAATGGTGGCACCCTTTGCCAGCCCCTAAGAGATGAATGCAATAACGGTTTACACTTGTCAGCCCCCGTTCATCTCTCTGTCCCCCTGCGGCATTCATGATCAAAACCACAGGCACCAGGGACGGGCAGGAGCTAGAATCAGGAGAACGCACAGGTGCCCTTGCTGTCGTTAGCGGCTTTCTTTTCCATTTCTAATAAATGCCGTTAAAAAGACTGTGCCTGGGAGTGTAAAAAAGTGGGGCATGAGGAACAAAGCAAACATCTATTTTATTTGTGTGACAAAGGCTTGTGGGAGAAGTCAGCTTTGGCATAACAACGCGGTTCTTCTCCATGTTACGTGAGCAAGAGAATTCAAAAGAGCTTATGGAAAAGACATGGGATTCTTTGGAACATGGGAAGGTTTAGGGAGCAGAATCTGACAGGCACTACCAGAGCAGGGGGCCGACAGGGGTGGCAAAGGGGTTTAGAATCTAAGCAAAGCAAAGCATAGCCCCCTTACCCCAGAGACTTGGGGCAGAGAAGGAAAAGGCAAGGGGAGGTTGCCAGAGGAAGCAGGTTAATGAAAATGCCCCTAAATTCTTGCCCTTCCCCAATAAATATTAGAAGTGGCTTTGTCCTTCCACGCCCTCACAATCCCAAGTATTAACTTCCAACTTCTTAACACATAACTGCAAAGGGCTGGAGACTGGGGCCAGCAGTGAAAAAAGGCCTCTTCTATCAGCTTGGAGGAGGAGAAAGTGGGCAGGCCATAGAGACTTGCCTGCTGGGTCACTGGGGCCTCAGGTCCAAGGGCAACCCCCAGAAGAAGCATCCTGAAGATAGGAGAGTCTACTTCTGCCACCCCATTCCCTAACTACAAGCCTGCAAAGAAGACCCAGGTCGCCAAAGCTACAGGACGCCCAGGCCCTAGTTAGAGTAAGTTAGCGCTTCTCAAAGTTCGATGAGCCACATGGGACGCAGGTCAAAGTGCAGGCCAGAGTAGGGCCTAAGGATCTGCATTTCTAGCAAGTCCCCAAGTGACACCGACCCTGCAGATCACACTTTGAATAGCAAAGCCATAAGCTTCTGTTTTCTCTGCTGTAAAATGGATTTGGTCGATACTGATTACTGATTACTGATTAACAATGGTTAATTGTTAAAATGATTAATACCATTATAATACCATCCTAATTCTCTCATTATGAGAAGTAACTAAAACACTGGTTCTAAAACTGAGTTGTAACCTGTAAAGCACCCCACATAGACAATTAATATTCCTGGACGTCCTCTGTAAATCACCCAAATACAGCTGAAATCCAGAGAAATATGATCTAAAGAAGTAATGGCAGGGGGAGAGGTTGGGCCACCAGGATACCCACGTGATGTTTCCCTTCTTTAATTAGGAGTGGCAGAGAGGAAATTCATTCCTACAATCCTATGCCTAAATCCATTTCTCTTTTGCTTCTTGCTGGAACTGTGATGGGGCCAAAATTTATTCACCTGTAAGGTTCACCAATTCCCCCTTTCCCAACTCAGACCTCTGATACCTTTCACGTATCAGAGATGACAGAACGGGGATGCTATGGGTGAGAGGGTCCCGGGCTAGGAGAGTGACAGGCTGCTGCTGTGTGAGTGATCCAGACACGGGGATAAAAGAATTAATCGCAGTGGAGTTGGATTATGTATGGGGGTAGGTAGGTTCTAGCATGACCTCCAGAGCAGACTCTGACCCCTCAACACACACCATTCCAAGCATGCTGGCAAATTCTTGCTGCAGGAAACTGCAGCAGCTATACTCTGCCTGATGGCATTCTCTGGTGTGGAGAGCTCATTGCTGTGGTGCACAGAGCAGGTCATGGAGCCAGGAAGTTAACATCCCTAAGAGTAGCCACCAAACACTGACTAAAAGATTCGGTGAATAAATACTCCAGTTTTCTTGCCCCTCAAGTGAGGCAGCTGGGAAGTGTGGCCTCAGAGCTCCAAGAGACTGCCCAGTTGGATTAAGCCCCAGTTGCCCACAAACAAACCAGTTTATTAACGCATCCAAATAACATTCTTCCCTTCCTGTTGTATGAGTTTCCTGGGTCTGCTGTAACAAATTATCATAAACTCTGTGGCTTAAAACAACAAAAATTTATTCTCTAACTCATCCGGAGGCCAGAAATCCAAGGTCAAGGTCTCAGCAGGGCCATCCTCCCTCCGGAGGCTCTAGGGCAGAAAGTTTCCAGCTTCTGGTGACTGCAAGGTTCCTTGATTTTGGTCCCATCACTCCAAATATCTGTTTCTGAGGCCACACTGCCTTCTGTTCTGTGTGTGTGTCAAATCTGGCTCTGCCCCCTTCTTATAAGGATACATATGAGGGCATTTAAGGCCCACCCAGATAATCCAGTATCACCTGCCCATCTCAAGGACATTAACAATCACATCTGCAGTGACTTTGTCATGTACTTATCCACAGGTTTCAGGGATTAGGACATGGAAGTCTGTTGGGTGCCATTTTTCAGCCTATCACACTGTGTCTCTTCCCTATCCCCAATCCACTCCATTACTGGAATTCTTGGGATCATTTCCCAAATAAAATCCTTGTACTCAAATCCTTGTCCCATGATCTGCCTCTGGAGAAACCTGAACCAAGACAACCCCCTTAGCTGTTTGAGAACATAAAGACTGGAATTTCTGTCTGTATCAGATTTTTAAAAATACAGACTTGCCATTGGACTAGACTAGATGGGTCAGGGCTTCATACAGTGTTCTTGCAATAGAAGAGGAGTCCTTCCTCCTAGTGAAAATCAGTCCCCTCTGGTTCCATTGCAGATTCTGGTCCCTGCCACCTTTTCAGGATCTACACCAAAGTGGCTGTCACCACCTTGGTGGTCAGCCTTTTCCTCTTCATTGCCTCTGTCTCATCTATACTAACACTCTCTAGCCTTTTCCATCATCAAAAAAAGGTGCCACCACCAGATGGGAAGCAAATGGACACAGGCCATTGAGGTTAAATGGGGCAAGCTGACAGCTCATTCGCTAGGAAAGACACATCAGCCTCACTTACGTACCCTTCAGCCCCAGACAGACTCTCCCCAGCAGAGAGAAATAAAGGGTGCAGCTTCAAAGGTTAGTCATGCCTCTCCCTCTGAACTCCAGCCCCCAAGCATGACACAGAAGGACCAAAGGACTTCTCCATAATATTCTTCCAGGGCCCTGACGTTTTCTTGAAAAATATCGTTGACCAAACAAGCTGTGCCTAGAGGGCAGTGGCCTTGGCGGGCATCACAAAGGCTGACACTCTGCTGAGCACCTCCTCTGCCTGCCGCACAGGTCCTCACCTTCCAGAGTAGTATTAATTTTAAAATCTCTACCATAGGCATAAGAAAATCCAGCCTTTCAGGAATTAAGAAATTCATTTATGGTATCACAACGAAGAGGCGGTAAAGCAAACACCCCAAGCAAGGCTGATGGACTTTTGGCCACTCCTCTGAAGACTTCCTCAATGATAACTACAGGATCAGTTTCAGGCTCCCACCACGGCCACCTCGGGAAAGCGGAGGAGTTCAGGCTCAGCTGGTCAGAAACCCTGCCCTCTCCTCCTCAAGCTACCTCCCAGGGCCTCGCTAGTTTTCTGAGCTGCCTTTGACTGTTTCCTGGAAACTGATACCAAGGTTGAATGGCAGTGTCAGGAGCTCAGACCTCTGCCAGAAAGAGAAAAAGGAGTTCTGATTCCAACAAGGAGTGTCTACGCCCCTCTTGGCGAGCGTCTGCCAGCCAGCACCTTATTATGCTGTGAGGGTACGCACAGGCCTATTCAAGCCCATTCATCATTGTTCTGGAAAGTTCATGTTTTGATGCAGTAGCCTTGATGGTGTTTTTCCCACTGCTCCCAGCTTCAGCAACCTGGAAAGCGGAGCAATAGGTAATCTGTCTCTCCGTCATTAGGGTGAATAGGAAAGATTCTCCTGTGGATTCGGCCTCCCAGGGTGGGTGAACAAAAGGGCAAGCTGAGTTTTTTTAATGAAATGGTTGGCTCATGGAGGCCTATCTCCAACCAGAGTCCACATGAAGATGAATGGTATTGCAGCATGGAGCACTGGGAGTGTCCTTCTGCTTGGCTCGTGGGATAGGGATGGGCTCGGGCTGGGCCACGCA
The DNA here is from genome assembly GCA_004026545.1 of Mormoops blainvillei. Taxonomy (NCBI): domain Eukaryota; kingdom Metazoa; phylum Chordata; class Mammalia; order Chiroptera; family Mormoopidae; genus Mormoops; species Mormoops blainvillei. Next base: position 277,484 of record PVJD01000398.1, on the reverse strand, counting down.
TGGAGAACTTGGTCACTCAGGAGTGTCAAGAAAGCAGCCCCTGGTTGCCAGAGATGGCCAGGAGAAGCAGGAATCTGAGGATGCCCAGAGAAAGAACAGCCAGCAGGGCTAATGATTGGCACACAAGCTCTAGAGTCCCTAACCCAAGTTTCATTCCTGACTTGCCCACTTGTCTAGACGTACAATCTTGGGCACATTACTTATTTACTCTGAGCCTAGATTTCCTCGACAGTAAAATGAATATGATAAACATCAGTCAATTTTTCAGGTTAAAATGTAATAAAGTACATAAAATTCCCGGCACAAAATAAGTCTTTAATCAATGTTAGCTGTCATGAGTCTCATCATCAACAAAATGTGAGGCTCAATAATGGGGCCTTTCTTTGGCCTTAGAGATGGGAAAAACATATATGGGTCCTGAAATGGTTCACCCTGTCCAAGCAAGACCTTGGAGACATGGGAAAGTGAGAGGTTTTTATTATGAGACTAAACCAAATTATAGTAATTAGTGTAATACTAACTGTCTAACAAATAAACCCCAAAATACCAGTGGCTTAACAAAATGGAATTTTTTTTTCTGCTCATGTACCAGGCCAGGGTAGATGTCCCTGGTTGGACCTGTGGCCCCAGTGTTGCCCTTCCAGAGGATATGTGTCTGACGGAAAGGAAGAAAGCTTGGCAGCGCCTGAGAGTAGTTTGCATCCAGCAGGCCTAGCAGTTGTGCCAATCACAATAGCCCATGTTCCATCAGCTAGGGCTCAGTCACATGACCCCATGCAGCTGCAAGAAAGGCTGGGAAATGCCTGTGGACTCAGGAGAAAAAGGAAATGCATTTTAGTGAACACATTCAATAACTAAAAATGAACCATTAGAGTGCCTTTTGCCCAGAGGTCAGGCCCATTCTGAGAGCCTGGTCTTCAGGGCTCTGGAAGGGTTCCGTGTAGAAAGGCACTGCAGAGCCCCTGTGTCCTGGAATTCACCACAGTCATGTGACCACCAGCCAATTCCTTCTCTTTTGGTCTGTCTTTAGATTAAAGTCCCTGCACAGGGCAGGAAAAATAATGTGGGGCATGCCCCTTCCTGAAAGAGTAGCACAGCCAAGATGTGACATCAAAGAGAGGTGAAGAAGGTCTCCTTGGTTTTTCTTAAAGATGAAGAGACTGTGAGGCTCCAAGGTGACACATGCCCCCATTATTTTGGGCAAGCTGACCAAACCGGACTGGCCTTGAGACCACACTGCTGCTGGGCTCTCCGCTATCTTGACAGCTGGGAAGATATGAATTGATCCTTGAATGACTGATTATGTTTGTCACACTGTCATAGCTTCGAGCCTTAAAACGATACAATAATTGTTTGATCTCCTAGGATCAAGGGTTTTAACTAACAGCACACTGATTTTGAAAAGAGAAAATATTCAAACCTGTGCCATGCAATCCAATCATAAGCCATCATCCAAATTATGTGAGGGTCATTCTGATCAAATTTTAACTACCTGACCAGGTCACTACACAGTCACTGTTATCTAGGCATTACATGGACAGTAAGAGAGTCACTCTGGTGCCTTCTATAAAATAACTATACCTGTGACCAAGTAAATGGAGATGCAAATAAGTGGCCTAGTGAATAACAATTTCAGTAATCAATACAAAATGCTTTCTCTAAGTTTCAGCTGAGAATTATTGCACAGACATAGCACTGATCTCACTGTGTTTCAGTTTTCCCACCTAAAAAACCAGAAATATGAGTTTCCCTCACTGTACAGATTAGCTTATCTTTTGGTAAATATTCACTCCCTTTCCCCAGCCATCATGGGAGGAGTACATTTCTGTCCTGTGGATATTGTACTTGGTCATATGACATGCTTTAGTCATTGAAATGTGGATGGAAGTCACAGTGCACCACTTCTAACCCTAAAGGCCTTACATGTGCCGTTTCACTTGCCCCTCTGAGCATTTCCAACCTCTACCATGAATATATTTCTCCTGAGAGCTGCTCTCCCTCTTCCTGGGCCCAAGAATGAAAGTATGTTGAGCAGGACCACCTAAGTCAACCCTAGCTGCTCCACAAATATATGTACATGAAATAAATACTCATTATACACCACTGAGCTTTGGGAGGGCTTATTATGCAGAATTATGGTAGCAATACCGATCTGATACATTCTCCACATAGCAAGAACACAGCAGCATGAACAGTTTGTAATAAGAGACAACTTACATACAAAATAACCAAACAATTATCAAGTTTCTTAGGGGCAGGTCTTCGAAGTGGAGCTCTGTTGAAGCATGTCTGTGGGTCAGGTACCAAGAAACTTGCTCTCCTTTCTGCAGACAGTTTTGTACATGGTTCCATGATCTTTACACAGCAAGTGGAGAGGGAGCTTTGAACTCATTCTGTTGTTCATTTGGAAAGTTTATCATTTAATAATTTTGAAGTCAGGTTGACCACACAAATCCTGTTTTTTGATAGCGCAAATTTCCTCTTTTCCAAGGAAGGCAGAGATAATGACTCTGACACAGATGGAGGAGATTTCTTCAGGGAAGGAAAGCAGCATTTAGGCTGCTTAATGCCTTCCCTGGTGAGCCATTGTACTCTTGTTTGGGGTTTCCAGGCCCACATTTTGGATACAGTGAGACTCTTCAACTGAGATTTATAGTGCAGAAATAGTCAATAAGAGAAAATGAATCAATCTTGGAAGCCATCTTGCCTTCCACATAATGCACTTTCTTCTGCTTCCCCCAAGTATTTACCCTTTTCTTACAATCATTATTTATCTGATGAACCCATATTATAGCACTTTCATAGATATACTCAGCCATAGAGTATCAAGGATACATGTTCATATGATTCCTGCCTTTCTTAAATATGTGATTTTATCCATCTATTTAAGAAAGTATCATGTCTTTCCATTATGAATAAGTGCTAGGGAACACCAGCTTGGGTCCAGTCATGTTCTACATTGTAGAGGGAAATGGGTAACTAAGAAATCTCCTTAGTTGTTTATTCCTCACACCAACATTCTAGCAAAGCTCTCTTTTCCAGCCTGAGTTTCAGACAAGAGGGAGTATGGCTAACATAGAAAAGTCTACATGGAATTCTACGTGCTGCCACTTGCCCTCCCCAGCCTGTGTCCTCCTCATTTCCTAGGCAGTCTCCTTCATTCCCATTAGTTTAAGCATCACCTTTACACTGACAACTCTTACGTTTAGACCTCTAGCCTAGAACACTCCCCTGAGCTCCAAATTTATTTTTAAAAACAGTCTATTTGACACCATCACTCTGATGGTTTACAAACATTTCAAATATGTCCAAATGGAATGTTTGATCCACTCTCTCTCCCCACATACAGATACCAAACCTCCAAAACTGACTTTCCCCCAACCATTCTCTATAAAGAACATTTCCTTCTTTTCGGGGACTTCAGTCAAGAGTCTGGGATTCGTCCTCACCCCTCAGTCTCTCCCAGCCCCTACAACCTATCTCTTACATACTCAGTCCTATGGAGTCTATTTTTAAAATGCATGGAGGAGATTTCAGCATTTCCCTCCACCATTACCACCTTAGGTCAAGCACTATTATCTCTTCTCTGGACTCTTGCAAACTCTTAAGTTTGGTTGTCCTCATTCCATTTTCCACATAGACAGCCAGTGATTTTTTTTTCTTTTTAATGTAAGTCAGGCCATATCATTGTTCTCTTCAAAATCCTCTAGTGACTTCCCTATATAAAAAATTACCACAAATTAAGTGGCTTAAAGCAACACAAACTGATTATCTTATAGTTCTGGATGTCAGAAGTCTGGATGTCACTTCTGGTGTCAGAAGTTTGAAATAGGTCTCACGGACTAAAACCAAGGTGTTAGCAGGGCTGGTTCCTTTCTGGAGGCTCCAGAGGAGGATCCGTTCCATAACTTTTTTAGCTTCTAAAGGCTGCCTACACTCCTTGGCTCAGGGCCCTGTATCACCTGGGCCTCTGCTTTTGTTATTTCATCTCCATCTCTAACGCTGACCCTCCCACCCCCACCGCCTTTTTCTTGTAAGTACCCTTGTGATTACATTGGGCTCATCCTGATAATCCAGGATAATCTCCCCCATCTCAAGAGTCTTATCTGAATCAAATCTGCAAAGTTTGTTTTGTCATATAAAGTAACATACTCATACGTTCTGGGGATTAGAACAGGGTTATCTCTGGGGTCATTATTCTGTCTACCACACTTGCTATCTCACACAGAACAAAATGAAAAGTTGTTTCTTTGGCCCAACATAATCAGGAGTCCTGACACCTCTCTGATCCCATGCCCTACCACTTTCTCCCTATTAAATCAAACCCCACTGACTTCTTTGCTGTTAAAAAAGCCAAGCCCGCTCCATGTGCTTCCTGAGCAAGCAATCCCCCAAATATCCATGTAGCCCACTCCCTTATGTAGTTTAGGTCTCCACCCAAATGCAACTTATAGAAAAGGCTTTCCTGACCAGCCATCTAACACAGACCCCCAAACGCGCACGCACGTGCACACACACACACATCATCGTCTGCCCCTCACCCAAGCTTATTTTTCTCCTTAGTATCTGATACAGTACATATTTACTTGATTATTTATTCCTAATGAAAACCTCCCTTCCAAATACAAGCTCCATGAGAGTGGAAGCCTAGCTTTTATTCCAAGGTCTTTACACAGTGCCTAAAGAGTACCTGGCACATAGAAAGAATTCAATACATATTTAGTGAACAAATGAATGAAAAAAGAATTAAAAGTCTATTATATAAGTGCATTGGGTCATACACATGGGGGTTGGCTAATTATAACTATTCAAGGAATACTTACTAGAGAAGGGAACAGGCACAATTTGGAGGGAGATTGAGCAAGTAGACAAAACACTTCATAAGTCTTCCCAGATCTAATACCCATTGGTGATTGAAGTAAATTGAATTTATGGGCAAAAAAATCTGAAAACGTTCTCACCTCTAGAAAGGTAGCCAAAGGGCTCCTTATCTTGAACCATGGCTACTGCTCAGATATTTGTTTGTTGACAATTCAAACTTTCTCCAGTTCACCAAAGACTGTTTGTCAGTACCAAGCCAAGCGGGCAAAGTAACTCAGGTGTGACTGAGGCAAATATCCACACTGAGGGGGAGCAAGGGCCTTTCTGGTGGGAGGTGTTGGTCAATGATAAATCTGAGTTTAATTAAGCTGCACCTTGAGAATACAGAATTTGTCTTTTCCACCGTTTGGATCCCCAGCCCAACATGTTCCAGGCATGGAAGATGCAATTTTGGCCCATGCCCCTGAGGTGCCCATGGTCTCACGACCCTAAGCATGCCAGTTCCCCAATCGGGGGCAGGGGTCACAAAGGGTAAAATCTCATCTCTTCAGGGAGGGAAGGAAGTTGAGGAGAGCAATGGCGATTACCTGACTCAGGTCAGTTGGACCTCAGGCCAGTTGGACTTGGTAGCTGAATGTGATCAGCGGACAGTTTCTAGAACAGAGGATTGTGCCTAAATTGATTGCACTGAGACACTAATTTTCCATGCCTTCTTGATCTAAGTCTTTAGTAGAACCTCTAATTTTCTTGGGATTTGCTATGGCTAATGGAGTCAGAGGCCTGATAAAGTACTTATGCTATCCTGTTCCCTCTCTTAAACCCATGTCACTGCCATGAGAATGTGTGTAGGTTCACCTATAGGAGGAATGGGAGAGACACTTGGGAAAAAACTGACTTATCTCAGCAGCGGTCATCCTAAAATAACGAGCCTCAAAGCAGACCTGCTTACTGAAACTGACCACAGAGGTATTAGTGAGCCCAGCTGAGATCAGGAACACCTGACCCAGAGAAGTAAAACCACCCAGTCACCAGTTACTCATGGGAAGTAGTGCATGGCTGCAGTTTAAACCACTAAATTTGGCGACGGTTTGTTTCATGGCAACAGCTAACTGATACAGGGTAAAGACAGATGGCTTGTCCTCTGAAGGGGGTCAACACAGAAAGGTAGAGAATTTTGTGTCTCAGAAGTTCCATGGTTATGTTGGCCATTACTAGGCCCACTAATGGACACAGAGTCCATTGACCGTAGAGTCCTATCAAAGAAATTCGAAGAGTAGAAGGTGCTGCCTGCCTTAGTATGATTAGCTCAGGCACTGGGCTAGTTCGGCTCCCAATGTGGTGTGTGGACTGATCCATAATTTTATTTTAGCCATCTGGAAAAACAAGTCTGGGCTGATGCTGATGGTCTACGAAAGTCTCAGGAAAAGAGAACAGGAAGTCCTCCTTCTACTCATGAAAGTATGCTCCCCGGTAGTGAAGGGAAGGACATCATGCTCAACCATCCATCTTGCTCTGAAGACTCAGCAGCGACCCAGGCACCCTGAAGAAGCAGCACTGACAAAAAACAAGCACAATTTCAAATCATCCCCTCCAAAGCTTTGCCAATGTTTGATGGACATGAATAGATATTCCTCAGACAGCAGAGATTGCTCTCTCAGATTTGCCCTCTCCCTGGAATAAAATCAACTGGACAGAATTTTTCTTTCCAAATGTAAAATGTTGTTTCCAAACAAAGGAAGTGAGATGTTTTCTACAGCTGCTCCACATTCATTATGCTTTGCAAAAGCATTGTTCATAAGGTGTTTATGATGCGAAAGCATAATTAAGATGAGAGGCACTTCTTGTCTCTGAATCTTCTTTGTTTAAACATGTTTTGCAAATGGCCAATATCTCCTGTTACTTAGGTTAGCATCCAGAAAATGTTAGCACTTGATTATAAAATCAGCAGCTAATATGTTTAATGACTTTTCATTATACCCTATAATAGCTGCAGTGTGCTTCGAAAATGCATTTGCATTCATACTCCTTTGATTTATCTATCAGAGCCTTGAGGCAACCGCGCTCTAACCATTTACTAATAATTGCCCTGGTTAACCTGGAGACCCTTGATATGGCGTGGTACACTCACAGAGGGAAGGAAATGTTTTCTGGAGGGAAAAGCCGAGTATTGGCTCGCAACTAACTTTGTTTTCTAAGAGCTCAGAGCCCATAGTTTAATACTGAACAGGATCCCCAGGAGCAGTGAAGCTCAAGTCTCAGTGGGGAGGATCATATGGGAAAAGGCCTGAAACTGGTGGTTACAAGGGCCCAGTGATGATGACGGAGAGAGCTTGATGCTGAGGAGTACCTGGGAGTAGAGGCCAGGGGACTGAACTGTTCCCCCCCAATCCATATGTTGAAATCCTAACTCCCAATACTTCCAAATACGACTATTTATAGATAATGTCTTTTAAAAGGTAAATAAGTTAAAATAAAGTTATATGGGTGGGCCCTAATCCAATACGACTGATGTTCTTGTAAGGAAAGGAGATCAGGACACAAACACAGAGGGAAGGCCACATGAGGACATGGGGAGAAGACCATCTGCAAGCCAAGGAGAGAGGCCTCCAACAACACCAACCCTGCTGACACTTTGATCTTGCATTTCTAGCCTATAAAGCTCTGAGACAGTAAGCTTCTGCTGTTTAAGCTGCTCGGTCTATGGCGCTGCGTTACGGCAGCATGAGCAGTTATTGGCAGACTCTAGGAGTTCTCACATCCTGCGTCCAGTAGACACACAACTAGACAGAGAGTGGTTTCTGATGATCACAAATGCATTATGGTTCCTTCAGAAAAAGCCTCCCTATCCACCTCACACAAGAGCTACAAAGGGGATTCAAACCCTCCTTAGGTCTTCATGATCTGAGGAACCACTGACCCCATCCCGCTGCTCCTATCACTGTTCCTCCTGTCTTCTGTCCTCCTGGCTCCCCCTGGAGGCTCTTCCGCCATTTCCTTCCCCTGCCTTGCCTTCTGAGCCTGTTGCTCTGTACTAGGCTATAGTTTTCCAGGGTTTTTTCTCCTCAAGCCACACTCTCCCTGTTTGATCAAACTTGGGATCTTCCACTCTGAAGGGTAGTCATCCAATCAGCAACCTGCAGACACTTCAGCATAAACCAGGTTCATTTAGCTCTGGCTTAGTGCTTCTCAAACTTTGATGTGTGTATAAATTACCTGAGGATCTTGTTAAAAAACCAATTATGACTCTCGTATGTCTGAGTGTTGCCTGAGATTCTGCATTTCCAACAAGGTCCTTAGTGTTTCTGAGGCTGCTGGTGAAAGGGTAACCTTTCAGCAGCTGGGTTCTAGCCCAGGATTTCCCAACCTCAGCACTTTTGACATTTGTGGCCAAATAATTCTTTGTGATGAGAGTGGTCCTGACCATTATAGGATATTTAGCAGCATCTCTCACCTCAACACAACAATTGCCAGTAGCATCCCCCAGCTATGAAGAGTGAGAATGTCTCCAGGTGTTGCAAAGTATGACCAAAGCTAGGGGTATGCAAAAATCACTGCACCTGACAACCACTTCTTGCGCCTATATGTTTAACTTGGAGCATTGCTTCCTGGAGCCTTTCAGGCCACATCATATCACGAAAAGTAACATAAACAAGCAATGGACCCCAGGGAGTGCCAGGCAATGGAGGGCGCAGTTTGCTGTAGGGGGGACCAGCTGCCCCAGGCCCATGCTAATCACCAGGACCAGCTTCACAGTTTATAGGGCCCAGCGCAAAGTAAAAACGTGGAGCCCCTATTCAGAAATTAAAATTTTTAAGACTAAACTAAGTACCATATGACTATACAAGTGGCACATCCCTGAAGCTGGCACACTGAGAATCTTCACTGAAGGACTCCTTGCTGTTTGGGAAGACCTACCCTAAAGAATCCTCTGTCTGTTATCTCTTCCATAGTGTTATGATCACTAATGGTCTGGTGCAAGCTTAATGAACTCAACATTGGAAGAACAACCGTTCCCAAGCTATTTTGTTTTGCTCAATTTGTTGTTCAGTAAATTTCCAACTAAGAAGGTGAATGACTTGATCCCTAGTGAAATAAGTCAGACAGAGAAAGACAAATACCATATGATTTCACTTATACGCTGAATCTAATTAACAAAATTAACAAACAAAATAGAAACAGACTCATAGAGACAGAGAACAGAATGACAGCTGTCAGAGGGAAGGGAGCTGGGAGGCTGGGTAAAAAAAGTAAACGGATTAAGCAAAGGAAAAAAAACCTCATAGACACAGACAACAGTATGGTGATTACCAGCTGTGTGAGATGTGTACGTGAGAGACAGAGAGAGAGAGGGAGGGAGAGAGAGAGGTAATGAAGATTGACTCATTCAGGGGAAGAAGAGGATAAAAGGGAGATAAATGGTAATAGAGGAGGACTTGACTTGGACTGGTGAACACACAATACAATACACAGATGATGTATTATAGAATATACCTCTGAAGCCTATATCATTTTATTAATCAATTTCACCCCAATACATTTGATGATTTTATTTTTTTAAAAAGCACCAACTGCTAAGAAAGGACCAAACTTCTTTGGTCCTAAAGAAGCTAAAATGCATACTCCTTGTAAAGATATTTGGTACTGTGACAGAGGGGTCAATGTGGGTAAACTGAGAATTGAGTTATTTGACATATGGTGATAAGTTGCCCACATTTATTTCTCCTGAATAGAAGGAGCTTGTCCTGAAGGACCCAGGCCACCAGCAGGAGAGAGCCTTTATCTCCTCACTTGGCTTTAACCAAGTGCATGAAGAGGTGAATGTTGGAGTTGGACTAACAAGCAATCAAAATGATGAGGCAGAAAAGTTAGATCCCCAAAAGAACTGGTGAGCAGAAGAGAGCTGTGGTCAGTACATCTCCCAAAAGACCTGCCTGCCTCCTGGCAGCAGTGGCTCAAGCCATCAGCAGTGGCAGCCATGAATGAGCTCCAGTGAAAAGCTATAGGTGAAAGAAAATTATAAGCAGGTCATAAATAGGCAGGGAGTGACGGGGGCAATGGCTCTAAACAGTGATAGGAAACAGATGAGTTTAGAGCAAAGGAAACCAGCCTTATCTAAATATTCTCCTCTTTTCTACCTTGGACTAGAATACCACATCCTGATTTCATTCTTATGGTAAATGTATTCATTTCCTACAGCTGCTATAACAAATGACAGAAATTTATTCTCTCCTAGTTTTAGAGGCCAGAAATCTGAAATCAAGGTGTCAGCTGGGCCATACTCCCTCTGACAGCTCTAGGTGAGAATCCTTCCTCACCTCTTCAGCTTTTGATGGCTCCAGTGGTCTTTGGCTTGAGGCAGCATCCCTCCAGTCCCTGCCTCCAACTTCACATGGCCTTCTCTGTGTCTTCTGTCTTTCACAAGGACACTTGTCATTGGATTTAGGACACATGTGCCTAATCCAGGATAATCTCATTTCAGCATCTTTAACTTAACTATAGCTGCAAAGATCTTTTCCCCAAATAAGATAACATTCGCAAAGAGTACTATGATATGGTTCTGTCTTTTGGGGGACATAATTGAACCCCATATTTTTTACGATGGTAAGCAAAAATTAGTATTTTTTTTTTTTGGAAAATCTGTAATTTTAAAGGAAGATACCCAGCAGGCCAGATCATGTGCTATGACGGGGGAGACCCAATCGCCCTCCTTCCATGTTTCCATGAGGGCACCCCTGTCCCACTCCAAGGACAGAGTGAGACTGGAGCTCTTCTGCCTGTCTCCCTTACACATCCTCACTCACTTGTTCCTCTGGGAGGGTCACAGACCAATTTTTCTGTGGAGACTGGGGAAACTGTGACATCCTTTGGGCAGTTTACCAAGAATCAATATGCAGGCATCATAACTGTATGCCCCTATAAATGATGGGTCACTGGGCAGCTGGAAACCCTCCACTGGCTGGAAACTTACTACAAATGATTATTGAAAACCCAACTTCACTTCAGATAAGTCCAAGGCCTAGATTTAGAAGTTACCTGAAAAAACACTCATTTTGACTTCAGTCCTAATAGCGCTCTCTAGCACAGCTAATCAAAGGCCCTGGATTTGAAGGGTTTGGTCCTGGCCCTGCTCATTAACACACCTGAGGCTTCTCTTGATAAGCACCTGGTTCTCCACACCTATTTTCAATTGCATAAGAGTCCATAGGGAGGGAAAATGCAGAATTAGAGCGCTTTAATTTCCAATGTGCCATTTTTCTATTGTTTCGGACTTATGCACCCCGAGCCATCTCTCAAACATCCAAGGCAGGGTCATCACTACTGTTTACTGACTTTGAGCTATGGAAACTGAAAATGTATTGTCTAGAAAAACAATCAACATTTATAATTGTGATCTTGTAAACTGAAACTTAGAAAGTGGTAATATATATTATAATTCAAGAGGTGAATTGCATAATAAAAGCTCTGAACTTGACGACAGAATGTCAACATAAAATCTTAAATATTTACTTAGCCATTTTTTTATTGCAAAGCATCAAGCATTCTCTAAAATGAAAAAAATAAAGAATTACCCTCATAATAGTGAAAAGCTAGGAAGCACGTCTAACAGCAGAGGATAGTTAAATGAATTCTGGCACCTCTGTGCACTGGAGTAGTATTTAGCCACCAAGAAAAAGAATGCACATTACATAAATGTAGAAGTTCCAGAATAATACATAGTATAGGACCCCATTTTTGATACAAGAAACAAAACATATTTCTATATGCACCTATACATGAAAATTCTAGGAAAAAAAGGCTACAGAGATTCATACTGATAGCAGTAGCTGTCTATGGGAAGGGAAACAGCTTGGAGGTCGTGTGGGACATGTGAATGGAGTTTTTACATTTGGGGTATTGCTTTGATATTTGATGATTAGCATGTATGTTCTTGCTACTTGAACAACTTAAATAATCTATCAACTAATCATATCATTTTTTAAAGGCAATTGACAAATACTAGATTTTTTAGAGGCTGTAAAGGGACAGTTAGGTTTTATAAAAAATAACAGACACTGAAAAAATTTAACAACCAAACAACTATTCACACACATACATATCTGTACACTATGTAGATATGAAAGCATATCTATATAGTATGAATTTATCAACAACTAATCTTATTTACAGACATTATTGAGCAACTTGTGATTCTTTTTTGATCCTTCCTTCCTTCCTTCCTTCCTTCCTTTGTTTTTCTTTCTTTTTTCTTTGTTTTTCTTTCAAACGAGTACAAGTTGCATTTAACAGAAGCACAATTCCCTATTCCCCCTTCCACCCTGAATCTCCGGGTTTAGCCCTGGATGCAAGTTGAAGTGAGCCAGCCCTGTACTCTGACAGGTGACAGCAGCAAGACCTCTTTCATGTAATTTGTGTATGTAAAGAAATCTCTGGTCATGACCATGGTGTTGAAAGAAAAGACCACATGACATTGTCAAGTCAACAAGTTTTTAGAAGTTCAACCAGCCTAGTTTAGAATTCTGGCTCTACCAACTTGTAATTAAATGGCCTGACAGAATAATTTTATCTCACCTCTAAAATGAGGGGTAAAAATAAATACTTCAGAGGACTAGAGTGAGAGTGCTAGGAGATAACATATAGCAAACATCCAGCTAGAACTGGGCCTGGTGTGGAATACAACTGAGTGGATGCTGATCCTTTGAAGGCTTGGGTTATTTTGTTTTGGTCCTTCATGAATGAGAGGCTCTGTGCTTTGAGTCAAAGAAGACAGCAGAGAGCAGCAGAAATGGCTCACCTACCAACTTTGTGCCTCGTACACCTTGACCAGGGCTAGGTTCGGGTATAAATTCTCTTACTGGAAGTTTCCAAGCCCCCAGTAAACACACACTATATTCACATCTTTCTTATTTTACGGCTTTTATGTTAGTGCAATTGCCTTATGAGCTTGATTCTTTATTTAGTCCAATTAAAGTACACTTTCTTTCCTCTTATTTTTGGGGCAAGGCCAGTTACATGAAATAAGGTTCTAGAATTCCTTTAAAGGAAAATACCATTCTTCCATTCCTGCTGGCATTTGCCAACACGTTATGATTCTTATTAGTAAGTCTCCATCATCTTTCTGTTTCCTTCCGCCACCCTCAATGACATCTTCAACAACTGGTCATACCTCCTTTCGTATTCACAGTTTCTAAGTGCTTAGAGCAGTGCTCCAAATTTCCTGAGTGAATCAGATGCTAAAAATAGAGCATCCACTCTTCTCTTATGAAACCCAAACCCTGTCCGCCCTTCATCTCCATCATGTGCTCACTCACTGCCAGTCCCTGACAGCACCTCCTTTGCCTTCAAGCTCCCTATCCCCCCCAACAAACCGTGGGTAGAGTCGGCGAGGTGGAATGGAGTGCTCAACTGCTGGGTGGACTTCACTACACTCATACCAGCAAAAAGTTGAGACTGAAACAGTGAGTGAATATTGGCCAGTCATGCGGTGAGTGTTAAATTACATAACGTACGGAAAGTGCCCAAGATAGCACCTGGCACCTAGTGGTGGTGGTGATAATGATAAATGACTCCCTCTCCCTCCTTCCTCCTCTTTCTTCCTCCTTTTTTGCCTCCTCCTCCTCCCCAATCCCTGCCACTCTTCTTCCTCCTCTTTTTTCTTTTCTTTGTTATTTTAAACAATAATAGTAGCTGTTATTTCTAGAGTTTTTACTATGTCAGGACATTAAGCTAAGGGTTCACCCACAACATTGCATTTAATCCTTAAAAATTGTCTGCAAGGTAGACATTATTGAGTACTCTTGACTGCAGCAAAGGCAATAATTAATAGTAACACAGTGAGCTTTTCAGTCCAAACACCTGGGTCCAAATCAACCTGTCGCTTATTAACTGTTGGTCCATGAGCAAATAATCTCTTGCCTGGCAGCCTCATCTGTAAAATGGTAAAATAAATATAGTAACTACTATGTTGGGCTGCTGGGAGATTTCGGGTCAGCTTACAGTAACTGGCACATAGTAAGGCTTTCCTTGCAGCTGCATTCTTGCCCTGTCCTCTTCTACTGCTCTTAGTTCTACAGACTAAAGCTGTCCAGGAGAACTACAGACATGTGGAATTATATATGCAAGCCACAGAGGTAATTAAATTTTCTAGTGGCCATATTTTAAAAAACAAAAACACATGGGGATATAAAGTACAGCACAGGAAATATAGTCAATAACATAATAATGATGTATGGTGCCAGGTGGGTACTGGGAATACCAGGGGCACCAGTTTGTAAAGTATATGATTGTCTAACCACTTTGCTATGCACTGGAAACAAATACAAATAATATTGAATGTAAACTGTAATTTTAAAAAATTAAAAATTAGGAAAATAAAGTGTTGGGAGGAAAAAAAACACACAAAAAGAAACAGCTGGAATTAACAAAAATTTTTATCTAACCCAATATATCCATAATATTGTCATTTTAACATGTCAACATGTAATCAAATATAAAATATTAATGAAATAGTTTTATGAAATGTTCTTGTTTTAATATGGTTTGTCATCCAGTGGAGACTTGACACTTGCAGCACATCTTGGGTCACACCAGTCACATTTCAGGGGCTCAAGACCTACATGCAACTGGTGCCTACAGTACTGAACAGGGCAGTGATAGACAAAGAAGATGGGATAGATCAGCAAGGGTAAGGCATCTGTCCCAGCCCACACAGCTCACAGGTGGTACAACCCGGATTCAAACCACGTCTCTCTAGCTCCAAAGCTCTGATGATTTTGTCATATAAGCAATTAGATAGCAATTCAAGGGCCTAGTTTTATTTCTCCTAGGTCTCCACCTGGAATGATTATCATACCGTAAAGGTGACTGGAGACCCACCCCTTTATTCTGGTAGGCTGTTCCCATCTTTCTAACCAGCTATTGTCATACTAATGCGCACATGCCTTAAGGAGGGGACCACTCTTATTCTGTTAAGAAACACAGCTGAGTCCCTCACCTCCTTTCATTCCCAGAGATAACCTCTTTCCTTAAGTTGGTGTCCTTTCTACTTAAGGCCAGACCTTGGCAAGTCTGAGACATACCCTGGGAGCAGGATGACTAAGTGGTGCTGGTCTCCAGGGACAGCGCACTCCTTGGTTATTCACCACAGTTAAGCACACATAAGCCTCAGTAATCTCCAATCACTTTGAATTGCTTGGCTAAAATCCATGTGTCTCTATCCCACCCCTAATGCTCCCTGATCCTGGAACCATTTTGGAAAGCATGTCTGCCTGAGGTGACCTTCAGTCATTCATTCATTTATTTATTTACTTATTTTTAATTCTTACTTCTCCTTAGTCACTGAATGTCAGTTTTTACAAATAATCTTAGAACAATTCAGGTAACTAAGGTTTTGGGGAAAACAGTTCTTAATTATACATGAAGAGCTATTACATCCTCCATTTTCTGTAAATAGCTTCATTAGCTGGATTAACAGACATTGTCACAGAAACCATAACACATTTAAAGCCATAGATCACCGCATTTATATTTACAAAAAGCCATAAGCAAATGTGCATTGCTCCTTTTCTAGGACTTAAATAGATGTGTGAACATTAGGATTTTATCGTGTTTTAGAGGTGACCTTTAAAAGGGTAGCACTGATGGCCTCTCTTCATCCTTGTATTCTGCCTTCTTGGAGGGGTTGCTGAGGAGCCCCACACTCTTCTGAAAGGTAAGTGCTTCCTGCCCTCTATAACAACAATTCCCAAGAGCTGGCTGGACAACAAATTTTCACCTATTCTACACAAATGAAAAAATTTTAAGTTTTACCAAAGATGTAAACTTACGTAATATAGGGGACCTTCTTAGCTGTTGCAGCCAAACTCTATAACCATTGTGACCAACACTGATTGGGGGCGCTGCCCCAGGTGGCACAGACTGTGTCTCTTGGGTTAAAACTCTGACTTACACTCACCAGGACTGGGAATGCTGGGGTCCCAGAAGTATACATCCCACACACCAGAGCTAACTGTCTAAGTTAAACAGAAATGAAAAATCCACAACACTGTATGTAATTTTAATTTCCTCTGAAATGGCGGTGTGCATTTCCTTACTTGGCATGGTAAGTTGACTATCCTATTTAAGTTCCCTAAAGTTATACATATGTAAGTGCTCACACATAGTATTGTATTTAGTCCTTAAAATTATTCTGAAATGTAGATATTATGTAGATCTATAAAATCTATGTCTGGGAACTACAGATCTGATACTTGCCCAAGAACATGAGATCTGGAAACCCTTGAAGACTAACAAGAACTATACAGATGAACAAACTGAGGGCAGTAATGGAGGAGAATAACTCCGCTCTGCCACTTTCTTGGGCCCATCATTGCTTCCTTTCCTGAAACGGGTGGACCAGCTTCTTTTCATCATGACACCATCAGTGAAATGGCAGATAACATGAACTGTGTTGGTCCTTCTACAAAGCATCTGTACGCAATACCAACTTCAGTTCTCGAAATAACTCTGTTGGATAGGGATAAGTATTCCTGAATGAGGATAAGAAGATCAAGAGGCAACTTACCCAAAATAGCTGAGATAGTAAGTGGAATGGCTGGAATTCAAACCTAGATCAGTCTGATTCCAAAGCTTGTATTCATAACTGCTGTGATATAGTATGTTGTGTAGCTGTGTGGAAGCAGATGGAGCATTTGGGTGTAAAAATTATATACATTATTGTGAATTTTGCATTTACCTTTGATATGGATGGTTAGCTTCGGTGTTTGGGATATATGATTTGGGAATGCCAAGATCTCTGGTTCTGATGTGTTAGAAGTTAGACTTTTCACCCAGGGGACTCGGGCTGTGCCACTCTGACACTGGCCACAATGGGAGCACAGGGAGAGTGTGACAGGCACGGGGCAAATCCATCTGAAACTGTTGCCTCACTACTCAAAACACACACTCCATTGCAGAAGGCAATTATTGCCTCACATTTCTCTGATATCTCCCTGTGTCTAGTCTGCACTCTACCAGGCATAATGTACAAGGATTTTCTGGGTACTGATAATTTTCTGGGTACTGAAATGTGGAGACATCACCAATGTCTCCACATTTCATTCCTGCGAGAGGAGTTATAATTACACTAAAAGGTTTAAATGAGGTGGAGTTCAAATGGAGCTTAAATTTGTTAGACATTCTTACTCTTCTATCATAGTTTCTCCATGCCCCTGCACCACCACAAAAGACAAAGTGAGCAGATTTAGAGCACCATCCTGTGGAAGTTATGACTGCACCTACCTGGCTGTGAAAAGGGGACTAAAGTGAACTCAGTGGATTAACACATTGCACACAGTTCAGATTTAGATAATTACTCAGCCAGGTCTGTGCATGACTTGAGTTCGATGTTTAACAAAAGCAAATAGACTTGGCTTCCACCACCCTGGAACCAATCTTGGCCTGCTGCCGATCAAAAGCAAGAGAATTGTATATTCTCATCTGCACAACCTTTATGGGTATCTATCTATGGTTTGGTTCAGGTCCAGGCACAAACTTGAATTAAAGGTTGAAATTGATGACTCAGAAGTTAGCTGGAAATGCAGGCAATAAATGGAGCTGTGAACTGGAAGGAAAATGTGTCTGAGGATGAGAGGGAGAGACAAAAGAGCCAGATGCTCAGACCCACATCCCACTGGGCTGCCCCAGGAGCTCCAGTAAGCTGCTGTGCTGTGGGCAGTAGAGGGCACTATCAATACGTTTGAAAGTGAACAGCGCACTTGAATAAACAACAGGTTTAGAATCAGTTTAAGTTTGGCACTTGAGCCGGGGAAAGGTCATAGGATTCTAGTTATCACCTTTATTGCTTCCTATTCTCAAACTCACATATTAACAAGATTTTAAAGTACAGGGTGGCTATAGAGTGAAATTGACTCCTGCATGGAATTTCAGGGACTTAGGATCTAAAGTAGAAACACACACACACACACATCCATGTTAAACAGAATTAGTACAGTCCAGCTTCACGGTGCTAAATGCCTTATCTTATTTAATCTTCAACTCTGTGTGTGTTTGTCCTGTTGCCATCTCCATTTTACAGATGAGAAAACTAAGGATCAGAGAAATCAAGTAACTTGCTCCAAGTTATCAACTAGTAAGTAACAGAGATGGGATATGAGTCAACTTCAGATGCCAAAGCCCATACTTGCAACCACCATGCTCTGCTGCAAGGCAGGTATCTTCCATAATGTAAGAAGAAAACACCAATTTAACCACCAACAGGATTGGAAGATGTGAATTCAGTGCTGCTAGATCCAAATCTCAGAAGTCATGAAGTAAGGGTGCCTAAACCCTACTGTGGCATCTCTTCCTCTACCAGCCAGCTCCTGACCTTGTTCCAACAAAAATCCTGTATTAAAAAGCAGCCCTGGCTCATGTAGCTCAGTGGATTGAGTGCCCGCCTGCGAACCAAGGGGTCACAGGTTCAATTTCCCAGCCTGGGTTGTGGTCCAGGTCCCCAGTAGGGGGCGCATGAGAGGAAACCACACATTGATGTTTCTCTCCCTCTCTTTCTCCCTCCCTTCCTCGCTATCTAAAAATAAAATAAATAAAATCTTAAAAAAAAAAAAGCAGATGGCTCTGCTAGATGTTAACTCCTAAAAAATCTTTATGCAGCCCAAGGATTTTAACCTCAACACCAACCCTCAAGGTAACCCAATTTCTCAGGAAGCCATAAAGTTAGGAATTGTTCATCCTTTGATCCATTTCTATCTAGAAGATCAAGCACAGAGCACGGTACAAAGTAAGTGCTCAATAAGTGATGAATACATATATTAATCAACCAATATAAACCAATGATTCAATGACAGGCAAATGGAATCAAGAAAATCAGCAGACTTCATAGGTGACTGACTTTCTAGGGATAACACCAATATGAATGTATCTTATCATCTCTGAAATAGTCCACTTGGGAACTCCTATGACAGTTAATTTCTGGATCCTTCCAGAAGCACTGCTCTGGCTAATATCATGTTCCTATAAACTAATGTGATACGGATACAGAGATTGTTCCTTTTGGAATTTTCAGCATTTGAAGTGCATTACAGATCTTTTAGCTCAATTTCTTTTCCAGGGACAAACACGTGAAGTGTGTGCCTCTTACCCTCCTCACTCTCCATTACTAGTAGAGACCTTGTTAATGGATCATGACACTTCTCCCATTCAGTCCAGATGCCCAGTAAACTATCCATCAGACTGAATTCACAAGGTAAAACCTGCTTATTTTCCTGACTCAAGACATTTAGAATCACCACTTCAGCATCACAGCCAAATGATGACCCAGCTTGTGTCTGAACATCTCCATAGACTGGAAACACATTCTCATAAAGACAGTACATTCTATCTTCAGAGTTCTATTAGAAAACCTTTCTTGGGGACACTTCTGAGTGAACACAGAGACAGAACACCTGTGCTTGCTATGTCTGCCCCTTTCCAAATTTTTATTAAAATACACTTGAAGATACAAACAACAGACAGCAGCTAGCCCTTGCAGGAAAAAAAATAAAATAAAGACAAAAATCCAAGGGGAATTTTCTCTAATTGCATTGATGATAGGGATTGATGGAAAGGCACATTTTTGAAGTACACACCATATGTCCTACCTTTAAATCCATAACAGTGGAAATGCCCCCAAAGAAAGTAAGAAACACATCAGCCCTTTACCCCACTAAATTTCACTTAGTGCCCTTATTTCTACAGTGCTCAGGAAAGATATGGAAAGCAATCCCCAGGAACATCCTTCTGAGATACCCAGAACTAGGGTCATAGGAGGGCCCCACTGATGGCTTCTCTTTATCTCCATTCACTCTAAGACAGTAGCATTGGCATGTGCTGTGGCAAGAATTAGCTTTGATTCTGAGGTGCTTGGCTATCTAAAGAAAAACCCTGTTGTGGTCTCCCATGCCCATGTTATACAATGAAGAATGGCAAACAATATCTGAGAAAATAAGTTGAGGTTAGAAAAGCTCGCCGTCACTCCAGTAGGCCTGCACTAAAAAGTTACGGCTTGCTGAGCATGAAACATGAGCTTGTGCTTATGCACAGCACTGAATAAATCAGAGAGAAACGTCAATACCCAAGGGAGCCCTGAAGGGGGCCTAAGGGAAATCTGCCTAGTCCGCTGACAAGACACACCTTACCCTCTAAGGAAGTGCTACTACATTTGCAACAAAACCATACCCAGAGCAAAGAAGCCCAAAATAATGTGTTGAGCAAATGAATAAGAGAAAGACTAAATGAGAGGATGATAAAATGAACAAACTTAGAGGGATAAAGAGCATAAAGAAGAAGAACATGTCTCTAGAAAAAGAGACCATGTCTCTAGAAATTATGTTCTTTAAGAGATGGGCAAAGCAAGGATTTTTGCAGAGCCAGGCCAGGAGCCACAGAGAGGAGCATATAGAAAGGATGAGGAAGACACCAAGCTGAGAGCTCACTGGGAATCCAGATATTCAATAGCAGAACCTAGGTCCTCACTGAAAGCAGTGAAGAGCAGATGAGACAATGTGGAAATTAAGTCAAGTAGGCACCCTTGAGAGCTGAGAAACTCCTGGATGGACCCAGAAGCTGGGATCATTTCTCCAGGGTTCTCTCTCTCATCACTTGGGCCATTCATTGGAGGTTGCCTTCCCTGACAATCTAAAATACCACCTCACCTGGACTATTTACTCACTGTATTGTGCTTTTCTTCATATTTATGTGTATACATATTTATTGTCTCCCTGGCTGGAAACCCCATGGGACAGGGTCTGTGCTTGCTCGCTGCTGAGCCCTTACCCTCTAAAGGAGTGCCAGGCATGTAGAAGGCATTTTATGGGTATTTATTATATGAAAGTATGAATAAGTCAAGGGAAGAAAAATATACTGCAACCAAACCTAGTTTGCTCTTTCAAAGCAAGGTTAGTTTAACAATAGGATATCTATAATATAATACATCATATCAACAGGTAAATTTTATTTTTTTAAAGATTTTATTTATTTTATTTTTAGACAGAGGGGAAGGGAGAAAAAGGGGGAGCAAAACTTCAATGTATGATTGCCTCTTGCGTGCCCCTTACTGGGGACCTGGCCCACAACCCAGGCATGTGCCCTGACTGCGAATCAAACCAGCAGCCCTTTGGCTCACAGGCTGGTGCTCAATCCACTCCGCCACACCAGCCAGGGCTCAATAAGTAAATTTTAAAGGTACATCAAAAAATAAATCAATAAAATGTAATATGTAGTCATAATTGAAAGCAAAACAAATTTTGGCATATTAGGAATAAAATTAAACTGAAAATGTGACACAAAAACTAAGTAAAATCAACTGTCATACTTAATAATAAAACACTAGTAACATTCCTCCTAAAATTGGAAATTAAATAAGAGTATATAACATCCAAAATTATTTTAAATTGTTTCTGTGAATTCTAGTCCATTCAATAAGTTCCAGATGGAATAGTTAAATGTATACACAGGACACTTTTTACGTCTTTAAAAAATGAAAATTAGCTGATTTTTCTCAAAGTATCAGAATCAAAACAATGAAAAACTTTCAAGGAAAAAAACATTATTTTTCTCAACAAAATTAAAGTATTTTTAACTTTTAAAAGTTACAAAATACAGAGAAAATGACTTCATCACCACCACCACGTGTGCAAAGTGTATGTGTGCATGTGTTTGTGTATATACAAATTATATTTTCAATACAAGTTTTAAAAATATAACAAATTGATAATGCCTCAATATACTGACAGTGCTTATAAATCTGTAATAAAATTTCTCAGCAAAATTTTTAAAATTTCAAGTCACAAAAAGCCAAACTACAAAGGAAATGCAAATGTTCAAATGAAAATTATTTAATTTCTCCAATAAAAAATTGCAAAATACAAAAATAAAATCAAATTTTATTTCAAAACTTTTCTTTTTAATGATCATGCTCTACACTTTTGAAGTGGAGTAAAGCAGGTTCTCATATTTACTGGTAGCAGAAAAATAATTGTTGAAAGTGAAATGGTGAAATCTACTTTTCTCCCACTTCTAGCCTATTTTCTACATTATAGCCAGAGTAATCATCTCAAAGGGCAAATATGACCAGGCTACTTCCTTATCTAAAACCCTTCAAAGGCTTACAACTGCTTCTAGAATAAAGATCTGTATCACAGCGTACATGACTCTATGGCCTGGTCCCTGTCTCGCCCTAAACCATACATGGCAATATCTGTCCTGCGTCAACATGAGCCTTCCCCTCTGCACTCAGTGTTTCTCAGTCCCTCTCATCCCAGCTTTACAAGCGTGATCCTTTTTCCTGGACTATGCCTACCCTTCCCCCAGGTCCTCTTTATTTTTCCTAGGTCTTAGCTCAATCTTTAGCTCCCAAGGAAACTTTCTGTTTCCCTAAATAGATGAGTTCTCCCAGCAAAAGTTATTTGAACACCCTGAACCTCTCCTTCCTGGCACATATCAGTTTTAATTTCATGTATATTCTTGGCTGGTTACTTAATATCTGCCTCCTTCCCTAGACAGTGAGCTGTCAGAAATCAATGTCCAATCTCATTGTGCTTGCTATTGTAGCCTGAGTACCTGGACCATAGGAAATGTTTAAAAATATTTACTGCAAGAAGCAAACTCCTCCAGTTCATCTTGGCCTCTCCTAAAATGGCAAGACCTAAAGCTTGACCCATGCATGGTTTTGCCAAGGCAGCTGGGTACGTGGCATACACATTTCTGAATATAGCCTTACTATATGGTTAAACAAAAGTGAAATTACTGTCCTCCAAATGCCACCATTAGACTGTTTCATCTAAAATTTTATTCTTATGTACTTGTATTTTTGGATTCCAAGGTGAAATGTTATGTTTATTCCTACTAAATTTCTTCTTCTACAAGTCCATAACTTCAGCCTTTTTAAGGTCCTACTGAATCTTGATTTTGTTAAACTAACTACATGTTTCCTCAAGTTTCATGTCCCCCACAATTAGTGTTCTTCTAAATTATTGATGAAGGTTGTATAATTATACTGATGATTATTAGGATCTCTATCATTTATTGAGCCTGTGCTTAGAAAAACTAGATCCTGTGATAGCCGACTTGCATGCTGACTCCTGTCACCTTCAAAGCGACATTGTGAGGTGGGTGGTGTCATCTCAGTCTTTAGAAATGGGAAATATGTATCTCTGAAGATCAGATAACTTATTCAAGATTTCATAGCACATTAATGGAAAGACAAGGATCTGAACTCAGAGATATCTGTGGTCTGAGCCTGTTTACATGAAGCTAGTGGTTTTCAAACTTTTTTAGTCATAGTCTATTGTTTCAGCAAATCTTATATGAAAGTCTGCAATTCAGTTAAAATCAAAATAGATCTCTGCCTAACACAGCTTCAAAGTCACTGCAGTACATTGGGTTGTTTTTCCCCAAAGAAGGCCTAAGTCACAGGACTGGTGAACCCCTAGAAACCTGTTAGACTCATAGTATGTTAATCAGTCACTTGTTTTAGAATATGCAAGAACATTCTGGAACACTTTAGAATAATCTAGGACTTTCTATAATGATGGAACTGTTTTATTCTGTGTTATTCAATATGATAATCACTTGGCAGATATGCCATTGAACACTAGAAATATTAGCTAGTATAACTGAAAACTGAATTTTTAAGTTAAATTAATGTACAGTTAAATGTAAATAGCCAACAAATTAAAAACTGGCCTTATTACACCAGCATTTATCTCAGACTTCCTTGTCATCTTCAAAATCACACAGAGTTATGAAAACACATGGAAGAAACTTACATGCATATTGCTAAGTGAAATAAACCAATCTGGAAAGGCTATATATTGTATGATTCCAACTACAAGACATTCTGGAAAAGGCAAAACTATGCAGACAATAAAAAGATCAGTGCTTGCCAGGGGTTGGCATGAGAAAGGGATGAATAGGCTGAGTACAGAAGATTTTTAGGGTAGTGAAAATACTCATTAAGATGCCAGATATGTGTCATTATACAATTACCCAAACCCATAGAATATGGGCTATAACAATAAGAGTGAATCATATGTACACTACGGACTTTTGGTGATTATGATGTGTCAACGTAGATTCATCAGCTATAGCAATGTAGCACCCTGGAGTGAGATATTAATTATGGGGGAGTCTATGCATGGATAGGGGCAGAGGTTATATGGGAAGTCTCTATACGTTCCTCTTAATTTTGCCACAAACCTAAAACTGCTCTAAAAAACTAAATCTTAAAAACACACATACACAAAAGATTCAGAATAAAAATATGATCTCAGGCATCAAGAAATGTCTGGCAGAAAATGTTCACCAAATACCCATGTGTTCCCCTACATTTCCCTACTTCCCTTGCAGTTAGGTTGAGACCATGTGACTAGATCTCGCCAAAGAGCTCTGAGTAGAAGTGACATAAGGCTCTAAGGTTGAGGCAATTAGGACTTCATGTGTCTCAAAATCCCTCTCTCCTTTGGGGAATGAGGAGACACATGTTCCAAACAACATAACTAGAAAGATACAAAAAGGCAGGTCACAAGAGAGAAATAAGTCTTCATTGTCTTAAGCCTCTGAGATTTCAGAGTTAATTGTTATAGCAGTATTGTGTTGCCTAAGCTGACTAATAAATAGTAACAAAAAGAACAGTCAAACTTCTTGGCAAAATAAGAACAACAAAGCAGTGGAAGCAAGATTTAGGGAAGTGAGGGACCAGAGACAATACATTCCATTAACAGTAGCACAGATTTTTGTACTTCTCCCTGGTGGAGAGAGAGGGCATTTTACAATAATTATCATTCAGGTTCATAAGAGCAGATAATTGGGAATGGTAACCTCCATTCTGCTATCCTACAGTTTGTTCATAAATAAAAACTTTCCCATACTAAACACCACCTTGCTTCCTTCCTTCAGAAACAGTCTTAAGCCAACCATGCTATGTAAGTGGAAACTGTAAAACCTGTATTAGCAATGATTCCTCTGGCAGCCTCAAGTCCCTGGAGCTGTCACCTAGCAATTGCTTAACAGGACAGATGTATGCCTTTGATATTGGGGGTAATGTGGGAAATAGACATTTATGGCTATAGCTTATCAGACAGTACTTCCTTTTGCTAAAGGTAATTCCTGATTGTGATGACTGCTAAATCCCCCAGTTTCTGTTCTTACCCAGCTTAAAAAAATAGTTGCCACTTGAACACCATTAGCTAAGGCCCACTGCATCTTTTGCTAAAAAGGTACATTTGTTTGATATTTACAGAATGCATTTTCTTTCAGATATGTAAGCCATTCAGAGATTTCTCTGCAGGAACATCTCAGGTCTCCTGTCTAGGGATGTCCAGGGCTGATCCAGATGTCTACAGCTATCTCCCTGCCCCTTGAAGATGCAGAAAAATGTAAATGTTATTTCTGAATATCATGGCCTGGTGAGAGTCCATACTTTATTCAGATTCACTTAGTTTTCACCTATTTTCCTTTACCTGGCCCAGGATCCCATCCAGGATCCCACATTACATTTAGTCATCATGTCTCCTTAGGCTCCTATGGGCTATAACAATTTCTCAGACTTTGTTTATGGTGCCTTCAACAGTTTTGAGGAGTGTTGTCAGGTGTTTTGTAGAATGTCCCTCAGTTGGGATTTACCTGATGTTCTTCTCATGATTACACTGGGGTTATGGGTTTGGGGGAGGAAGATCACAGAAGTAAAGTGCTACTTTCATCTCATCATGTGCAGGGAACATAGTATCAGCATGATCATTGCTGTTCAGATTGAACAGGCTGAGCTAACGTTTGTCAGGCTGCTCCACAGTAAAGTTACTCTCCCCTCCCCCATGCTGTAGTCTTTGAAAAGAAGTCACTGTATGCAGCCCACACCTAAGGAGTGGGGTATTATGCTCCACCTCCATGAGAATGAAGTATCTATGTTAAGTACAACTCATTCAGAAAGGTACACCATTCCCCAGGGGCATCCCACCATCAATAACTGGCTGATAAGGGTAGACAAAATACCAGCCCTGTTGCCTCAATTCAAAGGACAACCTCTGGGGCATTTTGTGCCCCAGAGGACCCCAGGGATTGGGCCAAGGCTAGACTTTATCTAAGGCTGTGTCCTTGCTCAGCTTTTTTCCCCTCCCTATCCTACTGCCCTTTACTCCCTTCATGGGCTCTTCTTAAGAGTAGTCCCTCAGTAAATCACACGAGCATGAATCCCTGATCAGGCTTGACCTCCAGAAGACCAAACCTAACGCAGCTGGCAAACGGGGAAAAATGAGAGTCCGTGTTGAATCATTTGCAGGCTGGTGGGCAGTGAAGATTCCCATCATTAGAGCTCTGTGGAGCACCAATCATCCCTGATGTGTGGGCACAAGTAACTGCAAAGACTTTTCCCTGGGATGAACTGGAGGGGGCTACAAGTGGAAGGGGAGGCACTGCCTCATACAGCATCACTAATGTTTGATATGTTAGAGGATGAAGGGAGATATAAATGCAAAGAGATGTGGAACTGAGTGATTGTTGCTGAAAAAAAATAATGGACGCTTTGAGGAGAGAATGACAGAAAAAAATTGACTTTTCAAATTCCAGGAAAAATAACCTGGAATGTAAATGCAGACATCCCTGGATTCTCATCCTGTCCCTTGATGCTCCAGGAAGTTATGTCACCTAGGAGAGTGTTCCTAGTTCCCCCAGCCTATATACGTATGATATTAACATTTCTAGCTACTCAGCCAAACAAATGAAAATAGAAAATCAGTCAAACTGGTTATTCAGCTTTATGGACCTAAGCAAAGAAGAGACTAAGAAATCTTAGACTTGACAGCATGTGGCTTTTGTCAAAGAGAGAGTTTCTTTGTCATGGGCTTACTGCTTTTCCCAATTCAATTAATTGGGATCTTACAGAAAAGCAAACGCTGTAAAATAAAAGACTCAAACATCTGGGACCCCAAGCACAATCTAGTGGAAAACACTAATATGATGCAGTCACAGCTTGTGGATGAGAATTTTAAGGGCCTTTATTTCTAAGAACCACTGCTCAGGGAGAGTGTGGCTTCTTTTTACAGCTGGTACACAAGGCAGGTTTAGATGGTGGTTTTTCTTAGAATGCAATTTGCAAAAGATGAAGGCATCACCAATGCATTCATTCAATTGAAATATATATTTTTAGTATCTCTTCGGGGCCTGCCATGGTGTTAGGGTATAGTGGTGAGAAAAGTAAATACAGGTCATGTCTGTCCTCACAGAGTTTGAGGTCGAATTCCATTATAAAAACTCCTGGCCCAACAGGAGAGAGACATGGTGAGACAGTGGCCCTGAGGACATGTGACCTTCAGTCAAGGGACACAGCCAAAATGAGGCCCTTCACCCTCTTTCCTCCCTCTTAGGGCTCTCCATTGGCCAACCTTACCAGAAGCTAGAGGGCCAAGCAGCATTACTGATGGAGTCCATGCAGATGAGCCACTGGGGACACTGAGCAAGGAGAGGGGGCAGAGTGGATCTGGAGGGACAATGAAAGATACTTAGTGCACCATCATGACCTAGGGATGATAAATAGCTATTATCTCAGCTCACTACTCCCGTCTGGCTGGCTGCTTACAGCCCCTAGGAAACCCCCACAGTGTCACTTGTCATAATTTTTCTCTGATTTAATTCTAAATCAAATAATTTACTCTACATGACTGGTTCTTATCTTCCCATACAGAAAGTCTTTGTCTTCCTGTACAGCTTTTTAATGTGTAATGCTCACTACCTTTCTCCTTCTATGTGACCTATTTCTTTGGAGCAAATTGAGAACTCTGGAATTCCTAGAAGATCATATTTAACCTTCTGGTATGGAAATACTGATGCAGACAAAACCTGTAAAATCCCAATTTGACTGCCAATTTGTGTTCAGAGCCACTTGCAAATGAGGGCCCATGAGATTATGGAAGAAAAGGCATACTTAAAATGGTAAATATATGCCTAAGGGATAATAGGTATAATCGGAATTATTACTATTAAACACTCACTCAATACCACCAAGGAGAAGAGTTATATGGCAAAAAATGACCTTGAGAGAAATGCAGCCTAACACCAAGGAGGATGCTGTTGGTAACATGATGCCAATGTTAACAAAAATAGTAACATGGGTACATAACATTTCTCAAGTGCCTACTACGTGCCTGACACTTAGTGTCTTAGTCACTCTATACTCAGTCCTTATGCTTATTAATCTAATATTCTACTGACCTGATTAATAGTCTCTTTACACACACTATTTAATACTCAAATTGATATTATTTGGGGACTTTTATTTTGTACATTTTATCTCATTCAGCACTTAAATTGATATTATTATTATTATTCAAGCATGTTTACATATTACTGTATACATCGTAGACATTTAACCTGATTTTATACTCAAATATTATCTCAGCATTTTTATACATATTATTTTTTGCATTTCTTTATCTTTCATCTCATGTAATACTGAAACTGGTATTATTGTGCCAGCACAGGGTGCTGATGCACAGGGCGTGTGTGAGTTACCACTCAGAACCGCGCAGCCGGTAAGGGCTGGAGCAAGGCCGGAGTGTGAGCCTGCCCGGCCCCAGAGGTCTTCCTCTCCCCACCGCAAATGAAGTGTCTTCCCCAATGGTAAGAGCCGATATGCGAAGTCCTGGTCACAGGTGAGACACTGTTATCTATGTTTGTGTATACCTTTTCGCATTTGATCTTCACAACCAAACTATGAGGTGGGTTCCAGGTTCAAACTCTATTTTGCAGAACACAAAGCATAGCATCCAGACAAGCTGTAGTAAATAAGGGCGACTTGTGCCACCCAGACATGTGCTGGGAAGCTGGCTCAAACGGAGGGTCTGGGCCGGGGGGGCTCCTACACTGGGGACTGTTTTATCCTTTTGGTGTTGATGAAACCATAAGGTGATCTGAGACTAAGGGCCTACCCTGGGTTAAGGAAGAAAGGTGAGTTAGTGATGACGAGGTGGCAGAAGATCACAGGAAAGTCAAGTCTGTTTTCCTGAGGTTCTTAATCATATGGAATGAGGAAAACCAGCACTGGCAGGCACAAAGCCTGAATTCGTGGTAATATATTTTTTTAATCCTCACCCGAGGACATCTTTTTCATTTCTTTTAGATACAGAGGAAGGGAAAGAGAGAGCCATCGATGTTCGAGAGGAGCACAAATTGGCCGCCTCCTGTATGTGCCCAGACACAAACTAGGTATGTGCTCAGACCAGAATTGAACCCACAACCCTTTGATTATGGTCCAGGGTTTGGAAATATATTCTTTTGAAATTTGGTATACCAGAGTTGGTGGTTGTAAGTGGCAGTGGTCACTTGTAAGACTCTGGCTACCGAAGCAAACAACAACTACAAAAGAGATAAAGGTATAGGTCTCGGCTCTATACAAAGAAAACATGGGCATGGACTTTTATATGCTAAATAGTTACATGACTTAAAATACATGGAAGAGTCTAATAAGACTGTAAAAGATAAAATCCCAAATTGCTCCAGTAAGAAAGAAAAGAGGTGAAGCCGCCAGCAATGTGGCATTGTGGCCCTCTGAAGGCATTGAGCAGTGAGAGGCCCAAAACATAGGGCATGTGATCAGAAACAGAGATGTTACGTCCACATGGACCTGGAGGAAAGCTTTGGGGAAGGGTAAATCCTGGAATTAAAGTAGGCGGCAGCCACAGAATGAAGGCCAAGGATGCACAGCACATTTCCTGGGAGCACTGAGAACAGAACTAGCATTCCTTGATCTTGGTAGTTGTGAGTTTGGGCTCTGGAGTCTGAGGGAGTTAAGTTGGAATCTTGGTTGTTAGTAAACTAACCTAGTGACCTTAGGCAGACCCAAGATGTCTATGGAGCTATTGTTTTTTTTTTTTTCCTTCAAGTCTTGGTTTATACCATAACCTTCTCAGTGAGGCTACCCTGGACACCCCATTTAAAACAGTGCCCTTTCTCTCCCCCACCAATCCAGTACTTTCAGTCTCCCTTTCCCTGTTCTACCCTTTCTTTTTCCATAGGACTCATCATTTTTTTAATCACACTAATCCAGTTTGTTATTATTACACATAGTGTATTATTTATTGTGCATCCCAACCCACTACATTCACTAGAGCAAGGGTGTTTGTTGATATTACCCAAAGAGGCATCCAAAGCACCTAGAATAGTATCTGCAAACTGTAGTGCTTAATAAATACTTTTGAATGAATTAAATTCTTTAATCTCCCTGACTCACCCATAAAATGGAGACAATGTTCACCGGGTTTTATGAGTATTAAATGAGATGATGCAGGCAAAAAAACACCCAGCACACTCTATATACATAGGTGATTCTAGTGCTTTTCATACCCATTAATTTTCTCATTTGATCTTCATATTAACTCTGAAAAAAAGCTTGCAGAAGAGGAAACCGTGATCCATAGAGATAAAGCCAGTTGTTAGCTTACTCTGGAACCACAGAGGCTTCATTTGTGGAAATGGCATAAAGAGGAGGCTGGAGGACAGGCAAAAGGATTCATTCCCCATTTCGGTCAAGCCTTTTCCAGCAAAGGATGGTTGGCCCCAGACTCACTGCCTCAGGGATAGAATTCCAAAAACAGTGATCAGGTATATGTGCAGTAAACATTTTATTTCCTAATGTGGTGATCACTAGAAATTTCATTTCTTGCCTTGATAATGTTATGATGACAATAGAGAAAATCTGCTGGTAAAGTACAACGTACCTGGATTTCAACAGGGAATATACAAGGGTCCCTTTACACCTCATGCATAATGTGGTGCAATATGGGTTCACCTGTTGGCTTTATCACCCATGCCAAAGATCAGCAAGGTTTTTCTATAAATAGCCAAATGGTAAATATTTTAAAGTTTGTAGGCCATACAGTCTATTCATTTTCACCACTGTAGTTTGAAAGTAGCTATAGACAGTACACAAACAAATAAGTTTGGCTGTGTTTCAATAAAACTTTATTTACAAAAACAAGCTGCAGGCTAGATTTAGCAAACCCCTGGCTTAGATGGTTGGATGGCTGACCCCTAAGTGTGCCATGGACCGAACTGGCAAAGAGTCTCTATAGCAATGATGTAAGAACTGGTTGACTATATTTATGAGTGATACAAAGCTAGGAGAAATAACCAACATGATAGATAACAAACTCAAGATTTAAAATTAGGCTGAGAAGCTAAAACGATAAGCCCAAATTAATGTAATATGTTAATGCCTAAAAGTGTATTGCTCTTTGATTAACAAAACATCATTAACAATGAAACTATTTACATTCTACCAACACAACAAAGAGAAAATCGTTTTGGCAGTCATCACTCAAAAATAACTTGATGTTGGCCATATGCTTTACTTATTCATTCATTCATTCATTCATTCACTCATTCATTATTCACTTGTTTAATTTTCAGTAACAAATTCCCATTGTTTACCTAAGCCTATGCATAGCGCTGAAGTGGTTTTGATAATAAATAAAATAGTCTCAGTCCTTAAGGATACACAATATAATCTATTGAACAAGAACTATTCCCCTTTATTTACTTACTCATGCATTCATTCATTTATGTATTCCTTTGTTTTTTCAACAACTAAATATTGCAGCCAACAATGTAGTGGGGCCAGATCAGGGCATGGGAATGACAAAGGCAAATGAGATTTAGTTTTTGCCTTTGAGGAACTCCGAATAATCTTGGAGACATATGTAAACAATTACAATACAGCATGGTATATGCTGTTTCAGAAATGTGAATCAAACACTTTGTAAAAAGAGAGAATGAAACAGTTAATTCACCCTAGAGGATTCCATGAAACTGTAACATTTGAGCTGTTTCTAGAAAGTAGATTAGGAGTTTTACCATCAGATGTTGATACATCCTTGAATGTCTGAGGGACTTTTGTGCCTAGTTACAAACAGCCACAAATATGTGTGCTTTGTTCAGTGCGCCATTTGTTAACATCTATTAGATCATAAAGCAAAATTTTCAAAACAACTCATTGATAATGTAAATGTTGCTTACGAATTTGACTAACCTTCTTTAAAGAAATTAAACTGTAATTACAGTGTAGTCTTTCAGTTTTCTGCAGAAACATGCCCTGATTAGTGTTTGAGTATGCATAATATATTTGAGAGCCATAGGAACATTGATGGGGTTGGGGATTGAGAATCAGTCCAGGTAAGGAGAGTCATCCCAGAAACGTATGCTATCAACCAGCTACTACACTTAGTGACTGAAACTTAATCTTGCAAAAAAGCTCTAGGAAGTGATGTAAAGCCAAGGGGCAGGGAAATGAGGAATCTATACTCTCACACCTGTCAATCATTGGATGGGGACTGTTTCAAGGTAGTGACGGAGGTAGTTGACCCAAGGCACTTCCAGTCTGCCCTGGATGTCTACACTGTGCACATGTGCAGGTGGATTCTGGGGCCTGTGGACAACCCACTGGCAAAGATGCAGTGCAGGCTGCCTGGTGTTGGGCTGGAGTTCATGGAAAGGGGGCTCTGAGGGAACATGGGTAAAATACTAGCAGCAGCTGCTATATACACTATGTATGAGTCTTGAAAATTTCAGACACTCTCAAGAGCCGACAAAACACACAGACATATAATGCTTACAAATGGACTACAACTTATTCTAAAACAGCAACACCAAGCATTCCATTCATTGCTTCATTATATTTGTCCTTGTACTTCTAACTTTTTAGGGTTATTGCTAGGCAGTTTTTGTTTCTTCTGAGGTTGTAACAGCAATACTCTGATAGCTTTGCTGATTATAGTTGTTACACCATACTCAAAGTAAAGGATAACCTCTTAGACCAGTTGAAGTTAAAGACCCTAAGATGATATGAGCCTAATCATAAAGCTGAGTAAAGCCTATTCACTACATCCTAAGGATACAGCTTCCTAGATCCACCCTTTCACGTAGGTTTTACTTTTAGCAACTTGGGGACCTTCCTGCACACTGTATACTTTGAACATCTTTGGCCAACATTATACCTCTTTGCCTCATATGCTGTCATTTTAATTTATTGATCTTGTCTGTCAGAATTGTTAAAAATATACAAACTTCTGTTTCTATTTTATTATAATCTCTAGATTTCTTGAAGTTTTCTCTCCTAGGAGATAAGCAACTGGGTCTGTGTACTGAGCATGACTGTCGAGGACTTCTGGCTAATTAATCATGTTAGAACACTGGGTTGAGCGCCCCCACCCCCTTCTACTTGGCCATTATACATGCCCATCAGTACTGATCTATCCTGCTTAAACTTTGAACAAAATCTGCTTTGATATTTTTGGAATTACTTGACTTATGAACACTTGCCTCTTTTTATTCTTTCTTAATTGCTTTGATAGAAACAAGTACAAATTTCCATTTCATATACAAATACTTGATTGAAGAATATCAAAATATTTATGTATGTGAGTACACAGGCTCTGGAGTCAAATGGCCTGGATTTAAATTCAGGGTCCCCCCGCACACCAGCTGTGTGACCTTGGAAGGTTATTTAACATCTCTGGGCCTCCACTGCCTCATTTACAAAGTGAGACTGATAGAACCTACATGGTTGTTGTGAGTTATTAGATGTACAGCACTTAGCATGATGCCTGGCATGTAGTAGGCCCTAGGTAAGCATTTTCTATTATTACTATTACTATAAAGATTATGAGGCACCAGCTCTCCCCTATTTATTAAAATCAACTCAAGCATTGAACATATCCTATTTACCTTTCATATAAAAACTACCCTATATAGTACATATTAATGTTTCTGAGTAGCATTATTGACTCATAGTCTTTCACAGACATAAATGCTCCTAATTAACCATAATTACTTCTACTATTTTTTCCATCACTAATGTTCAAATCGCCACCACTTGTCTGGTGGGAGCTCCTTAAGCTGGTTTCTTTGTCCATTCAAGTGCATCTTTGTGATTTTGAAGCAACCTTGCTTTCTGGCAACAAGAGGGCACTCCAAATCCCTATCCCCCTTTCATCCCAAAGTCATGGAATCAGGAAGCTTGTATCTTATTTAGTACAGTCAGGAACTGAAATCTAGACATGGGGTTAGTGCTAGGCAAAGGCATGTCAGTTGCTGCCATTGGTGAGCAAGGGCAGAACTATGTTATTTTAAAATCGTAAGTTCACCCTTACATCCCTCAATATAAAAAATGCATTTGTGATACACCACTTTTCAGCCAGGGTTGGGTTTCTTGCATAGTAAGATTTTATCTCATCTTGACAGCAGAAAAAAGGATGGAAATGGGGGACCTGGAAGTCGAGGAGAACACCATGAGGAAAGGCAGAGAGGAAAGAGTGAGCCACCGTAACCTAGACCATAATAAGATGGTGGGGGTGAGACTAGAGGGGATTCTACTATTGTGTGACCCCTGGACTCTGGAGTTGCTACCTCGTACCTTCCTGACCAGGGTGAATCCTATCACACTACACTTTTCTAGTACCATGTAGCTCTCCTTATACTACATATCACAGTTGCAATTTTACAGTTTTATGTGGCTCAGATGTGCCCTCCATTAACTACAAGCTCCAAAAGGAAGGGATGTACTAGGGAGAATAACAAATTCAAAAACAAAGATGGACTAATCCACTCTGAGGTTTTTTTCTCATTCAGCTAAAATGTAGTTGTATATTTGGGAGGTGGCCCCGCACAAGTGACCCAGGAACCTGGTCTGTTTCAATTTAGTGGTTCTGCCAACCCCTGGGGCTGGAGCTCCCCTCTCTTGGCCTGTTGCATGTGAACAGCAGCCTAAGATGAGAAAGAATGGAGGATCACAGATAGAGAGTTTTAATGGGGTAGCCCTGGTGGTAGTGTTCATCATATCAACCCATCCTGATATGAGTGGAATCTTACGGTATTTCATGATTTTATAACTGCCTTATTTCACTTAGCACAATGTCCTTGTGACGGGATGCCCTTTCTTTTTAAGGCTGAATAATATTTTACTACATGTATATACTGCATTTTGCTCATCCACTCATTCATGATGGACATCTGAATATACTTAACGCTACTGAACTATACACTTAAAAAATGGTTACCTTGGTTTTAAAAAATAAAAAGGTGATGTGGCTGGGCAGCCTTTTATAGTCCTCCCCAGAGTGATAAAACCTGAGAAGAAATGCTCCTTCCATATGAGCTGGAGTAGGTTTAAAAATCTGTTTCTGGGGTGCCCACAGTCCTTATGGGTCTAATGGCCTCCTCCAGCTAAGAGGTCTTCAGCACAGGCTGTCTTGCACTCTGGATCCAGAATGTAAGTGCCCCAAAATGCTGGCATTCCAACTCTCCCAGAATTTCTAAGAACTCCATTTCCAAATCTCCATTCTCTTCATTTGGGACATTTCCCATTTGTGAATATGAAATATAACTTGTGATTATAAGTTCTGTCACTGAGATCAAACAGATCTAGGTTTGCAGACTGACTTCTGCACTGACAATTTATGCTTCAGGAAGTTAATTAATTTGTTTGAGTCTCAGTTTCCTGGGCAGTGAAATAAGGCTAAAGTAAATCTGCTCTTGCATATTTTCTCCAGATAAACTCTCTATGCAAATGCACTCTGCTTGGTAGACTAACCTATATGAACTATACCAGTGGTTCTCAAAAGAGATAACTTTGTTCTCAAAAGAGACATTTGGAAATCTGGAGATTTCATGGGTATCACAGCTGAGGAAGCTGCTATTGGCATCTAGTGAGTAGAGGCCATGGATGCTATTAGACATCCTACAGTACACAGGAGGATTTCTCACAACAAAGAATTAGACAACCCCAAGTATCAATAATGCAGAAGTTGAGAAACCCTGAACTATAGCAACAGGTTTTCTGACCCTCTGGCTTCTGGCTGGTGTCAGCCAATGTGGAGCCCTAGCAGGAATCAGGAAAGGGAGGAGAGGGAGGTTAGGCTGTTCATTCCCTTTGCCCCCACTCCAAGGGGTTGCCTTAGGCTGGCTGTGTCCCTTCCCGTTAGGCCCCCTGCTCTACTCAAGGTGGGCTTTTCTCCTTCTGGGATCAGGCAACTGCTACCAGTGCTCATCTCTTTGGCCTGAAGGAGGTAGCAGTTCTGCTGACACTGGCCCCAGGGTACCACACTTCCTCTTGAGGTTCCTCTGTATCTTACTACACTTTCATAAACAGTCCCCTTTCAAATAAACCCTCCTCAAATTATCCTAACTTGATGATCTGTTTTCTTTTGGGATTCTGAATGATATCAATAACAACTTCAGACTGCTTAACGTTTTTGGTAAGATAATAGAAACATTTGGAACAGCGTAAGGCATCTTGTGAATGATCAGTAAATCATAGCTTTCTCGTATTCCACTTTGGGCATTGTTGTTTACCACTCTGGGTACTATGAACAGATGACCCTGCCTTCACATGAGCCACTTGAAAATTTTCTCCCCTTTTAACCAGCAGCATACTTAGGAGTAGGTCAATTTTTTTTACAGCTATGTTCCAGAGTCTAGAGATAGCCGCTCTGCTGCAGAGCTCAAATATGGTGTTAAAATATGTTTTGAGTTAGAAAACCTTTGCAGAAATTCCAGGCCTGTCTCTGCTCTCAGAATGTAAGGCATATTTATGTCCCTGTCACATAAATTTGAAAGCAATGTCCATGCTGGTCTTTTTCTCTCCAGGTTTCCTGACTCAGTAGTAAAAATGAATGAGCCCAATTTTTATTCTTGGTGACAGGAGGAGAAAGGTTGGACTACAGCCTCTGCAGATATGGTTGGATGAGACTCAAACAAAGCGAGGGAAATGGCCATGCCCCTGTCCAAGACAGCAGGAGGCCTTGGGCAGCATCACTGTGGGTGAAACACAAGACCAGAGTCCAGCCATATGTTTGCGGATCTGTAGGAACCACTGGGGCAACTCATTCATTCATTCCAATATACAGGGCCCGGCACAAATAACGTCCATTTTTTTATTACAAAATCATAAGCATGTAATTCTGTAACATAACAATATCACACTCAAGCACACCATATGACATTTTAGGCGAAATGTTCAAATTAAAACTATAAATTATTACACCCATATTACGCAACCAACCACACTCAAGCAGGCATTACTTCTGCCAGACACTGTATATTGATACTTGGGAGTAATTCTGATTTTTTCATTGTCTATTCTAGTCCATCACCTCCAGTACATAGAACAATAAAATTATAGGTTATATTCACCTTTCATCCACTGTCTAATTCAGATATTTCAAAAGCTCCATGAGGTGGGTGTTCCTACTGGCCCATTGTGAGGATGAGGAAACTGAGTCTGGGAGAAAGTCTTTAGCCCAAGGCACATGGTGGTGAACTAGGATTCACATGCAGACAGATGGATTTTAGAGTCAGACGTACCAGTCTAAGCACGGGGAAGTTACTCTGCCTTGTTGACCCTCTGTCCTCTATAATACCAGGCTATAGTGCCCACCTCACCGCCTGATCCATGGCCAGTGCTAAAGACTAGCAGCTGGCACTATTAAGGAGTAAGAAATGTTGAGTCCAGCATCCCTGAATTTCGATCCTGCTCTGCCTATAAACAGCTATGTCCCTCAAACAAACCATGTGACCTGCCTAGGTTCAGGTTTCTGGTATGCAGAATGGAGGGTAATATGCCTGCCTTGCAGGATTGTGGTGAGGACTCAGCAACAAATGCAGAGGCCTCCAAAGAGGGGTGTGCACACACCAAGGTGGATTGCAGGAGGAAAGTATCAGAATTTCTATTTCTAACTGGTTTAATTCACCTCGAACTAATAAAAGGAAATTAAGTTTCACTTATTTAATGTATGTATAGACACTTGACACCATTTTAGATCTACATGCCATTTCTTCTACAGTGCAGGGTAGCTGGCAGCACCCCCAAGTTTCATTCATTTCCCACTGGCAAATCACTTTGTTTCTCAATTTATGTGTGCCCAATAAATGGTGTAGGTATTATAATAACCAGTTTTTAAGCTGACAAGCTCACTAAATAAACATGTGAGAGAAAAAGCATTCCTGCTAAGAATCTACTTTTAAAAATACTAAAAAGGTAAGTATAAGCAAACAACCAGAAAATGGCAGAGCTCACCTTTATTTCACTTCTGTTAGGGTTCTTCATGGGTCACCCCACAAGGTAAAGAAAATAATATAATCTGAGCTGACCAAATGCTGCCCCAACCCATCCAAAGGAAATTATCACAAAATGGTTTCAAATGGGGATTTACGACCACTGTCATAAATGACAAATTTTTCTTTATGTGTAACTTGTGCCTGGAGGCAGTAACTAATGATAGTACAAAGCCACCACAATTAGAAAGACATTAAATATTATTTATTCCAAGTTAAGTTCATCCTTTTAGAATTTCTTATTTTGTGTATGTTTTATAAGATACTCAAAAAAGCACCAGTTGATAGTATGTAAGTAAATAATCAAATGCAATTATTTGGTAATATGTGTTTAAAATAATTTTATTGGTGAGGCATACAATTTAAAAATCATGGAGACCCCTGAGCTATGTATAAATAAAGTAATTGATGCAAAACTGACATACAGTAGACACTCAATAAAAAGCAACTGTATTGCTATCAACTTCCTATTTACTGAGCACTACTACATGCAATTATTTTTTTCACAAGTCTGAAAACAATGTTCAAACACCCAAAACATAGAGAGTTGTATCATATCATATCGACCCTTACCCAGCTTTGACAATTATTATTTTACCAACTTGTTTTTTCTCTCTCCCCACTTTTCTGGACTCTATTAAAGCAAATCTATGTCATTTCAACTGCAAATTGTTCTATGAACCTCTGATAAGGGCTTTTTGTTTAACCACCTTGCCATTATCACACCAAAAACAATTATCAGTAATTCCTTTAATACCATCTACCATGCTATTATTATTCTTACTACTACTATTATTATCATTACGTTGAAAATGAAAATATGATTGGACTCCTCCAGCATCACTCCACCTCCTTTATAACCATGTCTAACATCCTCATGGGGACCAACAAGCACAGCCCGACCTCCCCCTGCTGCCCTCTGCTCTCTGCTCACCACACTCTCAGCACAGGCCCAGTTCCTTAAACAGACTCCTGGGTCCCTCCCTACTCAAAGTCCTTGCACTTGCCTGGATCACTCCTCCTGCTTCTCTCCAGATTGGCTCTTTCTCAATCTTTGGGTCTCAGCTCTAAGGTCACCTTTGCCCCTAGGTAGGAACCAAGTTCCGGCTTTGCTATCCCACGGAATAACATTCATATTTCTCATCGCAAAGCTAGGTTTGTTCCTTCCCTATTGCCAGTCTCCTTCATTTGACTGGGGAGGAACCTGCTAAGTATTAGTCACTAGCTTTTTCCTGGAGTGGAGCTAAGTGCGGAGAAAAAAGTAGCAGACAGCACATATCAAGAAAAGGCTGAAAAAGGAGCAGTGAAACCCTAATCTCAGCCCTGTCTTCTATTCCATTCCTGTCTTCTCTTTCAGCATTCCTCTTTTTGCTCCTTCAACTTGCAGGGTCTTCCTCTTCCCTCTCAAGCCAACCGCCTGTCCTTTCGCACCACATGCTAGCCAGCCTTGAAGCTCCTCTGTGCAGCCCAGGCTGCTCCTGTGCTCGCTCTCTGTGCTCACCTCCGCCACTGAGTTCGTCGTGGCATCCATTATCTCTCACCCTCTCCACACTCTGTGCTCCTTGAGAACTGTGATGGTTACATTTATGCGTCCACTTGACTGGACTAAGGGATACTGGTAAAACATTACTTCTGGATGTGTCTACAGGGGTGCTTCCAGAAGAGATTAGCATTTGAATCTGTTGATTGAGTAAAGAAAATCTGCTCTCACCAATGCAAGATGGCATCACCCGATCTAGCGAGGACCTGAATAGAACAAAAAGTCAGAGGAAGAGCGAATTTACTCTCTTTTCCTGAACCAGGATACCCGTCTTCTCCCGCCTTTGGACCTCAGCTCTCCTGGTTCTCAGGCCATTGGGTTTGGACTGTAACTACATGACCAGATTTTCTGAGACTCTCTTTGCAGACAGCACATCATGGTACTTCTCAGCCTCCATAACTGTGTGAACCAGTTTCTCACAACAAATCTCTGTGTATATCCACATATATCCAATTGGCTCTGTTTCTCTGAAGAACCCCAACTAACACAAGAACCAAGACCCTTCCTGCTCATGTTTGTAACCCTGCACAATGCCTAGAGCTCAGTGCCTGGGGTGTCTCCATAAAGGCTTCAGGCCTGGATAAATCAATTGGCCAGAGGTGAGCGGGAAGGTGCAGGTAAGCCCTAATGGGCCAGAAAGTGGAGAACAAGCGATGCAATGGAGATCACTGGGGCCCATAACGGGATATCACACAGGGAAGGCCTGAAACAGTGGGTGAGATCTAAGACCTGAACGAGTGAAAGAATTCTGTGTTTCTTTCTGAAGGGGTGCCAGGCGTGATTTCAGGTAGATGGCAATCCTTTAAGTAAATCTAAAATAATCAGAATATAAACTCCACTAGGAAAAAGCTATTCTAGGGAAAGATTTTTATCTGTACTATTCCCTGCTATATCTATAGTGCCTAGCACAGAGTAGGCACTCAGTGAAGATTTTTTTTTGATGAATAAATGAATGGATAAATGAATTCAGGGCTGTTGAACAGAAGACAGAGATATGAACTGAATGAATAGAGACAGGAAAATAGTGGTTTCCTCACTATCCCTCAGAACCACCTAAGGGAAAAGACCAAAACCACAAGCCCCGTGGCCACCGACACCATGCCTATCCCATTTAATATTGCCTTCCAATGCCCAGTAAAGCCTGGCATCTAATAGGGCTCAATAAATCATTCTGGATTTGATTTAACTTAAAATGAATTAGGATTCTCAACACTATTTATGTCTTCAGTGAAAATTCTATATTAGTTTAATCTCCAGGATTTTTTTTTTAGCCCTGTCATGAAGAGTGTTGAATCAGTGCCAACTTATCAGTCAAAGTCAGATTTGTCATTGGAGCATCTGCTTGCTAACATAAGTGTGTTTGCATTTTGCTGAACTATTTTTACTAGGCTGACATACTAATACATGGCAGGCCATCTCTAGATGATGATATTGTCATAGATGGGGCACCAGTGTCTTGGGAACTACTAGTTGTTTGTCTCTTGAAAAAAAGGAGAGGTTCTGAATATACACAGATTTGCAAATTCTGCATTAAACCTAAACAACAACATAAACAAGCAAGCAAAATATAACCAGCAACATTGAAATAAAAAACAACCGACAGTAACCAGAGGGGAGGAAAGAGGGGGATAACAGGGATAAAAGAGGGGAAGGGTCATCAAGGAACATGCATAAAGGACCCATCAACAAAACCAAGTGGGGAAAGGATTGAGGGTGGGAGGTGAGGAGGGGCAGGGCTGGGGAAAGTCATGGAGGGAAAATGTTGACATGGGGATGATGGGATGGGGTGCAGGGTGGAGGTGATAAAGGGGAGAAAAAAATGAGACAACTGTAATAGCATAATCAATAAAGTATACCAAAAAGAGAGAGAGAGAGAGAGAGAGATAATCATAAAAGCAGCAAGAGAAAAGCAGAGGGTTACCTACAAAGGAGTTCCCATGAGACTGTCAATGGATTTCTCAAAAGAAACTTTGCAGGCAAGAGGGCCTGGCTAGAAGTATTCAAAGTGATGAAAAGCAAGGACCTACAACCTAGATTAGTCTATCAAGCAAAGCTATCATTTAAAATGGAAGGGCAGATAAAGTGTTTCCCAGATAAGGTAAAGCTAAAGGAGTTCATCATCACCAAGCCATTATTACATGAAATGTTAAAGGGACTTATTTAAGAAAAAGAAGATTAAAACTATGAACAGTAAAATGACAACAAACTCACAACTATCAACAATGAAACCTAAAAAACAAAAACAAAAACAAAAACCAACTAAGCAAGCAAGTTGAAGAGGAACA
Source organism: Mormoops blainvillei (assembly GCA_004026545.1). Taxonomy (NCBI): domain Eukaryota; kingdom Metazoa; phylum Chordata; class Mammalia; order Chiroptera; family Mormoopidae; genus Mormoops; species Mormoops blainvillei. Next base: position 235,709 of record PVJD01000398.1, on the reverse strand, counting down.
GAATCACAGAAATGAAGATCACATGGAGGGTTATCAGCAGGGAGGGGGAGGGTGGAGGATGGAGGAAAGGGTACAGGGAGTAAGAAGTGTAATTGGTAGGTACAAAATAGACAGGGGGAGGTTAAGAATAGTATAAGAAATGGAGAAGCCAAAGAGCTTATATGCACAGCCCATGGACATGAACTAAGGGGGGGGGGGGGGGGGGGGGGGGGGGGGGGGGGGGGGTAGTGCTGGTGGGAAGGGTGAGGACTAATGTCCTCTGGTGAGGATCAAAAATAAGTGAGAAGTTACATATAAGGACGAGTGAGTAAAGATTTTTTTCCTTGTATTAGTCAATAAAGTTGGAGTTGATTGGCCAAAGATCCATACAAACGTTTTCATATTAGTTTTTGTTAGATCTAGAGGTGTAAGTACTTTAACACCCTGTGATATTGTTGTTTATCCTAAGAAATATATCTTTGGTCCTAATCCCAGTTTCTGACACAAAGCTCCTAAAAGACTCTTGGAATTTCCTAAGTGATGAATGATAACACGTCTTTGTTGTGTTGATGAGGTGACTTCTCAAAAGCAGCTAAGGATGGAGTCCTTTGCCAGAGGAGCCAACCTGCAATAAGAAGGTTCAAACTGTCAGTCCCAGCCCAGACCCTGGGGAAGGGTTGGAGGCTGACTCAGTCACAAATGGCCAATGGTTTAATGAATTGATTAAGTGATGTGGTCTCCATACAAACCCAAAAGGCCAGGATTGGTGGAGCTTTTGGGGTGGTGAACATGTGGAGATCCCGGGGAGCATGGCACGCCTGGAGAGAGTATGGAAGTTCCGTGCCCTTTCCTATTCTTTGTCATATGCATCTCTACAGGGCAAGGCCAGAGCAGACTTTCTGGACACCTCTGACAATCCAATATGGAGTCACTGTCAGCCACGACAGTTATGTTGAGTGCTATGTGAAGACCGAGGTAATCAGCTATATGTAAACAGCCTTAGAAGGGGCTTGGAAAGCCCAAAACCACAAGTCTGGACACTCGGATAAGACTCCCTCTGGACGCTGATATGAGAGGGACCTCTGCCCATTGTGGGCTATAGGAACTCAGGGCTCCGACCACCCAACATTCGAGCTTGGCTGTACCCTGGGTAAAGCTTGGAGCCCTGCTGGACTTCCACTCCCCTGGACCGCTGCAGCCTCCTGGCTTGATACTGACCCTGGTCTCTCCACCTGCAGATGCCATCAGTGACCAGGACTTTGTGCAGGACACTTGCTCTGCTCGCTTCTATCCCCAAGTGTCCCCTCTCTGTGTGTAACCTGTGTGCGATTCTATTGGCTTATTAGGGAGGTCTCCCCTAATAAATCTGGTATTGTGGAAAGACAAAAAACAAAACAAAACAAAGAGTTCTTCAATGCAGAATTACTTAGAGCCTTTGTTATGCTAATATAAAATTATGATTTCACTAAGAGAGAATGTTAAAAAGAGAGTAATCCCCAAATTCTTTACTGATTAAAATCCATTTTTATAGGTTCTGGTAGAACCCAGAGGTTGCCTGTTCCAAGAACACAGTTACAGAAATGCTGTTCTCAAGAATACCAAATCGAGATGATGTTTCCATTTCCTTAGTCACTTAGTTTGCCGAAATGACTGGTCTACCATAGCAGACCCATACTCCCTCATCTGCTCCTTTGAGGAGCAGCAGCACTAGTCAAAAGAGATTGGTCTTTGCTGTGAGCTTGACCTGTACAAGGTCAAGTCTCAGTACAAGTCTCAGCGCTGCTACTTACCAGCTGTGTAATATTCTGCAATTAACTCTCCCCCTCAGTTTTATCATCTGTGAAAACAAGACCAATGACACTGCAGAGGAACTATGTACCTATGATGGCCGGAGATATCAGGAGGTGGCATGGCAAAGTCTGCCATCTAGGTGATATTTCATTCATGGAGTGTCAGGCACTAATAGAGAATCTGCAGACAAAGCTGTAAACAAACAGACAAAAGTCCCTGCCCTTGGGAGATGCTGGCCTAGCAAAGGAAGATGGAAACTTCTATACAGTTTAGTTCCCCAGGTGGTTCCAAGTGGCAGCCAGGTGAGCACCAGAACTCTTAGGGCAATAGCAGGTGCCATTCATGGAAAGTCTGCTGCCATGTTCCTGGTGAAAGGTGCGGAAGCTGTGAGTTGTCCTGTTACTGAGACCCAACCAAATACTGCCTCTGCAGTGCGGCTGCAGCACGCCCAACAGGAGAGGATGCCCTGACCTCTCCTCCTCCCCACTGTGACAGAAGCGCATAGCAGCAGGATATCTGTGCAGCCTCACTTTAATATGCCTTTGGACCCATGTGCCCGGCATCCTCATGATGAGCGCTGAAGACAAAAAATGAGACCAGTCAGGTCAAACCTATCTCTTCACCTGAAGTACAAGCTGGGGTCTGATGCTGGAGACTGATGCCATGGATACCTGTGGGTGATGCGGCCAGGCCAGAGACCTGGAACCCTGTTTATTCTGAAGGAACTCAAACAGCTTTTTGAAACTGGTGGCACATGCCTCACTGAGCAGCTGCTCGGTTTTGTACTTCTTCTTCCCAATGATTGGGGCCAAATGGTCCACTGAGCTGCCTGCATCTTCTCCATCACCTGCCTCCCTGAGAGATGGAGTTAGCCTCTAATTGTGCTTGCTGTTCTTCCTCTGCTTACGTCCCTCCCACTGCATATCTCTTCCAGGCATTAGGCATTTAATTGTGCATGTCACAATTTATTGTGCCTGGGGCTTAAGCAGGGACTGCCAGCTCTAGCTTCTTCACTCTGCAAACTGAGTGCATGCCGATTCCTGTCCCGTCTGCTTCATGAATCATAGTTGAACATGTTCTTGTAATTATCTCATGTTGCGGACTTGAGAGGAAGATCCTAGCGAGCTCAAGAAGAAGGTGAAATATTTAGTTTGTACCAAATGAATACAACTGTGTACACTTCCTTTGTATATCAATTAGCAGCATATGGTGAGAGCCAAACACACTAATAGATTTATAAAGAAATATAAGGGTTAGGGAGACAGTCGCTTCCTCATAGGCGCAGGCAGGAACACATGCTGCTAACACTGCAATTTCCGAAACAGATTGTCTGAACACCTGCAGATGTTCAAGGATCCTCCTAGTCTTAAGTACTCTCCTTCATATCTCTTTCAACAAGATCATCTTAATTCAGGGAGAGGTTTGGTGTTTAGGATAGAGAGGCAATGTGACAAACAATCATCATTTTACATGCCCACCCCAAACAATTGAGGCTTCCTGGAATGACGGGTTGAGAAGGACTCTGAGGCTGCACTTGGGTTCAGTGGGAATGAAGACTGATTAGTTACCATGTTTACCTTGAGTAGGGCACAGAGCTAGGAAGATAAACATCTTTGACATTTCTGCTAGTGAAAAACAGACTTAACTGAGGAACTAAAGACCCTGTGGTCTTGGGGAAGTCATTCACTGCCCTCAGCCTCAGTTTCCTGATGTGTAAAATCAAGGTGCTGATATTATTTCCCTTACAGGGTCATGATGAAGATCAAATCCAGTGAAGCATGTAAAACTGCCTTGGGAACCATAATGCATTATACAAATGTGAGGTAATATAATTGCAAAAATATCTACATTCAAATAACTGTGTATGTGTGTTTGCTTTTCTAACACTCCAGGGAAGGGTTTTTCAACCTTGGCACTGTTGATATTTTGCATTGGATTATACTCTGTGGTGGCGGCTGTCCTGCGCATTATAGGACGTCTAGCAGCATTCCTTCTCTCAACCCACTAGATGCCAGTAGCAGCCCCCAACAACCGAATGCCCACCAAAAACTCCGAGACATTGCCAGATGTCTGCTGGGGGCAAAACTGCTTCTGGCTGAGACACACTGGTCTAGGTCAGTAGTCTTTCCCTCTGGCTTCACATCAGACTCCCCCGGGGAGCCTGTAAAACTATATCAATACAATGCTCTCTTCAGCAGCACACATACGAAACTGCAAATGCAAGAAATAAATAAACTCGGCTTTTGTGTCTCAAAAAAATATACATATCAATGCCAGTTCCAAGCCCAAATCAAGAGATTTCTGTTCAATTGGTCAGGACTGGGTAGAGCACCAGGGTCTCTCCCCCAGCTGACTCTCACATACATTCCAGAGTTAAGAGTTTTCACAAAGCTGTGTGGAATTCTTTCTGAGAGGACAGAGGTTCTCCTCTCCTGCAAGTTACAGCCCTCAAAGGCTTTCTGGGTCTTAAGCATGTACTCTTTCAGAGAAAGGCCAAAGGTCCTCCCAAGGGATCTCAGGCAGAAGGTTCTCCATACCCTATCCAATATACAATATCCTTCCTCCATTCAATCACAAAAATTCAATTGTTAAATGAGTATATGAACAATTTATCCTTTAACAGATGATTGAGGGAATGTGAAAAGGGACATAATTAAACATGATGGGTATCCACACACATCCATCTTAAAGCACCTTTTCAAAGACAATGAAAGCCCTAAGATCCCTTTGATGAAATGGAGCTCAACAGAAACATAGCAAGTAACATATGACTGGGTACAAGTGATAAAATTAAAGACAAACATAGTTGATGAGCTCACTAGAGCCTGAAGTATTAAAGCACAATATTAGCCTTGGTGGAAAATAACTTCATTGAACTATGTCCTTCCTAAGGCTCTGAAAGCATTTCGTCTCTCTCAGCATCTTGCTCCCTGTCACCAGGCATTTTCAATAGAATGAACAGAGAAGAGAGTTTGGGCATGAAAGTGAAGGATAATTGAAATCTTGCCTTGATCTATTGTTACAACTGAATAGGCAGAGAGACAAATACTCTGTCCCTACATAGACCGTCACGCAAGCGCTTCAGCTCCTGGGGCTGGCATAACAACCAGTCAATCAGTATATACTTACTGAACACCCACCATAAATAAGACACAGTGCTAAGCTCTCTGGGGATACAAAGATGGATAAGACACAGATCCTGCCCTCGAGCTGTTTGTACTCTACTTAGGGACCTATAAAAACATAATCAGTAATACTGAATGGTCTGAGTTTAGCTCCAAATGAATGACTTCGAAGACAGATACTAAGCTGGGAGATTTCAGGTAAACTAAATGAAAATTGAACATAGAGGCCAGCAATCCAGTCAGCCCCCAGGCATCACTTCTTGTGACCTGATGTTCAGGAGGGACACACCTGGTCTAGAGTCAGGTACCCCCTGGGCCTGGGCAATCCGCTATGTCCCTGCATAAGAGAAGGGTGCCCAGGCAGGAGTAAAGGATGAGGCCGAGAAGGGAGTAGGAGAGGAGTGGCCGGACCAGCAGGGAGGCTGGTGCAGAGAGGAGGAATTTCTTGCCCTTCACCCTGAGACAGAAGCAGCCTCCAGGGCACAGCTCTGTTTTGCAGCAGAGGAAAATAGGATGCTCAGTATCGGACAAAGATGCTGAGCTCCCAGCAGGGCGGTATGACACCTGCGGACCTTTGAAACTGGTATCAATGCCAGGTTCCAAGTCCCAAACAGGAGATTTTTATTGAATTTGACAGGAGTGGGTAGAGCACCAAAGTCTGTCCCCTTCAGCAGTCACCGATCTTTTTTGGTATCAGAGGTGGCTTTCATGGAAGAGATGGTTTCGGGATGATTCAAGAGCATTACATTCAAGCTCACCTCCTGCTGTGCAGCCCGGTTCCTAAAGGCCATGGACCGGTACCGGTCCAAGGCCCAGAGGTTGGGGACTCCTGTCCCAGATTACTCTAATATATCAGGAGAGACCCAAAAAACAGAATTTATTTATAAAAAATTGTGTATCTATTCTTACATATTTAAACTTCAGACACCTTCAAAGTACTCTCCATTTGATGCAATATGCCTATCGAGATGTTTTTTCTACTGCTCAAAACAGTTTCTGAACTCATTGATTTTGATGACTTGTATTGCTTCTGCTGTCTTTTGTGTCACCTTTTCTACATGGACAAAACATTTCCTGTTGAGGACTTTTTTCCATCCAGGGAAACAAACAAAAAAAAGTCGCTCAGGGAGAGATCAGGTGAATAGGGAGGGCGGGGCACAGGGGTCCTGCCATTTTTGTTCAAAAACTGCTGAACACTCAGCACACAGTATGGGCAGATGTGTTCCTAAGTCACCCATCATGAAATGGGCAAACACTTTAAAGGAGTATTTAAAAATACTCAGTGAAACCAAACTCAGCCTCTCGCGACAATGCCAGCTGGTACACTGATACAGATGGGTTCCTAGAACACTGACCTAGCAGGGGAAGCCTGTACTACAAGGGGCCCACCCTCCAAAAGATAATCCCGGTGCCCCCTCATACATTCCACAGTTGAGAACTTTAAGCTATACGGAATTCTTTCTGAGAGAACATATGAGGCTTCCTCTATCCTGCAAGTTACGGCTCCCACAAGCTTCTTGGGCCCCGGGAGCCTCAAGGAGCCTTATCCAGCAGCTTGTGTCCCTAGTGCGGACTTGCCTGGGCATGTGGGGCACAGGGTGGGACTTTAGGATTGCTGCTGTCAATCCACTATCTAGTCCAAATGTCTCTCCTCTACCTCCTAATAACTGATCTCCTTGCCCCTAGAACATATGTTCCCCATAGCAGTAGAACGAGATTTTTAAAACTGTAATCAGACCAACATACTGCCCTGCTCAACAATCCTCCAATCCCTTTCCCTCTCAATTATGAAAAAAAAAAATCCAAACTTTCTCCCATGCCCACTGGCTTCACAGACTTCACCTTGTCTTCTCCCCAGACTCATTCTCCAGCTTTCTTTGTCATGCTCACTTCACTTCAGTGGCAAAGGCTTTGTTTCAGACTTAGCACAACCTTAACTCATTTTATGACTCAGGCGCTTTGCACGTGCTGCCAATATATCATTTTCCATATATTCTCGTGGTTGTTCCATCTCCTCATTCAGATCTCTGGTCATATACTCTCTCAGCTCCTGGGAGCTCTTCCTTGTCCATGCTTCTTAATGGAGGCCCCATGACCTTCTATCTTCTTCTATTTAATGCTTCTTCATAGTACATATCTCCCAAATATCACACATGAATTTACTTGAGCACTTTTTTATTGTCTCTATCCTGCATTAGAATATAAACTCCAGGAGGGAAATCTATCACCACTACCTAGAGCAGTACCTGTCAATTAGTGCACAATAATATGTATTAAATGAAAGAATGAACAACTCCTTTGAAGATTGGAATTTAGAAGCCACGAACATGAACTGAGGTTCATGGTTACAAAAGTCCCCAGAACTAAATAAACGGTCCTCCTCTATTTGTCCCCACCGCATCCCAGCATGCACCAATACCACCGAGTTACCACTTTTGTTTACTTAGCTTTGCTTCTGTCCAGCCACAGGAGTATCAGCCTCAAGAGACAACAGTTGTGCCTGATTTGTTTACTCCTCTGGCAAAGGGTAAGCGCTCCGTAAATTTTGTCGGATATCCATCCAGCAAGCCAGGGTTCTCTTACACCTATATTTTGTCAGTTAATGTTTTGCACCCTGGGGAGAGATCTTACATTTACTAAAGTTATTAAATATCACTGCATTAGAGTCAACTCCTCATTCCAGTCCACTGAGGTCTTCGTGATCCTGATTCTGTCATTCAGCACAACACTGTGCCTGCCTAACTGCAGGAACTTCATAAAGCTGCCACCCATGTCATTGCCCAGGCAGTGATGGGGGTGGCAGACAAGTGTGCAAGCCCCTCCCTTTTCTAACTTTCTTGATCCCAGTGCACACCAAGTTTAGAAAGTCAGGGGAGAGCCTCTGTATCCTGTTCACAAGCCTCCCCTCCTCCACTTCCCAAAAGGAGGATGTACAGAGCAAATGAAGGGCTTGAGAGGAGACTGGACCACAGTTTAAACCCACCTTCTTCATTACTTGCTTTGTAAATTTTGGCAATGGCAATTTCTTCATCTCTCTGCATCTACGTTTCTTTTGTTTTTCCTGATACACGGAGACAATAATTCCTACCTCTAGAGTTATTATGAGAACTGAACACAGTGACAAAGTACTCAGTATCAAGCCAAGCATTTGATAAATACATCATCTACATGCATTTAAAACAAAACAAACAAACAATTCTGGCAGGCCAAATTTGGAAGTGAGAGAGGAGAGTGAAACCCATCTATTCAATGAGTCTTCTTAAAGCCAATGGCAGAAAACCTCTGTACTTTTACCAATTAGTGCCCAATCGGAGGTCATGTGGACGGTTGTGGTCATGGGTTTAATATTCCCATTAGAGTCCCCATGCACCCGTGAACATGAATACGCAGGGCTGCAAAGCTTGTAGAGGGGGCAGCAGGAAGCTGTGTGGGAACACAGGTCCCTATGGCAGACTGGCAGGCCCATGGCTACACTCACCGCCCTCTCTTCCCTCCTATAGCACCAACGCAGTATGCTCACCCAGCTGGCATTTTTGCATCTACCTCATGCTTATTTAAATAATAGGGCAAACTGTAAAGATGGGGAGATAATCATAAAAAGCTCAGGGAAGTATGCAAATAGGAAACTACAAACTCCGAGAAGGCTGGGAGAACAAAGATAATCAAGAGCATTATCAACACACCCCAGGTGTGCAAGCACTGGAAGCCTGAGGGGGAGCACATGCCAGGAGGGAGCGGAGAGCCCCCACTGCTCCTGGTCTGATACATGTTTTTATTTATGAACTTGCTCTCTCAAGCTCTCGAGAATTCTGACAGATGGAGCTCAAACACATGTGATAGTGGAGGAAGGTAGGAACCGGGTGTTTCCCATAATGTCTGCTCTCTACACTGTTCCTTTAATATGTTCCTACTGATATGGCAGCTGCAGAAGTACATTTAAAATGCATCATCACCCCTCTGCTCAAATATCTTCAGTGACCTCTCTCAGAGTAAAAGCCAAAGCCCACCCACCCACCTAAGGCCTCCAAAGGTGTCCCCACCCCTCTGATTTCAGTCCTGCCTCCTTACCTTGCTTCACCCAGCCACACTCTGCTCCTTGCAAATCCACGAACACACCCATGGGGCTCTCATTTCAGGCCTTCTCTCCCTTCCCCCCTTTCAGCCTTGGCTCAAAGGCCTTAGTTTCATGGAGCCTCTCTCAGGCTGTACAACTGCAAATCCACCTCCTTGACCCCCTCTCCCTGCTTTACTTTCGTTAGTGCTTTTCACCATCTGATATAGCTTATATCTGGCCTCTTTCTTTGGTTTATAATCTCTCCCCTAACCAGAATCTAAGCCCAGTGACAACAGAGCTTTTGGTCTGCATGACCCAGTGTTATCAACTTTACCTGGCACGTAGTAGGGGGTCAATATATAGTATTTGCTGAGTGATTTTTGTTGTTGTTGTTGTTAGCTAAAGTTCCACATGTTTGTTTTGACTCACTCTTTCCCTTCCCTTTTTTCTATCTCATAGTGTTGCTGGGAAGGCTAAAGGAGCTAAATCCGGGGGGAAAGCTTACTGCATTGCACCTGGTACCTGATAGATATTTAATGAAGGTTGCAAGCCTCTATTACTGGGCCGGCCTCACCTCAGTGTAAAGTGGTCATCATCGTTGGTAACAGAGGCTTCCTCACCGTGGCACTCAAGGAGAAATTGTGTAAAGAGAGTGGTACAATTTGGCTCAATTGGCAAAAGAAAGAAGGAACTGGGAACTGGGCCCACCCAATGGGTGGAGCCCTCAGGGTCAGGCGAAAACAGCTGGGATGGCAAAGGTGGAAAAGTCACAGAGAAGTTGGCTCACTCCTACCGTGTTGTCCTTTAAACTATACCAACAGCGATGCTGGCAGGGGCGTGCACATTCTTATAGCCAACTATAGATGACCCTGTCCCCTGCCCCCAAGGAAAATCATTTCCACAACACTCAGGTAATCAAGGCCCAGAGCCCAGTCTGCTTCCTACAGGGGTTCCCATTCTAGCCAGGCTGCAAGTACTGGCCCCGGCCAGCCTCACCAGCTTCATCTTGCTTAGTGGTCACCCGCCTTCATTCTCAGGGCTCCAGCTCACACCAGTGTCTCTAGTTCCTTGAGAGCTTCTGCCCGGACAGTTTCCCCTCTGCATGGTCTGGTGACCTCAGGCTCCTCTTCGATCACACCTCCAGGGTTCCCTTTTGGTAGAGGCTGTTTCTCCTCCTGAAGCTGGCTCCCAGCCGCACCCCTGCCCCTCCATACCGACATCATGGTAACAGTTTCACATTAACTGCCAACCTGCTGGTCCTAGCCAGTGTGTGTGTGTGTGTGTGTGTGCACATACATGCGTGCACATGTGCTTGTGTGTATGTAATATTTTTAATTAGTTAATGAGAATCTCACTCTCATTGGAATCCCTTTACATCGGAGTCTGACTGAGACACAGCTTCCCTCTCCTTGTCCTTCTCTGTCCGAGGAGAATTACCTCCACATCTGCCATCCAAGAGCCTCCACTTACATATTCCACTGGCCCAGCACACTGCTTCCCAGAAACGAGCCTATTCCTTCAACACCACTCCCATGAGATTAATCATGATCTCTCTTCTCACTATTTTCAGGCCCTCTGTCAAGGACCACAGCAGATTCCACCTGTCACAGCTACAACACACTATCGAGGCATCCGAAGTGTTGATTTCTGGCCTGGCCTGAGTGCCCAGTGGCTCCTTCAGAACTCGGTTCAAAAGCGTCTCTCCAGAGAGACCTCCACGCACCACCATGAATGCCAAGCATCCCTCCTCCCCATCACTCTCTTTCTGCATCCTCACCGCTTTGCCAATCTTCCAAATGTGGTCCATGGATTAGGAGCGGCAGCATCACGTGAGAACTTGTTGGAAATGCAAAACCTTAGAACCTCGCCCCAGATTTGCTAAATCAGAATTTGCACTTTAATGGGACTCTCCAGGTCACCCATGTACACAAGAAAGGTTGAGAAGCACCACTTTAGAGCACTAGTCACAGCCTGTAATTGTCTAATTTGTTTATTTAGTAACCACCTAAATCACTTCTGACTAAAAAGTAAGATCCTCTGTCCTGCTTACCGGTGTATTTCCAGTGCCTAGCTGCTGGTACAAGGTTGGTGTCAAATAAATATGAAACAATAGGTAAATGAACGAATGAAAAAATTTCCAAAGCTTCCTCAAACTGTAATTGTTTTATGATCAGTGGTCTTCTCCTTTTAGTTCCTCCTTTTCCCTTATTGTCCAAAATGAGCATTTGCTCAGCATCTTCTATGTAGGATGTTCTATGCTGAGCATTGAAAATACTTAAAAAACAGTGAAGAATGCACAGTTTAAAAGGTAAACCCACAAGGAACAACTTTGGTCTTTGATCTTCAGTTTCATCCCCTTGACACTAAGCAGTAGGTACATATTTTTTCACCCTTGGTGGTCAAAGGATTGTCTATTTTCTTCCGCCCTGGTCTTATAGTTCTCTGACTAGATGCCTGGATCTTTGGAGCATTTCCTGCTTTTCCATCACTGATGAGCTTTTATCCAGCTCCAAACCTGCTGCATCCTGCCTTGCCTCTAGCAGTAAACACTTCCCATGACCGCTACCCTGGTATATGAGTCCAGGGAGCTTCCAGCCTTCACAGCCTGAGTGTCTTCATTTGCTTACTTTGCATGGAAAGTTGCCTGCCCTTCTTCTCTAAGAGGACTCCTCTTCACCCTTAGAGATCCAATTTGAGGCATAAGAAAATTTCTTCCCACAATTCATTGCGTCAACAATAAAAGGAAAAAAACTATGATCATATTAACATGGGCTGAAAGGCATTTAATAAACTTTGCAGCCATTCCTAATACACACTCTAAGTAAAATAGGAACTAATAGAAAATGTTTGAATATGATAACTTTTAACAAAAGGCAATAACAAATTTTGAAATAAGAAAAAAATTTCCATAAAAATCAAAACTGGATAGAGATGCCCACCATCACTAAGAAATTGGTCGGCATATTCTAAATGGTTCTGGCGAATGCAATAAGATAAGGATATTTAAAAATGGGCCTAAAACCAAAAGAAGAAAGAAGTAAAACACTCAATTTTTATTTTGGTTGATGATTTGGTTGCACACTAGAATGGCCACATAAGCTAATTTTTTATCAAATAAGAGTATTTGATAACTTTCAAAGGAATAAGAAGAATTTGTGGGGAAAATACATTGTCTATATCCTAGCAATAAGTACCTAAAAATGGAAATAGTAAAAAAAAAAAATTTACAATAGTGAAAAATTGAACAAGAAAGCTCTAAGACCTATATGAATACAACTATAAAATATTATTGGATAACATAAAACAAATTTTGAAGAAGTGGAAAGAGAAACTAGGTTCTTCATTAGGAAAAGCTAATCTCATAAAAGTGTCAAATTATACATATAAATATATAAAATTTAATGATATTCCTATTAAAACAGAAGTAGAATTTTTCTTTCCTTTTCCTTGAAGGTAAAATAGTCTTCAGTTCATATAGATGAAAAAATGCTCCAGAATACTAAAATTTATATACACATATATAAAGATTAAAGATGAGGGATTTTTGCCCTACCTGACATCAAAGCACACTACAAAGCCACTGTAAACAAATCTACACAGAATTAGCCTAAGAGTAGAAAAATTAATCAGTGGAAAAAAATAAAGGATCCAGAAATAGATCTGAGTAAATATAAGATTTTAAAACATAGCAAAAGATAAGAAAAGGATGGCTTATTTTAATAAATGGTCATGCACAAATGGCTACTGAATTAAAAGAATATGGAGTTGGAGTATTATCTGATACCATATAAAAATAAATTTACATGTATTAAAGAAAGCTCTAGATGTAAATGTTATACCCAAAAAATCACAAGAAAATGTATATCTATCTATACTCTAGGGGTGGAAGATCTTCATACCCAAAAGAGTAACCCTATTGTTTTAATGGAAAAACAATAACCCTATTATTAACCCTATTATTGTTTTAATAACCTAAAGTGTATGTGTTTATTCTATGCAAACATTAACTACAAGCCATATACTGTATAACTATAACTATAAACTATCAAATCATATCTAAAGGTAACATTTTATGAGTTATCAAAGAAACCAAAGACTTGGAAATATATTTGCCATGCAGGTGACAGATAACAGATTAACAACTATGCTAAACAAACATCTTACAAATTGACAAAGCAACAATCCCATTGAAAAAGGAACAAAAGATATGAGTAGGCAATTCACAGAAGAGCTAACCCAAACTGCCAATAAACATATGAAAAGATATTCAAGCTCATTGGTAGTCAAAGAAATGCAAATTAAAGTAACAATAAGTTATAACTTTGCACTCATGTCCCAGGCAAAAATTAAAAAGAGAGTTAGTATCTGTTGCTAGTGGTGATGATGGAAAAGTTCTCTCACTTATTGCTGGTGAAAATTGGAAGTGTTTCTGGGAAGCCATCTGGATATATCTATTAGAATTAAAAACATACATACCCTTCAATCCAGAAACCCCATTCTTGCTATTCTGCCCTACAGAAATAAAAGCTTCAGTACCTAAAGATAGATGTTCAAGGAAGTTTATTACAACATTCTTCAAAGAGAAGGAAAATACTGAAAATAGTAAATGTTCATTAGTGGGGGTATATATATTAAATTATAATGCATTCACACCATGAAATATTATATTATACTATGAAACCAAATAAATGAAGCATATATTTAGAACAATTGTTGAGGTTAGAACTATTGTAAAGTAAAAAATGCAAAGAAGCATACATATAATAATAATATTTATAATAAAGCATTTTAAACAAACCCTACGTATATGTGTATATGTATATAGACATAAACAGTTATGGAAGAATGGAGAAATATATGAAAAATATACAACAGACTATTAATATGGGTTTATGATGTAAAGGGAGGGAGGATTTTTAGGATAAAGTGGTAGAGTTGATTAAGGTGGAGTTGGGGACATAGATGGCAGAGAAAAGCAAGCGCCCTCGCCCCCCAAAAAGACTGTGCTAACAACATCAACAAATCAGTGTTTATGACATGACTCTGTTTTCCTGTGTGTGCATATGTGTGTGTTGGAAAATAAAAAGGCGGCACTTAATCTAATTTACTTCTTTCTGCTCCAGCCCTGACACAGTAACATTTATGGCATGGCATGATATTACTCAGTCAATATAGACACCAAACATTGTATATGTTATGCATGTGCTTGCATTTGTTTGTTGTTATAAAGAGAAGGGAGTGGAATCCAGCACACACTGCAACTGGTATAGGATGGGAGGATAAAGGGAAGGGAGTATTGTTTCTTGGGGGGAATAATTGCCCTGTATGGATGTATCTAATAGTGTGCCCCAACTAACTCTGAACTGTTAATATTCAGAATTTTGCAAGACGATTGTTAATCCTAGCTATTATTTAAAAATAAATTGTATAAATGTAACTAAATTATACATTAAAGGGAAATAAATATAGAATATTTATCAATTCTTAATTATTTTACTATTTTTACTATTATCTATGCTTTGAGGCTATTTACAGCTATAGTATCTGTATGGTACAAATGATACATAATGGGGTGCAACTGTACATCTCTTTCTAACTTTATGTTCAGTGACATCACATTGGTAGTTTTAAGTCAACCATTGTGAGAGTATTTACGCCACAGAAATTGGCAAGCACTCCAAGCTCGGGCTTGATTTATGGTCTTAATGACTGTCTACATTTAAGAAAGTGATGGAGAAATTTCTAATAATGCAGATTACACTTAAAATTAGGTGTGTCTATAAGCTGTTATATTATAAATAGCATAAAGATTGAAAAAACATTCAAATTATCAAAAATTATCCAATTCAGCAAACATGTGCCTTACATCATTGATGAACAAGTGAATCTCTGACATGTTTTTATTACTTCATTTCTATCTGACATAACATTAAAACATTTCCTTGTTAACCTAAATAAAAATATTAAATAGCAGTCATGTCAGAAGTATATCTGTTTGTTAACTACAACCACAGGTTGGCTAAGAATACCGGAGTTTGGCAAAAATCAGTGAAAGTATTCTGTGAAAAACCAATTGGCCTTATACATGGAATTTACAGTAAATAATATTATATTTTTTGTTAGTTGTAAATTATATGCTACACATCCTTTATATCAGTAACACTTACAATTAAGTGCAGGTATATATTTATACATATAAATATATATATACTTATATTGTATAAGTATATATATATATATTTATATATACCTATACCCATATGTAGACATATACATATATTTATACTTGTAAATATATACCTGTTTTTCCCAAAAAAACTATTTGTTGAACATTCACTCCCATGACACTGGTTGTATCACTTATCATAATAAACATGCATTTTGAAAAACATAAACAAAAGAAAGTTATTAAATAATTAAATGGCATCTCTTCTGGGAAATCTTTCCTGGTTCTCTCTGCTTCTCCCTGCTCATTGTTACTGTGGCGTCTTTCAGGTCTCTCTTGGTCAGCAGCAATTGTCACACTGCCCTGCAAAACATCTGGTTCCTGTCAATCTTCCCCCACCAGCTTGTAAATTCCTCAGTGGGGGACTGTGTGGAATCTTTTCTCTCACGCTGTCTCCTCACACAGAGTAGCTAGGTGCTCAGCACATAAATGAATCAATCATTCGGAGAATCAGAATGAGAAAGGAGCACAGGAAAAAGGCTCAGATCAGATTCATATGAGGAACTGTGGGCAGGGCTTCCTCAAAATGCTTGCTTGGGATCCCAGCAGATCAGTAGCAACTGAACCCCCTAACAAGGGTGTCCAATCTTTTGGCATCTCTGCACTACACTGGAAGAAGATTTGTCTTGGGCCATACATTAAATACATTGTGACACATAATCACAAAAAAAAATCTCATAATGTTTTAAATAAATTTACAATTTTGTGTTGGGCCACATTCACAGCCATCCTGGGCGGCATGTGGCCTGTGGGGGGCAGGCTGGACACCCCTGAAGACTTGCCCGTAATTCTTCAGCTGAACGCTCTTTATGGATTAATTTCACCCACAAAATTCTCAGATCTTGGATTATGAATTTGCACAAGGCTGTTTGCACTTTCTTTGTTTCTTCTAACTGCTTTCTTTTTTAACTTTGATTTTCAAGGTCTAAAATTTACTCCATAAATGAAGATATAATCTCATATACTTGAGAGGAAGAGGTCCTGGCCTCTGGTAGGATTTTCTTATCTCTTGTTGATGGGTAAACTAAAAAACTCAGTAGGGATGCTCATCTTGCCCTGTGAGAGTCTCAGCGCAGCAACTGATCTGGATAACCATGGCAGAGAATAAGGACAAGCTGAGAAACACATTCTTAGAGCAAAGTAAATGTCCTTATTTTTTCAAGTGAAGGCTCTCCTCTCAGCATGGGGATGCAAATACAGCGCAAGGACTTTGACCAGGGGGTTGTCAGACACACCTGGTCTCAAATGTTAGTCTTATTGCCAATGAGCCACTGGCTTCGGGCAAGGGAGGTGACTAAGGTGGACCTCTGCTTCCTCATGTATAAAATGGGAAATGTACTATTACTATGCCATTCATTTGCTGTGAGGTTTAAATGAAACCATGTGTGCACACAAAGACTTATACAAAGATGTTCATAACAGTTTTATATGTAATAGACACTGGAAACAACATCAAAATCTACCAACATGTAAATGAATAAACAAGTTGCATTATATTTATATAATACTACTCAGCAACAAAAAGGAAATAAACTATTAAAACACATCACATTACGAATGAGCCTCAATTTAATTCCATTAAGTGAAAGAAGCCAAACCAAAAAACAAAGTACATGCTGTTTGGTTTCATTTGTTTAACATTCTAGAAAA
Source organism: Mormoops blainvillei (assembly GCA_004026545.1). Classification (NCBI taxonomy): domain Eukaryota; kingdom Metazoa; phylum Chordata; class Mammalia; order Chiroptera; family Mormoopidae; genus Mormoops; species Mormoops blainvillei. The sequence continues at coordinate 218,884 of PVJD01000398.1, read as the reverse complement.
TACAAATTTGGTGACTGAAAGCATGTCTGTGGTGGCCTGGGGACAGAACTTGGAGCTGGAGGAGAAAAAAATGAGGGAAGAATTAGAAAGGGGCCTAAAGAAACTTTTTGGAGTGATGGTTGTGTTCGTTATCTTGACTGTGGTGATGGTTTCATTGAGTGTACTCATGTCAAAACTCACCACACTGTATGCTTTAAATATGCGCAGTTTATTGAATGTCAGTTATACCTCAATAAAGCCATTAAAAACGATACGGGATAACAGATTTAAAGCACTTAGAGCAATTTCTGGTTTATAGGAAGTGGTCAGTAAATGCAAGCCCCCAAATAAAAGCCACCATAGCCCCTTTATTCCCAAACATTTTCATTTATGATGAAAATAACGAAGATGAAGAAGCCGATGATGATAATGATGACATTTCTGCTGCTGTCCACCTGAGAGAGAATACTACTTCTCACTTGTATCGTAGGAGTGTCCACACTCCTTTCTCCTTCTCCTTTAGTCCTTTTGACAATCTAATGACCAGCATAGTGCTCACCCCCTCTATGCCCCCGATAGTCATTCCTTTCTCTGATTGCCAGTATCCTCTATAGTACAAAACCTTTCGGCTGTGGAGCAACAGAGAACCTTGACTTTGAGCTCATAGTAGACATGGGCTGAAATCTGCTTTCATACTTCCTAACTGGATCAAGCCTCAGTTTTCTCATCTGTAAACTGGGAATGGTAACAACAGAGATATTGTTGGCACACTCAGATGAGATAATGGGGGTAAAGCATTGAGACTCACAGAATAAACCTCTGATATGTGGCAATTTGATGTCTTTGATATTCCATCTCATATTGGTTGAGTTATCCAGGGCCCACCCAATAGCACCCTCTTCTTTTTCTGAACTCCCAAAAACTGAGACATAAGATGTGCAAGTGACAGATAAAAGCCACCATAGCCCCTTTATTCCCAAACGAGCCTAAACTGGAAGATGTTTCTTAAGGTAAAAGCAAACCTGATTCTTAGTACTAAACGTTAAAATCTGACAGATTTATTCACATAGTACGGTAATGGTAACACTGAACTTGGGCAGCTTCCCAACATAAGGGCACCAATAGGGTATTCTGTGCCTGGAAAAGAGCGGAGGAATTATGCTTTCTGTGGGCAGGTCACCACCAAAAGAAATAAAGGAGCTTCTGACCTGAGAAAGTCAAGCTTATTATTTATTTATTCTTGAACTGTATAGCATATAAGTCTCTCCCCTCTCACCCTTCAATGGTATGGAGGGAGCAGAGGAATGGAGAGAGTCCAGGGGTGTCACACTAATGGCTCCCTCCAAATGAAGGAAAAACATCAGGAGTGGGGAACAAATATTTCCCTTTTAAAACTTTATTCCATCCATCATTTCATACACAAGCAGAAGTACCAATTTCCTAACTATATCATTTCATAATGGCTGCACTCACAGAAAAACTCAGTAAATACTTCTGGCCCTAAGAACTGAAGTCATTGTTTCAGAAGTCAGCATGGGGAAAAGCAACTTCTCACGGCAGCAGCCCTCTCTAAGGCACCTCTGTCTGCACTCCTCTGCACTCAAATCAATTCACCACCCAAACTGCAAACACCGGCCCAACGGACCACATAACTATTATGCATGAATTCTACATCAGTATTAAATAAAACTGTATCGTCTTCCATATGGAATCCCTTCAAGTGGCTGAACAATGTTATCTGTATTAGCCCTAAGTCTTCTTGGTCATAGGTTACACATACTCTATGTTTTAATCCTTTCCTAAACATTATGATTTCACAAAACTGTTACCCTCCTAATTCTCCATCATTGGACACATTCCAAACTGTCAATGTTACCTTATTAAAATGTGTCACCTTAAAAGCTACAGGTAGAGTGTACCAATTAACCAAGCTAATAATCATTAGCTGAATGAAATCAGGCACACTTAATGGCACAGCCTGTGGACAGAACTACACACCTCCCTACAAAGGAATTGAAGCTTACTCAGATGTTCTTGGCAGCACCCTGACTCTGTTGAATTTGTGGTCAATAAAAAGTTAAAGGTATTTATTGTGTCAATTGCTGGCAAACCAAGGTTTCCCAATCTTCTACTTACACTGCTAATTTGAGGGGTTAGAACTTCACTTCTTTTCACCATATTACAACTCAACTTTTTTAAGAGGTAGCCAATGTGAGGATACAGATAATCATTAGGCAGATCAGGGTACAAGCTTTGGGTACTATTCTCTGAGTTTCTGTTTTCTCATCTATAAAATGGTAATAATGATACACATGCCATGAGATTGCTGTGAGAATAAAATGCTACCATGTGTGTGAATGCCTTAGCACAATACATGACACAAAGAGGCAAATAAATAAATACTAAATTCCATTGAATACATAAATGATATTATGAGAGGACATATGGAAAAGTATGATGCTAGGTAAAGTCATGAATTAAGAGGAATTCATTTAAACCACTTTAGAAATTACTTTAGCCCTGGCTGGTGTGGCTCAGTGAATTGAGCACCGGCCTACAAACGAAAGGGTTGCTGGTTTGATCCCCAGTCAGAGCACATGCCTAAGTTGCAGGCCAGGTCCCTGTTGGGGGGCGTGAGAGAGGCAACCACACACTGCCGTTTCTGTCCCTCTCTTTCTCCCTCCCTTCCCCTCTGTCTAAAAATAAATAAATAAAATCTTTAAAAAAAGAAATTACTTTAGAACTGTGTGTATCAAATCATCGGTATTATGCATTTTTAGTTATTCCAACTACATTTTAGGGGGAGGTATTATATATTCCAGTGTGCTTGTGAATTAAGAAATTTGCAGATGTCTTAGGGATATATTTCTTTCAAATGTCAAGGGTCAACCATTTAAGACCAACCTACCTTCTTTGGAAGGCTCTGTCATTTATCCAGAACACCTCACAATCACTGTCGGCAGTGTTATGGTCAAACATTTCAATGGACTCAATAAGGAGCTTCCTACTTTCACCCTGAATTGTCTCATTCATATTTGTGCTACCCTTTCTTTCCAGTATGAAGACACTTTTCCTAACTAGAAAAAAATAGCATCTGGGTGCCCGAGCGATCCCCAAGGCATCAACCCCTCTCTCTCTCTTCCCTCTTCATCTTTCTCTGAACATTGCTAAAAGGGTCTTTCTTGTTCACATTTATTTTTATTTTCAAGCCCAGCACTTTCTGGAGTTTAGACTTTGCAGTATATTGGTATCTTAATCAATCATTATTATTATTATTATTATTGTATATTTTATTGACTATTTCATTACAGTTGTCTCATTATTTTCTCCCCTTTATTCTCTCTTCCCTGCACCCCATCCCATCATCCCCATGTCAACATTTTTCCGTCACTACTTTCCCCAGCCCCAGCCCTCCCCACCTCCCACCCTCAATCCTTCCCCCATTTGGCTTTGTTGATGGGCCCTTTATGCATGTTTCTTGATGACCCTTCCCCTCCTTTTCCCCTGTTATCCCTCTCCCTCCTCCCCTCTGGCTACTGTCAACAAAATATAACCAGCAACACTGAAATAAAAAACAAACTGTTAATTATTATTAACCACACCTCTTGATACCCACGCTGTTGACCATGTAAATTTGCAGGGTCTTCTTTCTCTGGACAGAGCGTTCTGCCTGACTTCTTAATTCTGGGCTCAGCCACATGATGTACTTAGGCTAACAGGATATTGTCGAGCATGATGCAAGCTCGTGTACCTCTGCCACTACTACAAGCCCATTTCACAGCTAGGCCTCAGAGGATGAACGTATTAACATTTATGCCAGCTGAGACCAAACTAGATCAACTAATAACCATCGATACTCCAGACAGGTAAAACAAAGCCTGGTCAAGATCAGAAGGGTTAATTAGCCAACCTCCAGCCAACCCCATACATACATGACCCCCAAATCAGCTAAGACCAGCTGAGATGAACTAAACCGTACAGATTTCTAGGCTAAACAAATGTTATTGCCATATACCAATGATGTTTTATGGTTGTTAGTTACTCAGCATCATTGTGGCGATAGATAATTAATACAGCCTCCCCAACATGAGCCTACAGAAATGTGTCTGGAAGACTTGAGAATAAAAGTGTTAGGGGAGCCTTTATTCATTCCCATCAGCTACCCCTCTTATAAGTCTTGGGAAGTAAAGAAAACTTGGTGAGTGACATTCATGGCTCTCTCTGAATAGTTGTCATCTTGGTCAAGCATCTCATAACCTAAGCACCACATGAGCAGAAGGATGATGATTCCTTGAATATAAAAGAATTATCCATTTCTACCAGTAGACATGATCACTGGCCACAGAGTCAACACTTAGTTTGACACTAACACACTCAAAATGGATGGCTTGTCTACTCGCTGTCACCAAGGACAATTTTACCATTGTAAGCCTGCTTTTGAAATATAAAATCTTGGGAGAGTTACAACTTTGTGTGCAGCTTGAATTTTTTTCTTTTGCAGAGAGCTATTTTAAATGCCCTCAAACTTGTGTGGGAGTGCCAACCGGCCACATTTAATCAGCCAGACTCTGAGCCTCAGCGATGCGACACTCTTCAGAAAATTAAACATAGACATAATTGTTACTTTGCTCTGTTATTGTGGCTACAGAATGGCAAACCAATCTGTTGAAACTGAAAAATCCAGCCGCTCAATTATCTGTCAGGCCCACACAGCTAAACACCCATAAGCATTTTTTTTCCTACTTAGCTAAGGCATATTTTGATTGAATGAATGTATTGCTTACTTGGCATTGTGTATGGCCGAGACTCAAAGTCTTCCTAAGAGCCTGTCAGCTCCTCAGGAAAAGGTTGGTCTTACAAATATAGACATCCATTCATTCATTCATTCATTCATTCACTCATTCACTTAACTTTCAAGCATTTATCACATACTTACTCTGTGCTAGAAACTGTGTTAGGTTCTGGGAATAAGGAAAAATTAAATAACAATTAGTTAAAAACAACTAGTAAGAGGGTAGGTCGAGAATAGAAGCTCAGATCTGATGTTAAAGCAAATGCTTCTCAACTGGGGACAATTCTGCCCTCCTTAATCAGGGGACATTTGCCAGTGTCTGAAGACAGCTTTGGTAATGATGACTATAGGGGAAGGCACCAGTAGAATCTAGTGGGTAGAGGCCACATACACTGCTAAGCATCTTGTAATTCATACAACAGCCTTTATAACAAAAGCTTATCCAGCTCAAAATATTAACAGTGTGGAGACTGAAATACCTTGCTCTGAAGCCATGGACTAATTTCTTTGAGAGCAAAGTTTCTGTCTAATCCATCACTGTTTCCTCTGCCCTGGCAGAGGGCCAGCATAGGCAGGTAACCCATAAATGCCGGCCGGCCGGCTGGTCGGTTGAATGGATGGATGAGTGGATTTCACACCTATGGATGGTATCAATAAATGTATATAATGGGTACTGAGCTATTTGGTCATCATAAACTTAGTAGATGGTTTAATTTTCCAACCTAGAGTTTAGGTGACTCCAAGAAGAGAAACAATCCAGTAATTTTGACATGAATTTCACAGGATATGGTGGACTGTGCTTAGTGATAAATTTGGTGCTCCAGAAAACCTTACAGCTTTGACCTTAGCCTCTTTCTTGGATCCTCATTTACCTCAGAAAAATATGCTGGGCTGTTTCTTCAAACCTTTTTGGCCTAAAATAAAGATAATCTGTGTTCTTTAATTTCTTAACTGGAAATGAAAGTGAATTTGTCTTATGCAACATTCTGAAGATTCATTTGGCCAATTATGCTACTTTAGTTCTGAACTCATTCCTAGTAATGTACAATCTGTTTTGGATGTTAATTTTTAATGGTGTGATTTTGACTTGTCCTTCAAACGAGTGGAGTAGAAAACACTATTTTTATGCCTTTCATCAATACAAGGGAACAGAATAAATTACTCAAGAGCATGTTCTCTTGCCTTTGCTTCCCCCCAAGTGAGAGATTATGAAGATAAATGCACAAGGGTTGACCTTTTCTATAAGAGACTGGCAATGCACCCCACTTACGAATGAGGTACTGTTTCAGTGCTATGGGGTGAGACATCCCAAGGCCAGCTGGACCTGTCCCTGCTTTTGGGGAGGTCACAGTAAGAAGAGGCTTCACACTGTAGGTAAGTGCTGGGCAGCTCTACCTGCCCAGCACTTACCTACATCCTGTCCAGGATGGAAGCTCAAGTAGGATCCTAAAAACTGTTAACATGTACATGTCTTCCATTAGATTATGTGATTGTTGGGACAGAGGCCAGAACCCCACCTACTTTAAATTTGGTTCCTCCTTTGAAATCCTCCAGGGAGGATCACGTATTGAAACAACTGTTTGGAAAATCCTTCCTCTTAAAGATTCAGATTAAATGTGTGAGTTTTGCTAACACAGGTCTGGTCAGTCAGGTTCAGATGTCCAATGCCTGCCTGGCCCCCTAAGACTGTGTGCTGTATTTAAATAGTACAGTGTTTGGAAACCTACAAAAGAACTGTCATCGCAACTGCTCTGATGACAGATAGACTTGGCCAGATTGAAAAGAGGTAAAAAGAAAGAGCCCTTTATCTGTTCAACAAACACCTGCTATGCCAGGTTCAATGCCAGATACAGATGACCTCTAACGCCACATTCACTGCTTTCAAGTTGCTTCCATTCCACTGTGGGTGATGGGTAGAGGTTTGTTTTGGTTTGGGGCACCCTCTTCCTTTCTGTAATTATTTAAAATCCAAAGAGGAATGCAGAATTCTTTGACCACTGCCTTTCTTCTCTCTTGGGCTGCCTTCACATTTCCCACCCACTTCTGCAGACTTCTGGTATTCCTCACGAAAAGGCACAAATAAGAAGTCTGAAGGCAGAAGGCTGCTAATGTGGCTCATGGGTTACTATCAATCAAGGTCAGGGTTTGCTAAGATTTTCTTGTTCTTTTTCTTATACTAATTGCCTCATGTTACAAAATGGCTGTAGGAATTCGATGTATCATATCTATAGGATACAGAAAGAAAAAGAGAGAAACAAAGACTGGTTATCCATTCCAACTGAAATATGACTCTTTTAATAAAGAATGGAAAAGCTTTCTGGAAAGCCCTACCCTACAGGTTTTGAATTATATCTAGTTGCATAGTGCCCTGGTACATGGCTATTTCTAGCTGGAAGATGGCATAAAAGAATGGGTTGTCAGTGGAGATCACTCAGCCAAGCAAAAGAGTCTCTCAAGCAATCCATTTGGAAAATACAACTGAAGAGATAGATATGTATAAATGTATATAGTTATATATAAACAGATATGCATAAATTTATATAGTTATATATAAATGTATGAATTTATATGATTATATAAATGTATGAAATTCATATAATTACATAGAAATTTATGACATTTATATAATTATATATATTTATGAAATGTATATGCTTATATAAATTTATGAAATTTATATACTATGAATATATAAGAAGTACATGAAGTCAGGGGCATGGAAAACTACAAATGGGTTATATTGTTTTGAATATGTTCTATATGTCATCAAAAGTAATCATCTCATCAACTGTATGGAGTAAATGTAATTATTAGTACCATTTCACAAAGAAACTGATGTACAAAGACTAGGTAAAATGACTAGTCTGGGTTATATAGCCAGGGAGGGGAGAGTTAGGGCCTGATCCTAGATCCTTAAAAACATGTTTTCTTCTAGTTCCCATTACTGACTCTGCCCTTGAGCACAAATGTATACATTGAAAATGAAGCATGACATTTGTACACCCACACCAAGCATTGTTGGGGAACTGCAATGGATAAGTTTTCAGAAGAAGTAAGCTTTCAACCAAGAATTCCAGGATAGTTAAAAAGCCAATTCGTCCACTCACTCATTCAAGCATTTGTGGAGCACCTAGTAGATTCCAACTCTGGCCTGAGGCTACAGACGAGAAAGACACTGCTATTATTTGCATGTGACTCATTGTCCAAACAGGTAAATGGACAACTCGTCATGAAGAAGGAGAACTTATAAAGTACTATGAAGTCACTGAGGATTCCTTCACCTTGGTTTTTCCAGAGCCTGAAGCAAAGATCAAAGTAAAAGGTTCTTTGGGATGTGCCAGCCCAGGGGCTAAAGGGAGAAAGTAAAGTAAAGTGAGGCAAGGAAAAAAGTAATCTGATGCAAAGCAGGCCTACGGCTACCCAGGGCTTCACAAGGAACCTCAAAGAGCCATTACAGGCTGTAGTCAGATAAATAATGACCCCCAAAATGCCTACAACCTAATCCCCTGAACCTGTGAATATGTTATTTGACAAAGCAAGAGTGATTTTGCAAATGCAATTAAGTTTAGACTCTTGTGATGGGGTCAGTGTCATAGATTATCTAGGTGGACTTAGTGGAATCACAAGAGTCCTTACAGGAGGGTCTGAGTCCGAGAAGGAGATGTGGCAAGAGAGGCAGAGATTGGAGTGATGTGGAGCCATGAGCCAAGGAATGCAGGCAGCCTCTAGGCGCTGAAAGACGCAAGGAAATGGATTCTTCTCAGACCTTCCAGAGGGAATGCAGTCCTTCCAACTCATTTTATACTTCTCACCTCCAGGTCTGAAAGGGAATAAATCTGCCTTCCTTTGAGCCACCTAGTTTAATGTATAACAACAATAGGAACCTAATACACAGGTCTCTTAGCAGGTGTGTTCACTTGGAACACAAGACTTTTCTAGAAGGCTTTTATGGAGGGTAGCTCATAGGTGGTGAAAGGAACAAGAATATATCTGTGCAGTTGCTTCCAAATATTTCCCATTTCCTGTTCATCAAAGCTTACCTCACGTAGCGCTAGCTGCCCACCTTTCCAGTTTTCACCTTTCAGCCCCTTGGCAGCTGCTAGGGGTCTGTATCCTATGCCTCGCAGTGGTTCATGCTCATCGATGTGGGCAAGGTGCTGAGTAAAAGAGAGAAAAGAAGAAAAAAGGTAGTTTGGATAAATTAGGAAGTGACAAAATTATGTCCAATGCTGAGAGTGACTAACTTTGTTTGGGGAGAAAATAATCCCAACACTTACCCAGCTCCTTCAGTACACTGATGTCATTTCTAGGGAGCAACTTTTGCCTTTGCCTGTCTCATATACCATCCCCAGTTCTTTGAGTAATGGCATTCTATTTCCTTGGTAAGCTACCCTTCCTAACCCTGTCCATGTCCCAAAGTGAGCTGACTCCTCCATTTATTCCAAAAAGAGGCATTGTGACTCAGCATAGAATTATCTTGCCACAACAACTGGTTCAGGAATGGCCATGGCACCAAGCTAGGCCAATATTGTACCTGCCGGGCCACAGAGATTGGTTCAGGGCAGTGCCCATAACCCCATTAGTTCAGTGGCTCTTAGTTCTGAAATATGTTAGAGCTATTGGGGCCACATCACCTCTTTTACCCACTTGTCTTGGAACTGAGAGTACATCAACCTAGAACTTCCCAGGTGTGATGCCAGCATGAGGGCAGGAATGGGAACACCCTAGAACATCAGTCAGCCTTCGGAATCCACCATACCTAAACTTAGATGAACTCACATACATGTGGTTCAATACATTTCCATTTTTAATTTAAATCAGCTTGAGGGGGGTTTGACTTTTGAAAGATTCCCAATATAGCAGCACTTCCTTTGGGTCACATTTTCTGCCAATGGAAATTTCTCCAGTAGATTTAGATGCTTTCAGAGATGGGAGTAGTTAAGAGAGCCAGGAGTGGGTTAGAGAGGTCATATCCTCCAGGAGAATCCCAACTGTGTCTCGACACAGTGGCACTGGACATGGCCACCTCAACAGGCATCCTTACAAAGTTGTTCCTTCTTCAGTCACACTGCTTCTTACAGAACTGGAAAGCAGCATAAAATCTATTTCTTTGAGAGTGAACAACTCAGCTGTAGATTGGAGTGATGGTTGACCTGCTGGCACTGTCCAGCCCCCAGTGCAGTAATTCTAGTGATTAGACGTGGCCAATTCCAGCCTCTGTGTAATAGCAAATTGCTGCAAATGTCAACGATGGGTCCAGCCCAGACTGAATCTAACCTGCCTACAGTCCCAAGCATGAAGATATCTACCAGCTCCCACAACCCCTGTTCCGAAACCAGGACACACCTCTCAGGAATGAAGGAAAGGCCATTTTCAAGGCAGTAATTGCATAATATGTGGAATGTGACAAAAGGGAGACCCTTGAGCTCCATTACTTTGAAGGGTCTGTCAGCGTTTTCATTATAGTCCATTTTCTGCAGTGATTTATCTTCAGCCATGAAGCTGGGCTGACAGCTGGGGCTTAGCACCCACAGGCCCAGCCCAGGAGAACTGTGTGGAGTTTAATTTAGTTGGAATGTTTGGCCAGCTCTATGCTGAGGACTTGCAAACTATAAATTAAGTATAAGTTTGGGTCCTCTGGCACTTTTGTGGCAGTTCTTGTTTGGAGCATCCTCAGTAGCTCACCTGCAAATTGTGCTTTCCTGACAGGCTGAACTATCTGAGGCCGGGAAACAAAGCAGGAGAGTCACTTTTTATACTCTTCAAGGGGCAATTTTGGGGGAGAAAGTAGAAGGGCTTTTATAGTTGAAATCCATGAATATAATTTGTGCTTCAAGTAAAAAAAAGGTGTCACTTAAACTAAGATAATCATTTAAAAGTTATCTTGTGCCTTTTCTCTTTATATGGTCCTCACATGACCCCGTTTCCAGTCTTAGGTACAGGTTATGGGTCCTCCTGGGGAAGGTGAGACATGATTTTCAATCCCCCCAGCCCCAACACAGTTCATCTGTCTCCCGGGACAGACAGTCTCAGAGACTGGGCCTTGGAACAGCAAAGCCAAGTCCTAGGAATGAGGGCTGGAATGAATCCCAGGAACAGCTCCCAAACTGACCAATGTCCCATCTGGAACATGGCGTTCAATGTGTCTCTTGATTCCAATATGGAGTCTAGAATTCAACCCAGAACCCAGCAGTCTCTCTTCAGAGTTAGACAAGGGAGGGGGAAGTATGGAAAATCAGTCTGAAAAAAGATCTTTCCTCTGCACTTTCTCCTGACCCCCCTGGGCACTAATAGCTGAACAACCTATGGCCTTCTATAGATACTGTCTTCTAGAAGCCAAGGGCCTGTCCACAACCCCTGCAGCTCTCAAGCCATTGTCTTCATCCTCACCGTCATTCACACACCAGCAACATCCATCAGTGCCAATTCCATCATCATCAGCACCACCATTAACCTCATCAAGAACATTACTGAAAATTTACCTCAAGAGAGACCCTGTACCACATGGTATATGTGTGGTCGAAATCAGTCCCCACTACAAGCCTGGGTGTAGGGGTTTTTATCTACATTTTATGTGTAGGAGACTGAGTCTCAGAGTCAAGGAAACACACCCAAGATCATCAGCTTGGGAAGCCAGAACAGACTGGTCCAACGCTGATATTCTGAATCACTATGGGGCACTACCTAACACCAACGCAGTGTAAACTCCCCAGGAAGCAGAAGCGGAACAGTGTTTGGAGATGAATGAATGTATTAGGGGGTGTCCTTGGCATCAACACCTATGGAAGGGGGTGGAAAGAAGTAGGAGGGAACAGGATGCAAGTCAGGCTCTGAGGCAGGACCAAACAAAGCCCTGGTTCATGCCGCAGGGTACTCGGGAGCTAGAATGGCCCTGTCTTGGGCTAGGATGGCTGGGCCTTTATAACCCGTATGGGTTTCCTATGGCTACAGTAATAAATTACCACAAACTCTGACTTACAAGTGGCTTAAAACAAAATAAATTTATTCTTGTACGGCTCTGGAGGTCAGAAGTCTGAAATGGGTTTTATGCAGCTACAACAAGGTTTGACATGGCTGCATTTCTTCTGGAGGTTAGGGGAGAGCCTGTTTCCTTGCCTTTTCCAGCTGCCTGCATCCCTTCCTCCATCTTCAAAATGCATCTCTCCAACTCCTGCTCCTGTCACCACATCTCCCCTCCCTTTGCTTCCATCATCACATTTTCTTCTCCACTCTTACCCTCCTGCCTCCCTCTTACAAGGACACTTGTGGGTACATTTAGGGTCCACCAAGATAATCTCCCCATCTAAGGTCTGAAGAAAGACTGAAGAAACAAAATGGAGTCACTATAGCCAAGCTAACATAACTACTTAAATCGGAATGAGCTAAAAGATGAGAAATAGATTTTATTTTACTTTAGCCTGAGGACTTAGACTTTTGAACTTTTCAGTTGTGCAGCAATGCTTCCGAATACAGAGAGACATATCTCCGTATCCCTCTGAAGAGCTTAGGGAAGAATATCAGGGATAAAGAAGGCCTGGCACCCATTATCCAGAACATCTGACATCTGGAAGATCACCATCCTGGACCAATCCAGAGGCTAAGAATGCAGGACTGATTCTCCTCAAGAATGTACTTTTTGCTATAAGAACTGTCAACATTTCTCTTTCCTACAGAACACTCTGGTTGTTACCTGGTAGTGTCTGCTAACTTACAAATCTTAAGGCTCTTAAATAAAGCTTTGCCATTAAATTCTAGTAAAGCTTTCTGATGCATTTAGACCATGCTGACAACTCCTTAACTTAATTACATCTGCAAAGTCCCTTTGCCATGTCAGATAACAGATTCACAAGTTTTGAATGTGGACATCTTGTGGGGGTCATTACACAGGCTGCCACATGCCCCCTCAATCACTGATGGTCTGTGGGTCTTCCACCTGAGGTCAATGTCCTTCCTGATGGGGGAACCTGGAGGCATCTCCATGTTCACCTCACATTCCCAGAAAATTCAGGCTCCACCAAGCCCAGGTCATCTCTCCTTTTGCTATGAAGACCTGCATTCAGCCAGCTTTGAATCCCAGCTCTAAACTCCATCTCAGACTTTGTTACGAGGGTCTGCTTTCATCTTCCTCTCCCGTGAACCATAATGCTCCGATTTTATATTTATGATCGACTGTTTAAAGTACCTCTTGAGTGTCTGACCACAGCTCAATTGTCAATTACTGCAATAATCATCTGTCTCTCTGTATTCGGAAAGCAACACAGATTAGGAAAGGCAAAGACAGTTTTTGGCTTTGAGCAGTTGTGTTTTGGGGGGCGTTTCTCCCCTGCTGTAAATGTGTTACATTGAAGCATATTTCTATCCATCTGTAGCCCTGCCATATTGCAGGTAACTGTGAACAAAACAAGCAATAAAACTGTGAAGGGGCTGCTGCCTTTTCCTATATGTAGACTCTCCATTACCTGTAACAGCACAGTCTCTTCTTCTTAAGTGCATTCCTTGCTCCTAAGCAGCACCTTCAACCTGGAGGTCTGTAGGGAAGTCAAGAAGAAACTTAAGAAAAAGCCAGGAAGTGCTTTTTAAAAAGTCATAAACACAGACCCTATTCTGCAATCCTGCCTTCTGAATGATTCCCTTTCTGGAACAAGCTTCTTGCGAAATTAATGATAAACACCAACCTACTCATTAGAGTGGACACTGAAGTCCTGACCCAACACTCTATGTCAGCGATTTGCAACTGGTGTGCCACAGAAGGCACACTGGTGTGCCTCAAGGATATTTAAAACAAGAAATAACTTACTGTTTAGTCAAGGGCATTGACCCTTTTTTCCTTAGATTGTCAAATTTTAAAAATGACAAAAGCTAAGACAACAATAGCTATTCGGTGTGAATGAATCAAAATTATACCTATATTTTTTGTCAGATCGGTAAAAAATATACTTTTTGGTGTGCCATAGAATTTCAGTAATTAGTTTACGTGTGCCATGAGATGAAGAAGGTTGAAAATCACTGGTCTATGTGATTCTGGAGAGGCTGTCAGTAGAGAGACCCCTACCTCCCCAACCTCAGTTAGCCATGATGTCTGTCTTCTCAGGAGATGACAAGGATTGGAGCCCTGATGTCTTCTGTGAACTCCTGAATCCAGTTACGCCTAACAACACCACCCAATCCTTCTCAGTTATATGAGGCAATACATGCTTCTTTAAACACGGTGTTTTTAATGGGCTTCTACCATGAGAGGTAAAGTGACTTAACTACTTTTTTTTCATTTCCTCCCAAATGTCCCTCCATAGCTTCAGACTCAGTGTGTCCTAAAATAATCATCTTGCTGTCCCTATGTCCCTATATCCACATCTCCTAACTTTGCTGTTTTTCCCCAAATACTTTCATTTTCTGTACCTCCTCACCACCAGGCCCCTGCACTTCTTGGAATCTCTCTTTCCTTCAAGCCGCCCGCTCCTCCCCCTGCCTTCCCTTTGTTGTGGTTTGGATGACCATCCCCATAGGACTGCATCTCTCCTGCATTACTCCTGCTCCCTGAGGCCTCTTCCCAAACACTGATCTCACCAGGACCATCTCTTATGCAGATGTTCCCTATGGTCCCATGGAGTGCAAGATAGGACTCAAATGTCCTTGCTTGCCATCCAAAGTGAGGATGGAGAACACACAAGCTTAGATTTTAGTGCTCTACTAAGATTCAAGTCTTGGCTTTACAACTCCTGATAGCTATGTGGCTTTGATAAAGTTACTAAACATCTCTGACCCCAGCATCTCCAGTTGTAAAATGTAGAGAATCACACCCATCTCTTGTGGTTGCGGTAAGAATTAAACGAGTTACTATATGTTAAATGATTAGTGCCGAGGTTGAGGTAGCAGCAGTATCCAACAATTAATTTAATAAGTACGTATTGAAGACCTAATATGTACCAGGTACTGTTCTTATGGCTTAACACATACACAGACACCCAGAGAGACAGAGAAGCTGAGTTTTAGCTTCGACCCCCATCTAATTAATGCACTCATTCATTATTTCAGCAAATGTGGGCTGGCACTTCCTGCACACAGCATACTGCCAGACACTGTGATAGAGCAGTAAACAAGCCATGGCTTCTGATTTCAATGAACTCCTGTGTAGTAGGGGAGCCAGAGGACAGACATGTAAACAGACTATTGCAAATACCATCTGATTTCCGTCTTATCACAGTCCATAACTGGAGCATCTGTAAAGCTTTGTTTCTAAAATTCTCTGAAAATATCATTTTTCTCTAGAAATAGAAACAAGAAGCCCTATGGAATAGTCAGGACAAGTAACTAAATCCCCCCTCACTTACCCAAGTTCCACTTTAGATTATATCCTTCCAGCATCTTGCCCAAGGAGAACAACTCTAAACTCAACCTCCAGGGGTTGATGCAAACCATCACCGTGGCAGTGGCTCCACAGTAAGAAAGAGGCAGAAGCCAGAGAAAACTTTCAGGAGAGTAGTTTGTCTTTATAGTCCCCTCACTGTCCCCTTCTCCAGCACCTGCCCCTTCAAGGGTCCAGGGCTTAAGTGATACTCTCTAGAGAACTGTGGTCAAGACCCTGGCAAAACACAGAATTCCTCAGCCACTTCCAGCATGGCTTCGCCAGCTTCTGGCCCACATGGGTGGGAATTTCTATGGGAAGGTGACTAGAGAGACAGCTCTAGGAAATAGGGTTCTTGGAGGAAGAGTAATGAAAAATAAGGCAACTCCTAGGAAGCTTCTAGAAGCATGAGGAGCAAGGAAGTTAACTTTAAAGCAGCGTTTCTTGACTTTGGCAATCATTATTGCAGACCACCTTATTTTTTGCTGGAGGGACTATCCTGTACACTGTAGGATACTAAGCAGCATCACTGGCCTCAACCTAGTCTCCCCACCCTACCAGCTGTGACTACCAAACATGGACCCGATTATTGCCTGAGGGGAGCAAGTATCGCCTAGGTGTCAAATTACCCTGACTGAGAACTTCTAATCTGGAGCCAACGCCTGTGGGAAAGGAGTAGCCTGAACTACAGAAAACACTCAATACAGAGATATTTGAGAACAAAGGATGATCTAACTGTGCAAGCAGAATAAAAGCAGGTGCAAACCTCAGCTCTAGGTCAAGAGGCCTTGAAAATGTGGCCTTACTGAATGAATGGCATGTTCTCTTCAGTGACTCAGTGTGAACCTATGGACAGAGGATAAAGCTCACACATACAGAAATCACCCAACACATCTGATTCTAAAGATGGTGTGTGGCTTTGAGCTGGTCACTTCATCTCTCTAGGCTGCAGGCCTTGTTCTCTGCCAAGTCAGGGAGCTGGACTGCTCCAGGGATAGAAAATAGTTGTAATGTGACACTCCCCACCCAATTCTCTCATGCCTGTGACAGGCATCACTAAAAACCTCAGCAAAGCCTCAGAATCCCTCTCTACACAGAGCTTCTGGAATCTGCTGCAGCTCCACCAATTGGCTGTTTCTGGCAAGTATTGTCAACATTGTTTACTATTCTTAGAGAAGTCAGTGATATTTCAAACTGTATTCTGGGAGCTTCTAGAGAGCCTCCCCAGAGCTACTTCGGGGAGAGGAAAACAGGTAAGTAAATGTCCAGTCTGTCAAACCCTGGTTTACCTAGAGCTTTTGTCTGCTTTACATAATGAACTTCTCATCAAATTTCATTTGAACACAGCAATTCCTCAGCTAACATACCAAAATTTGCTAGAGCTACCATAACAAAGTACCACAAACTGAGTGACATAAACAACAGAAATCTAACGTCTCACAGTTTTGGAGGCTAGAAGTCCAAGATCAAAGTGTTGGCAAAGTTGGTTCCTACTTAGGGATGTGAGGAAGGATCCATCCCAGGTCTTTCCCTAACTTCTGATGGTTTGTAGGCAATCTTTAGCATTTCTTGGCTTGTAGAAGCATCACCCCAATCTTCACCTTCACGTTCTCATAGCGTTCTCCCTATGTGCAATTATCTTGTAACTTCTTTTTATAAGAACACCAGACATGTTGGATTAGGGTGCACCCTATGGTCTCACTTCAATTTGATTTATGACCTCTCTTCTATTTGATTACCTCTGTAAAGACCCCATCTCCAAATACAGTCACACTCTGGGGTACCGGGGGTTAGGATTTTAACAGATAAATTTAGGGGGGATACAACCTAACCCATAACACTCTGCCTTCTTGTTCCCAAAGTCATGTCCTTCTCACATGCGAAATGCATTTACCCTACTCCATCATCTCCAAAATTCTTAACCAATTCCAGCCCAACTCTAAGTCCAAAATATCATCTAAATTTCATTTAAATCAGGCGTGGGTAACACTCAGGGTATGATTTATCCTGGAGCAAAATTTCTCTCCATCTGGGAACCTGTAAAACTGACAATGCGTTATTTTAAGCTTCTAAAATGTAAGGGTGGGCCAGGCATAGGATAGACCTGGTGTCCTGAGGATGGTGAAGTTTTCTCCCTGGAGCCTGGGTATCCTGGCATCTGCCTTTATCAGGGTCTTTCTGTGAGTGGTTTCCTAACAGGACCACACTCCTGCCTGGTGCACCATCAAACACCACTCTTCCAGAAAACCTAGGCTGTGGTCTGTTTCCCACAGGCCACATTAGAGATCAGTTTCCCTAATGTCCTGATGGTATTAGAATTCCTGATGATCAAACACATGGCAGATGACGAAGCGCAGAACATTTTCTTGATACCTTAGTAACTGGCTTCCCACTCCTTCCTAGCTTTTAGCTTTCTGTCTGGGAAAAAGCAGCTAAAGAGACAAATTCTAAATGTCTTTTCTTCCTTGTGGCTCTGTGAGGATCAAATATATAATGCAATATTCCCATTCTCTATGAACTGACATGGACATCTTCCTAGGTTTGTGCTCAGCTCCCATGGATCGAATAGCCCTGGAATTTATTGTCCTGGAGTTTGATGAGAAGAAAAAAGTCCTTGAAGATGAATGACTTGCAATGATCAGAGATTCAGGAGCTTTTTGCTCCAGCTGGATAATGCACTTAGGATTTTAATCAACCTGAACGTGTGGATTTTATACATTATTCAAGACCTCCATGAGCCCCACATAGATCCTTCTGTTGACAAACACCCTGTGAGAAGCCTGAGTTTTCTTGGAGCAGAGCAGGGGCCCTGTTGGTATTCATGGCAGAGGTTCCCAGAAGGACTGAAGTCAACACTTATTTTCACTTGAGCCAGATCTTTGGAAATTGGGCATTTTCTATTCTAAAGAAAACTCTCTTATTTGCTCCCTGTGCTTCAGCATTGATATTAGTCTCGATGTAAATGTGGGCATTTATGGTCATAGAGAAGGATGTATATGAGGGCATAGCTCTGGGCAAGAGTGAGGAAATGCCCCAGGGGGTCCATTGGTCCCATTGCTCTGTGGGACAAGAGCCCAGTGAGATGGAGACTGAGTCAGAAGTACCAATTTATGCCTGAAATGGTGGCACCCTAATAAGCTCTAATTAACAGCTGGCTCTCACCCTCCCAGAGCTCCTTCAGGTCTCTAGGCTACAGGGTACATTAACTATCAGAGAAGGACAAAGACAGCATAGCCTATGATGTCGATAAGGGGGACCCACTCAGCAAGGCACAGAGGGCATAGGATTAAGTCCAGGCTTTGGCAGACCCAAGGGGTAACAAATTCCATCCATTAACATCAGTATTATCAAGCACAAATCATTTCACTTCCCCCATCCTCATTTTCTTAGCATGTAAAATGGGAGTGGTAGCTGGACCTACCTCCTGGCTTCCGTTTGGGGGTCAAATGTGGTAGTATGCCAAGGCATTTGGCTCTCCGTGAGTTGCACTGGACATGCCCAATCAATGCAGACCTTCTAGGGTCCAAGAAATCTTAGGAAATCACCTCTGTGCATACCCTCAGATTGGAGTATTAATAACAGCAAGTTTAATAGTTATTACTATGGCAACTTCCAGCAAGCATGAAAAATGTGTTTCTCAGAAATAATGATAATGCTAATGGTAAAAATAATTATAATGAAACAGTTAACATGCACCAATCCAGACTCTATGCTAAGTGCTTTGCAAGGCTAACCTCGTTTAATGCTCACGACTACAAAAGAGGTACTTACAGATGGAGAAACTGATGATGCTCTGAGAGGTGTGGTAACATGCAGATCTGGATTTGAATGCAGGCCCTTCTGGCACCAGCCCCCACTCACCATATTACACAAGAGATAGGTGGCCCATTATTTAACTTCTCTGAACCTCAGCTTTTATTGGTGGTAATAATTCCCATTTCAGAGGTAATTATGAGCGTCAAACTGAGCATGGCACTTAAGGAAGATGCTTTGGGTACACATAACCTTAACTAGGAAGTTGGGTATTTGTTGTCAAACCCGCTACCACAAGCCCTCCATGTACCATTTAGAGACATTTTGATCCTGTAGGCAAGAAACTCATGGCAGCTATTAGGTGGCATCTACCCTGCAGAGATGAAAAAAAGAAGCCAGACCCACATCCTAGACAGGCATGCGGGTCTCAGTCCCAAGTAACCTGGGTTTTCTTGCTAACTCAGAAACAAGGTGTAGTAGGTATAATGGCACCCAAAGATATTTTGGTCTGAACCTCCAGAGATCATGTTATCTTAAATGGCCAAGGCAAACTTTGCAGGTGTCATTAAATTAAGAATCTTGAGATGGGGGTGGGGGGAGATCATCCTGAATTATCTAGGTGGGCCCAATGTCTTCACATGGTCCTTATAAGAGGGAGGCAGAAGGGTCAGAGAAGATGAGATGACAGAAAAGCTGAAGGCAAAGAGAGACAGTCAAAAATTTGAAGATGCTACAGTGCTGGCTTTGAAGACAGAGAAGGAGACCAAGAGACAAGGAATACAGGTAGCCTTTAGAAGCTGAAAAGACAGGGAAGAGAATTTACCCCTAGAATTTCCACAAGGAACAGAGTCCTAGTGACATTTTGGATTTCTGACTTCTAGAATTTAAGAGAATAAATTTGTATTTTTCTAAACCACGAGGTCTGGGGTAATTTGTTATAGCAGCAACAGGAAACTAATACAGTGTGTACCACCTACAGAGCAGAACATACTTCAAACAAAGCTCCAATCAGCATAGAAAGAGAAAAGTACAAATCCTCTTCTACACTGTGCCATTGTGAGAAATCATTGTACAGCTGGGCTTTAAAACGGATTCAGTTTTGTTCAAATCTTGTTGTTAAATATTCAGAAGGAAAAGAGACATGGCCCCATTCAGAACAGAATGTCAGCATTTTGCATTTGCGGAAAGCAAGACTGTAAAACAGGATGATATGAAATCTCTTTGTAAAATGTGAAGTGATAGACACATGCACTGAATTATTATCAATATGAATTTTAAAAACGCAGAAGCAAGTTCCCAAAGTGGCACTTTGCAGGCTGTTCTACCACCTACCCATCTTTGGGAGCAGAAAGAGCAAGGGAAAATTGGCAGCCAGGGCAAAGTGGAGACCCTGCCTTTCCAAGAGCTGGGAATATTTGGGATTATCTCAAAATTGGTCACATTGGGCAATAAAGTGCAAATCACTGAACAAATGTGCGATACAGAAAAACAGGAAAATAAGCCTAGAGACAGAATGCTAATAGTAAGGCAAATAAGGGGAGATAGGTATTTGAATATTCATGAGCCGCTAATCAGGAGCTTTGGATGAATGCAGAAATGGTCCCTTTGGTGATAATGTGCTCCGCGGGAAGGAGAATCCTGCCTGAGCAAGTGCAAACAAGAAAGTGCAAACCAGACCCATCTCACTTCTCAGGACTTCTGGGACATCAACCTGAGTGTTCATATCCTGGTCCCACAACCAATTTTCTTTCTTTACCTGTCACTCACAGTACACTGCATTTGGTCTTTTCTTGCCATAGGTTTCCACTTTTAAAACTGAAAAGGGGAAGTTGGGAAGAGATCTATAAGCTTGGAACATTTACCAAGTTCCAGGCCTGAGCCCCATGCTCTGTACCACCATAGTTCCACCATCACAAGCTCCCTTTCATGGGGATATAATTATCCCATTTTACCAACAAGGAAACTGAGGCTCAGGGAAATGACTTAATGCTGATGTTAGAAAGCTTGTCAATAGCAGAGCTTACATTTGAACAGCTTGTCTGTGTCACAGAGAAGCTAATATCCATTCTTCTCCATCACGCAGGATCCCCAGGATTCACTCTAGATTCATATCCTCATGAGATGTACATAAGTACCTGACTCTATTTAGGTTAAAACATGCATTTGGGAGAGGACTGGTGGAAATATGGGGAATAGGACTCAAATACAGGACCCAAGAGAAGGGGGTGGCTTAAGGAAGAACTGGAATGAAGAACCACTTCTTCAATGAGAATGAGGAATGCCAGCTGCCTTGACATGGGACAATCCCACAGTTTCCTCAGGATCAGTTGGTATGCTCAGAACAGTGAGGATGGGGATCTCAGGCAATGGGAGAAGGGCTGGGGGTCACCATGGGTTGGGTGTGGTGGAGCTCCTCTCAGGACCACATACACACACGTGTACTGCACACACATGTGGACTGAGCTGCTCATGCTTCTCACCATGCTGGCACTGGGATCAGCAGTTAATAAAGCCAACATGGTGTGTGGTTCCCTGGACCCAAGAGGCTACTGGAGGAAGGTGGACAAACTAAACAATTAAACAGAACTGCACTTACAGACTATAAAAGTGCTGTGAAGGGAATGAGCACAGACTCAGAGAGTGGTGAGGGAAGGGAAAGAGCTCATGTAAGTAGTCAGGAGAGGCTGCTTGGGGGTGGTGACATTTGAGCTGAGACCTGAAGGGTGAGCCAGCTTTGTAAGAATGAGTGGAAAAATGCTTCTAGCAAAAACACGGGGTGAAAGAAGTAATCCTGACAGTGGTCAATAATGAAACCCCTCATGTCAGCAAAGGGCATCAAGACCCAGCCATGGCAAAACATAAGCCAACTCCCAAGAACAGAATGAGTAGGAGCTCAGCAAGATCCCAGTTAGCAGGCTAGGAGTTTGAGGCAAGAACATGTTTCTGATAGGGAGGAAATGCTGGACCACTTGGCCGGGAAGATTATCTGAAGCCCACAGTCACTGCCATCAGATACCTACTATGCAAATTCCTTGTGCACTCTACACAAATTGCCTCATTTATTTCTCATAATTTTTCTCTGAAGTAGATGTTATTACCTCTGTACTCATTTTCTACTGCTATTTTTGTTACTGCAAATTTAGTGGCTTAACACAACACACTTTTCTTATGTCATAGTTTCCTTGGGTTAGGAGTTGGGCATGATTTAGCTGGGTGCTCTGCTCATGGCCTCACGAAACTGAAACCAACATGACAGCTAGGCTGTGTTCTCATCTGGTGGCTTGGCTAGGGAGAGATTGCTTCCAAGCTCCCTGAGATTATGAGTAGAACTCACTTCCTGCGGGTGCAGGACTCAGGTCCCTGTTGTCTTGCTGGCTATTAGCTGTGGGCCACTCTTGGTAGTAGAGGTCACTCTCAGGCCTGTGCCATGTGGCCCCCTCCATTGACCCTCTCACATTTCCAACCTCTCTGGTCTCAGAAAGGGTTCAGTACCATTTAAGGACTTGCCCAATTAAGTCCGGTCTACCTAGATAATCACCTTCTGGATTAACTCAAAGTCACAACCATTATATTCACTGATTCTGCCCTTAGTCAAGAGGAAGGGATTGTACTAGGTGTATATACTGGGTGTGGGTGGGGGCAGGGGGAGAGAGCAGCCATTGAGGGGTATCTTAGAATATTCACACCTGATAATATTAACAGCCATCATTCTTCCAGCACCTTCTATTTGTCAGGCACTATTCAACTGACTTGATATACAATTGGCTAATTATCATGTTGACTGTAAAAAGTCTCCATTTTAAAGATGACAATACCAAGATCGGGAGGTTGCTAAAGTCTTGGCAAAGGACAAATGACCGTCATGAGGAGAAATAAGATTTGAACCCAAGTCTGCCACTTTAAAGCCCAACCTGTCTCTATTGTCCTCATGGCACAGTTTACTGAACTTGACCCAAGATCTTACTCCCTCCAAATAGCTGGGTCCCAGAGGCCCCTAGAGGAAGACCCTCTAAACCTTGAAGCAAGAGTCCAGAACTGTGCCAGATGATCTTCTTGGAGGGACAAGAATGTGTCCGTTATACTGGGCCACACAGACATTACAGGGTTCCTGGACAAGGCAGTCTACCCACAGGCCCCCAGTCAGGGAGGAGAAGGCACTGGAGCTCAGAGCACTCCATGTATCCTGGGGTGTCAGAAGCCTCCACAGTGTGGAGAGTGGTGTCAAGAAGGTTCCCCTGGCCTGTCAGGGTCACTAGTGACATGGGGCCCCACCCACAGCCCCATGGAGCCCACACTGCACACCCTAGGCCACCTGCTGAGTGGTGCAGCCTCTGCCCCTCCCTCTGTAGCAGAGCCTGAGCAGATGGTTCCGAGTCACTCCAGTGGAAATTAATGGAGTCGGACTGTCCACACACTCCTTTCAACCATAGAGAAATATTTTCCATGAGTCAAGCACCAGATGTATTTTGTTTATGGGGTAATTTAGCACTTGCATGGGTTAGGACACTAAAATCAGAAGAGTTGCGCTTGCATTTCAGGCAGAACCCAAGCATACTCCAGTTGTCTGCAATAACACTTTGGGGCATCAATTCTGAGATGGAGCCTGGACCTTGAACTCAACCCTTCAGTGCTTCCCAGAGAGAAGACACATCATTTCTGCAAGCAACTACATCTCTTCCCCTTGGGGTTCAGTTTACAACCATGATGGCTAACTGGCCAGAGCCCTAGAGATGGGGAGGGGTGAGAAACAGGAGGGGCAGCACCGGTAAAGGACTGAAAAAGTTCTTTTGGGTTCAAGAACGGCCAGAAATTAACTAAATTGGCCTTCAGTTGGATCACTGTTTTGTTTTTTCTTAAAACTGTCGCAAAATTCTCTAAACCAGTAGTTATCCAAGTGTGGCTCCAGGACCAGCAATATGAGCATCAAAGGCGAATTCGTTAAAAACACAGCTTCTTGGGCCTTCCACCAGACCCACTGAATCGAAACCTCCAGAGGTAGAGCCCAACAGCCTGCATTTTAACACACCCTCCAAGGGAATCTGATACTTACTGCAGAGTTTGACAAGGGAATCTGATACTTACTGCAGAGTTTGAGAACGACTGCTTCAAACACCAGAGATAGACTTTTACTTTAAATATAGACTTTTACTTTACATAGCTGTATAGTTTTACATAAAGTCAGTTAACCTCTTTGTGACTTGGTTTACTCATCTGTAAAATGGAATAATGGTAGTACTTACCTCCTGCTTATTGTGAAAATTAAATGAAGTAATCAAGGAACATATATAAAGGACCCATGGACAAAGACAATGCAGGGCGTGGGAGGGTGGAGGGTTGAAAGTGGAAAGTGGGGGTAGGTAGGGCAGGGCAGAGTAATGGGGGGGAAATGGGGACAACTGTAAATGAACAATAAAAAAATTTTTTTAAAAAGAAAAGATAGTAGAATTGGAACTTGCATAGTATACATCATCAACAAACATTTGTCAAAATCATTGTTATTATTTGCATTTGCACTTGAAATTCACTGTGATAAGAGCTGATAACATTGATAGCCACAATACTTTGTGCACTTGTTATATGCCAGGCACTGTTCAAACAACTTGGTATATAAATGGAAAATTGCCATAATGACTGTAAAAAGTCATTTTTTGCAGTATTCATTATCTCCATGCATTCATTCATCCAACAAATATTAACTGAGCCCTATTATGTTCTAGACGTTTTTGGAGGCACAGGGGTGCCACAGGGCACAAAGCAGGTAAACGTCATGCATTGGCCAACAGTGCCCACCATCCTCATGCTGCTATGAAGTACCTCCCTTAGCCCTAAGTTCCCTTCTGGAGAAGGGCCCCGAGCAGGTTTGTTTTGTTTTTTGCTTTTTGTTTTACCCCTTAAGTAGCTGCAGGACTACTCCTTTATTTTCTAAACAATAGTTTTGGCCATATGCATGCCATGAGGGTGACTAGGGAATGGCAGATTCAATTAGTTAATGTGTATTCAGGATAAGAAGATACTATATTAACAATAAAGAGGGCAAGCTATACATGCAAGTGGGAAAACTGCAGAACCACCAGCCTCACTCACTCTCCAGGGTGACATGATCTTAAGGCCTAATCTCTTGGATATCCAAACACCTGTATAGGCTTGTACTTATCCATTTCTTCAACTACTTACATAACTGGAAGGTTCAGATACATAAGAATTGGACCATTTGGAATCTGCAAATGGAGGCTGTTGATCTTGTCTCCAGGCATCCACTATGCACAGTATAGAACACAGTTTTAAAAACTGAAGCTCACAGGCCAAGTACAGCCCACTGGCTATTTTTGTAAATAAAGTTGTATTGGAGCATAGCCATACCTATTCATTCACGTAGTATATCTAGTTGCTTTTGCACTACAGGGATAGAGTTGAACAGTTCTAAAAGAGACCATCTGGCCCATAAAATCTAAAATAATTACTATCTGGACCTTTAAGAAACAGGTTTGCCAAGTCCTGGTCTGAAAGGCAAGGTTTATACAGCCTGCCTTACAGAAGAAACCTACTTTAGCCTTTTGAACTCTGCTGGTCAGTTGATTAGGTTATGGGAAAGCCACCAAACACCCATGTGCTATCCCCCTTTAGGTTATCTGGGCTGAGACTCCACACAAGCATTTCAAATAATTGTACAGACAAAATTTTAACCAATTAATGTAACAACTTAATAATTAATAAGTAAGCTTCTTCATAAAAGTGCAACACAACCTCACTCAATTTAAAGAGATGCAAATCAAAACAACAACGATAGTCCACTTTTCACCTGTTTGATTAATGGATATCAGCAAGTTAGTTAATGCACCGAAGGTGAATGTAAGGAGGAGAGAGGAAGATCTTTTTTCACTGGGGGGTGAGAGTGTAATCAGTGCCACTTCTGAGGCAGGCACTTGGCTAATACCTATGAGTTGAAAATACACCAACCTTCCAAGTTGGAGATTCCAGTTCTAGGGTATTGTCCTGCAGATATGTTCTCAAATGTATCCAATGACATTTGTCTAAATATAAATACGTTAGTTGTAGTATTGTCTGTGATAGCAAAAACTGGGGTGAGAGCAAATGTTATCCACCAACAATGAATAAATAACTTGGTAGAGCCATGTGATGGGATACTATACAACCATGAAAAAAGAATAAACTAAACCTAATTCACCAAATGACATAAGTAAAGAATGAGCTAGACCTAATAGAGGTGATATAGAATATTCTCTAAGATAAATTATTGAAAGGCAAAAAGTATATGGCATATGTGTGTGTGTAATAATCACCCCCTGGTATTCATGAAGGATATGTGAACATACACATGCACACACACAAACACACAAATACTTGCAAGTGGGTAGAAAATTTTGGAAATTTAAAGAACAGGAAACTGTCGCAATCATGGTTACCCTTGGGAGAGGAACCTGAGAATGTGAACTACAAGAGACACTCCCTTTTGACTTTGATCCCTCTTGTTCTGCTTGATCTTTTTAACCACATACAGGTTTTGTTAGTTTAATCTTAAAGCAAGTTTTTATGAAACACAAGTGTCATTCTATGTCTGACAATGGTGTTCCCCAAGACCAGGGTCTTGGTGGGAAGAGGGCATTGCTGTTAGTCAGAAAGACCTTCAATGGAACCCAAGGAAATGATGGAAGTGCCCAGAAGCAGTCCAGCATGCTGCAACTGACTCCCTAATTTGCAAACTCTCTGGCCACTGTGTACAAGAATCCAGGTTTTGCAAATAGAAGGAAAATCAATAATTCATCACGGAGAGGTCTTTGGAGTCAAACTAGAAGGCTCTGGATTCCGGTGTTCCCCAGCTGCTGTGAGGCCCCCAGAAGAGGGGTAAATATCAAAGCCCTCTGAGGCCCTGTTTCCTCTCTGCTGAGAGTGGGGCTCACAGTGCCCCCCACAAACAGTGGGCTTGGGCAGGGCTAGCCCTTGAGTAGCACATGCCCTGTGCCAGGCTCTGTGCTAAGCACGTCACAGGCCCTACTGCACTTAGTTCTTATGGCAGCCAAACCCTCATCCTTGATTTTCAGGTGGGGAAATTGGGGCTTAGGAGTCATAAATCACCTGTCCAAAGTCACATGGTTATTACATAGCAGTCAGAGTACAAACCCAGGACTGTCTGCCTGGGCTTGCAACAACTATTAAATTTTGCCTTTCAGTTAAATGAGGTAAGATGAGCTCATCCACCTGAAATTGCCTGTTAGTAGTGACTCAACACATGTCATTCATTACAATGCCCCACAGAACCTCAGGGTGTCAAGAAAAAGTACTCAATGGTCAGTACCCAGGCCCAGCTTCCACACAGCCCTGTGCACTAGCCCCTGCTGGTATGGTTGGCTTCAGCAGCTCAGTAGCCTATCATTTTGGCAAGCCAGGAGCTCGCCAGCCAAGCCAAGGGCCCTCTTCTGAGGAACCAGGGCACTGTAGTGGTGTCCTGGAGCTCCTTCCTGACCTGACCTTTGTTCACAGCTGCTCTTCCAGCAAGCAGAATCCTCAGCTTTGGCAGCCAGGAGCAGCTCAAGTTCTTCCACTGGGACCCATCCTCTGTGTACAGCTCTGCAGTCTCTGTCTGTCTGTCTGTCTGTCTCTCTCTCCCTCCCTCCCTCCTCCTCTCTCTTTCTCTCTCTCCCTCACACACACACAAACACAAACTCACCCCACTGACCCCAGAATCAGAAAAGGGATCTCAGTCACCTCCCTGAACCATGCCTAACTCCTCCCCTCAATCCAGGAAGTTCAGGCTTGTTCTAGCCTACGGGAGAGCCCCCAGCCCAGATTCTCTTCACGGACAGGAGTCCTGGAGTCTTGTCTTACCCCAGGGTCTATTCTGTTTTATTCCTTCTTATGTCCAGAGCTCACATTCTCCTGAGCCACAGTTGCCCTTCTGTAAAGCAAGGATAACACCTATTTCATAATGTGTCTTGGGAGAAAAGAGGGCATGGCCCAAGAGGGGGATGAGAAAGGGGCAGCTTCTGGCTAAACTGAACAAATCATGACAGGAGGGACAACATCTGCCTCGTCCCTGATGTATCAACTGTGCCACAGCACAGAGTACTCGTTCAACAGAAATTCACTGAGACCATAAAGGAAGAAACTCAAATATGTGCTAAGCACCTGCCATTAGTTAGGTGCTATACCATGTGCAAGAAAAAAGATGGTTTTCCAGGGCACTGTTGGTCGCAGGTATGCACATCCAAAGCAAAGCAAGCACAGAGAGAAAAGAGGGGCAGAGGCTTTGACTAAGTCCATCCCATCTGCCAGGGGCCCCACACAACACTTTACATGCTTTTTCTGGTCTAATAATTACAACAGGCTTCCCGGGCAAGTCTTCTTTCACTCCCATTACACTGAGAAGAAAACTGAGTTGAAGAGACATTAGGGGGTCATACCTCCCACTACACAGTGAGTAGGGGTGGGGAGGGGCCAGGGCTGGGCTGGGCTTCCACCAGGACTGCCAGCTGTCAAAGCTCAGTGCTCCCTTCTGGAAGGGCAGTGGGACCTCTGGGTGGCCAAGGGCCTTCCCAACACTGCGCTCCTCCAAAGGAGCTTGGTCTTCCCTGGCACAAGGACTCCGTTCTGTCTCTCATGCAAAAGCTCCAGTGACTGAGTCTGTCAGGGACCTGCCAGGGACTTCTCCCCACCTTCCACTTTCCAAACAATAATCCCCATTGGGCCCTCATCAGAGAGGGCTCTCAGGACCCTCCAAGGCGCTCAGATTTTTGGACTTCGCCCCACCCCAAGAGAGACCCTGTTCTAACAATGTGCTGCAGGGACACCTTCCTTCTCAGTGAATGAAATTGGGAAGAGGAAGGTTGGGACCTCGGTGGGGGGTTAGTTCTGCTAAGCTGTCTGTTCATGGAGCCCAAGCAATCGGTTACACAATGGAAACTGTCAAATGCACCAAACTTGGAAACACCAAGGAGGAAATGGGACTTGACAAAGAAAAAATGCCCTAGTCCTCCTGCTGTGTGAATATGAATATGCACAATCTCCGTTTTAGCCTGCAAGGTGCTGGAGGGGAGTCCAGCCATCAGTTCCCGCTTTGCTACCTCCATACACAGAAAGACTCAGTTCTTCCCGGATTTCCTTGTAGAGTTCAACTAAACACCTTTGTATGCATCCACAGACCTCACCACTGCTTCCTGCATCCCCAGCTCAACCTTCAACACTGTCTCATAAATTGATGTAATTATACTAGAAAGCCTGTTGCTTCTTCTGCCATTTATGCTCCTGAACCCACACCTGCTGAACGAAGCTTATTCCATGTTTCTGCTGAGTAGGGAACAGGTCACATGATGCTGGTCGTCTCACCAAAGTTCCCAGGACTGAGGTGGATGCCTCATGAAAGGCTGGCACACATCATGACCAACTCAGCTCTGAGCTGGTGTTTGCAATTAAAATACTCAGGTTGAAAGAAAATATAAGCCCAACTCAAATTGATATTTAAAATTTTTTTAGTAATATTATTTGAACAAAATAAAACCCTCCCTACCAGTTCTTCCTTGCAGGCACTAGGCAGAAAGGGTGCCCCTAAGGAGAGACCTGGGCTGGGCTCCCGCAAATCCTAGGGGAAGTTTTATCTCAACTTCCTGCCCCAAGGAGTGATTGTGCTTCCATCATGCAAATTCAGGTTGGGAAAGGCCGGGATTTAGAACAGGGGCCCTGATCTGCTGGGTTTATTAAAAAGAAAAATCTGGAGAAGAAGGAGGAATGTTTCAGCTCGTGCAGCTGAGAAGTCCAGAGGCATACTGCTTCAGGTAAGGCTGAATCCATAGGCTCAAACAATTTCATCCGGACTTGGTTTCTCTCTACCTTTTCTGTATGCTTTCCTCTGTGTTGGCTTAATTCTTATATAGCATAATAGATGCTGGAAGCCCAGGAAACATAGCCTCACAGTTTAGCTACCCTTTTCTTAATATTTTCAATAAAAGTTAGAGTTAGGTGTCATTGGATGACTTTGGGTACCAAGCCCAGCTCTGAACTGGGTATTGAGGCTAGGGGAGGGAATATGCTAATTAACCAGGCATGGAGCCAAAGGAAAATAAAGGACCTATTGCTAGAAAAATGCAATAGGAATGCTGGCTGGCTAAAAACAAGAGACGGTCACAAGAGTCATGTAGGGTGTAGGACTGAGGCTGCTGTTTGTCCATTTACTCACTTAGCAGATAACGGTTTAGCAACTCCTGTGTGCCAGGCACCACGGGAGGCTCCAGGGCTGAGTAAAGCACAGGGATACAGCGCTCGCTCCTATGATGCCTGGGTACAGATGAATAAACACATGAGCAAACACACAAATAAATGAGGTAGATATGAAGAGTGAAACTACTGGGAAGAAAGGAAACAGGGATGAGAACAGAGAACATTGGTGTCAGGGAAGACTGAGCCAAGTGGCCATGAGGGCAGGGCACCCACGTGCAATAAATGAGCAGAAAGAACCAGCTCAAAGTGAAAAATCAGAAAAGTCAGACAGTTGGAGTAGATGTGCAAAGCCAAGAGCCTACATTTCCCCAGAGAGGAGGGGAAGGAAGGAGGGAGGAATGAGACAGACAGACAGTGGTGTAAAGGGCTTACAGCCAGTTTTCTCCTTTTAGTCTTATACTCTCGATTTCTCATCATGAATTCCCTTCACTCAGGTTTGGTCAAAGAGTTTCTTTGTCTTAAGTAAATCACCCTTGACTATGCAACTAATTAAAAATTCAAGACTTTCAACCTTATTACTACATTAGTTGCCCACAAGACACCATTTTTTGGGCTCATTCATTTTTGAATGATGTAAGATACTCCAAATTTTACTGGGTTTTGGCTAGAAAGTAACCACACTTAAAACTATTTTATATATTATATATATACACACAAACATAGATATTATATATACTTATATGTATATGTGTTATATATATATAGTGTACTTTTACATATATACACACAAATATACACAAATATATGTATGTGTGTGTGTGTGTGTGTGTGTGTGTGTGTATATATATATATATATATATATATATATATATATATATAATATAACATACTGAAGAGTACACAGGAACTGAGGTAGCCAGTTCAGTTGCTCATTTAAAAACCAAAGCACCAGGTCCATTTCTTGAGCTCTCTTCAATGTCGCTGCAGGCCTACGAGAGCACAACGGGTGACTCACCGCCAGTCCTGCGAAAAGCACCTCATTCCTCAAAGATGCCCAAACCAAAGCACACACTCTCACACAGACACACACATATGCACGACACACACAGAGAACACACATAGAGCACACAGACACAAATTATATCCATGCACATACAGATGCATACATAAAGAACATGTGCAAAGTGCGTACATATACACACAAAGCACACACATCCAAAGTACACATACACAAAGGATACATATAAAATTTCATGTACACAAACATACACACAAAGTATACACATATACACAAAACACACATAGATTATGAAAAGTACACAGATTGATTTTTGATTCCCATTCATTGAGGTCCTAGTCAACACCAGGCAATGGATTGAAGGCATTTTCACACCTGCTATACAGCAACAATTGAATGAGTGTTTTTCAATCTTCCTAGGACCCCTAGAATGCAAAGACTCATCAACATTTGCCATTTTGAAAGGAAGTGACTTGCCCTGGGCCACAGCTCTAGGACATAAAAGAGCCAGACATGACCTGTTTGTTGGACAACTCTATACTGCTCTCTAAATGTGCATGTGTGTGCATCCAGGTCCTGCCACATCCATTGTGTCTACATATATGTGTCTCCCTGTGATGTAGATCTCAGCACATCACACATCTCAGGGTATATAATGGTGCCCTCTGTACTCTAGACTGCTGATGCCATTCCAGATTTATTGCATTTATTTAAAAACAACAAACATTCTCAATTATTTCCACACTGCTCGGGACCATAATTTATTCAGAGGTATGAGCTATCAAGTTTCTCAGGGATTGCTTCAAAATGTCAGATCTAAAAGATGACTCCCAAGTTAGTGAATATGAAATACCCATTTATATTTTTCATTTTTACTTTGATTTAATTTTCAGACAATTCAACTTTCTCCCCATGCCTGAGTGCCTAAATTCATTTCACTTGTCAAAAGAGACAAATTTTCATAATTACAAAATAAAACATGGTAGCCCCTCTTTGGTGACCACATATTTCACATCATTTTATTTTTCTGGATGAAAATGCCTTTCCTAGTATAGTTGGCTTACTTCTGACATATTTTTTTATTCAGTCACTGCTTAAAACAGACAAGGGTACAGGCTAAACATTCACCAATGTTTTGTTATGTTAATGAATGTCTGTAAAAAGGGAAATGAAATTCCCGAACCCAGGCTACAATGCTCACATCTTTTCTATAACTTGTACTGAAACAAAGTCAGTGTTCTGAGAGTACAAGCTGCAGTATGAAGTATGCACTATCCTCTAATGGTATTTTCTGCTTTGACCAAAAATCCCTCAAGTTCTACCACCAGGCTCGACCATTCCAGAGAGGTCCAGAGCATGGAGGGTTTTCTTACCAATGTTGCCAAGGACATGCACTGAATGTAGTGAGAGGGTTTTCTTAATAAAACATCTTTTAATTTGCAAAATTAATATACATTCTTCATTTAGGAATTAGGGAGGAAAACAGACACATAAAAAGGTGACCTATAACTTCACCATTCAAAGCCACATACCTCCAACACTTCGACATAACTTCAGATCATTCTTTTGAAAATAAAATTCACTTTTGACTTGGTTAGGCTCGTGAATACTTGAAAATGAATTATCATTAAAAATTCACTCTATTGGCTGACAAGTGGTTAAAGATGAAAATGGGAGCAAAACATTTAATTATTTGAAACTTTTATCTGAATTGCAAAGTTCTGACTCAGAGACTATTGAAATGACCAATCTGGTCACCAGCCCCATCCTTCCACCCGCACCCCTGTACCTGGACACACAGGCCACTCACAAAAGAAAGTGATAAAATTTAAAATACAGTGGCCAACAAATGCTGACAAGGGTAGATAATGATGAGAAACTGTGGAATGAAGAGAATATACAGGCACAGTGGAATATCAGAGGGGGTGATTATTTTCAGGAGCAGATTTAAAGAGACAGAGCAATGAAAACATTCTTGGTGCACATCCATACACATACCTTCATATAAGTATCACTGTCATAGAGCAGTGTTTCGGGGTAGCAGACTCTGAGGTGGAGATGAGCATATAATAGGTTCCTTACTTAGTACTTATGGAATTGCTAACTGTACAAGGGACAGGGTGGAAACAGGATTGGGCAAAGGAGGAAGCTGACTTGAGATGCTCAGCAAAGACCTAGGCTGATCCCCTGAGGAGCTGTGAAGCCAAGATGCTGTTCAGAGCTGTCCCAAGGTGGTGTGAGAGTCCAGGCCTTTATACCTCCTACATTAACCAGTCACTGCATGTGGGTTGCCCTGGGCAAGGTGATGCTCTTCAGATGAGACAATTCCTGAAGCAGGGTGATATCTGAGGACTAAGTGTCAGCAGTGCTCCCAACAGTCCTCAAGGGAGAGCTGAATGGCTTGCCACAGTATCTACGATACTAGAGTTTCACTTAGCAATGCCTTCTTCCCCAAATGAAAAAGCATACAGGTAACCAGACTCCTCAAAGGATTGCTACTGCAACATGCCCCGAAGTCAGAGGCAGAAATCAGCAAGAAGCCAAACGTTTGCACTCATGAGCTGCTAGCCCAGTCCAAAAAGAAAAGAAAGGGAAGGGAACAGGGAAAAATGGAAAAGAAAGGCACAGGTCACTTTGAATACTGCCTAACACAAAAATCAACAGGGCAGTCTGGACAGCGAGGACAGCCTCTCCCTTGAGATATCACAAAACTAAATTTATCCAGAATCCTCATTTCTGCTGCCACCAGAGCTACATTCTCAGATCTATAGCTGGTAAGACTCAATATTTCTAAATATGAATGACTGGAAGACCAGACCTTTCAACCCCTCATTTCGGCAGTTGGTGCTGGGAGCAGGGTTCTCAGCTCTCACACTGAGCTCACTGTCCTGTTTATCAGAGGTTTAGGGATGTCGAGACAAGGAAGCACTGTCCATAGCAGGCCCCACACGTTGCCCCTGGATGTCACACAGAACTGACTCCCTTCTCTCACTCTGTACCTAAGAGCCTTCTCGCCTGGTAAGGTGTACACTATTATTCTCATCTTACAAATCAGGAAAGAGAGGCCCTACTTCTAAGATCACCTAGAAAGCTCACAGCACCAGAATTTGTACCCCATCTTGGGGCCCCAACTTTGAGTTCAGTCCATTATGCATGGCTGCCTCAGCCAGTTGGCATGCCCATGGATTAGGTCATGTTTACACCCCCATCGCCAACAGTGATACTTTTCAGTTGTCTGTGCTGCAGCTTTATTTTATTGCAGTCATTACTGACTATTACAGAGGGGCGTGACTCTCCCGCAAGCGGTGAATTGTGAGTATGTGGCTCCCTAGCAGGGAGGATCAGTCAATCTCTATAGAATGACAGTGCACAGCAAGACACAGCCTCTCACTTCAGCTTCTGGAAGGATGAGACTGAGCTTTTTCTCTTTGAGAGAATGATTTCCCTCATCATCTGTCTAGTGTCCCAACTGTGGAGAGAAGAAGGTTGCCTTAAATCCCATCTGTTTTGCCTTTTCAAGCTGAAGGTGTCCCATCAAACCTAAAGAATGAGTCTTTTGACAGAATACTACAGCAGAGGAAAATTCACAATAATAGATAATAAGTTCATAATAATACCCCACAAGAATTCTGTCAACCTCAGTGCCACACACCCTATGTAGACCGCCACTTAGGCTGCTGTAAGGTATGATATAATCCATGTTTTAGTAAAATCAGGAAAACACAATATAAGTACTGGTTCTTCATCAAGTTACTTAACCAGCCTAAGACTCAGTTTCCCCAACTGCAAAATATGAGGCTTGAGCTAGGTCACCTTCAAGGTTCCTTCCAGTTCTAGCATTTAACAATAAGGGTCCACACACTTCTAACTTGCTCTGCTTGCCAAAGAAAAAAAGTGAAAAAAATGTAAAACTACCCCCACAATATCACTCCCCAAAACAACAACAAGGTTCTCTGCAGTGTTTGGTGCCCAGTAATAGCACACAGTTAGAAAATGCTTATGTCAGAGGGTTTTTTTTTTAATGTTCTTGTTTTACTATGGATGTAATAATAGAATCATTAGCAGACAAAGACCCAAAGCAAGTTGCAATACCCCTCTACGCTCATTGGAATGCTTAGGCTATAAATTGAAATTAGAATTACAAAAATGACACTCTAGAAATTATTTTTTAAACTAAAAACATCTTTTAAAAAATTGAAATGGCATTCCGACTCAGTGGTTCTTGCAGGCACCCCCTTCCCCACCGCCCAAGTTAGAACGTCTCAATTATGGCAACATTGCCGTTACCCTCTCAACTGAAATTGCATGTGAGAGCTATATGATTTACATTTTCAGTTTATAAAATAAATTAGGCAGAAAAGAATCTCATAATCTCAAACACATTTAGTTTACCAGATTCCACAAAGGTAAATGGATGAAGCATGTGACCTGTGAAGCAGCAAACAATGACACTAATGATTCATTAACAAGTTCATTAGAAGAAATTTGATAAATGCATAGATATTCTCTTCCAGACAACTCCAGGCAATGGATCAGCAAAACTCTCCAAGGCAAGCTACTCCCAGACTCTGAATTCCACTGTTAATTACATGGCTTTTGATGGGAGTGCTAAGGAGAAAACTGGGTTTTCTTGCCTGCTGTTTTTCAGTGCTATACCTGCTGACTTTACAAAGTCAGTACATTATGATTAGGGCCATACAAAACAAGTATATGTGGACCAGTGCTCTGCCTTTGTCCAGCGATTATCATCTCCTTTGAGATGTAATAAAGTAATGCCTCAATTACCGCAGTGGCTTCCCAACTAGTTTCCCTGCAGTCGCCTTTGCCCTGCCTCCTTCTCCTTCCCACACAGCAGTCAGAGAAAGGCCTTAAAATCTAGGTAAGTCATTTCATGCACATTCTAAGCTCAACTCCACCTGGATGGAGGGGCAAAGCCCTCAAGATCCTACATGATGGGCTCCATCTCATCTTCTGACCTCATCTTTTATATCCTCTTCCCTTACCCATTTTACTTCAACTACACAGGCTTCTTCGCTATTCCTCGAAGTTTGTACCTCAAAGCATTTACGGTTGTGGCTCTCTCTGCTCTTTCTTTATACATTAACATAGTGACTTCCCTCTCCTACTTGAAGTCTTGGCTTATGCCTTACCTGCCCTGACCATTCTCCTTAATGCCCACCCCTTCCCCTCAAGCACTTTCATGTCCCATTACTCTGGCTGATTTTTCTTTTGCCCAATAAAATTAAAACTTCTAACATACTATTTAATTTTTTTTTAAGATATCTGTAAGCTCCAGGAGAGCATACATTTTGCTTTGTAATGCTGTATCTCCAGGGCCAAAAATGAGTGATTGGGAAGGGTAGACACAGAGGAAGGAAAAAAGGAAGAGAAGGGAGGAAGGGAGGAAAATATGTAATAATAAAAAGAGTTTATTATAGTAGGGTGGTAGAATTACCCTTTTTATTTCTAACATATTACACTATTATTATTAAATCATATTGTAATTTAATTTCAAAACATCTAAATAGCAAATTACTGGCATTCTCAGATTGTATGACTTAAAAGTGGTTTTTTTCAAATCAGTGATTCAATTTGAGTATGTTATTAAGAACTGTAAATAAGAATCTCAAATTACAGTAAACCCTTGCAATACTCATTTTATAAAAATATAAGTCAGGAAATGGTGTGAATAGTGTGCAGTTCCAGAGACAAGGAAGGGAGGTTCTGGGAAGTGTGTACAGGTCCACACATGTTGCTGCCATTATCTTTTCTCTCCTCATCCTTGCTGTTCAATCAGTTTGGGTCTATGAAGGAGGGTATTTGTGGGCCAGTGAACACACATGTTATAAAGAAACCCAGCTGGGCCCACCATCCCTCTACGTTCTGCCATACCAAGTCAAAGATTCAATCCATCTTCTGGACCCTGTTTTTCAGGCCCACTGCTCATCAATTGTGTCACACACTTTTCCAAGTATTTTTGGACTTTATAGTCCAGTTCCTGGGTCTAGCATCACAGTCAACTTAGGCAAATTCAAACACATGCACTTAACCACGGAGAAGGGAGGGAAGAAGGGAGGAAGTGATGGGGGAGTGGTAGGAGAGAGAGAGGGAAAAAGACCCCAAAGGAACACTGGCCAAGGGTGGCTTGTTGAGAAACATCAGGTTAGTCCCCAATGTGTTCAAAGGAAGTGACATATGTAGAACTTTATGAGTCATTCAAAGGATTGCCAAGGGTCATTTAGGCTTTATGTGATGTATGTGTCATGCTTTGATGTTAGACCTTAAGCCTGGAGTTGTATTTGGTTCCATTATCTGTTTTGTTTTCCAAGGCCACCCTTGCTTAGATTTGCATTTTATACAAAATCCTCCACCTCATATCGGTGCCCCATACCCAGTCATTGTCAGAGGACCCAGTCCTCTCTACACACACACCAGCACAGTACCAGTCTGAAATGGGTGAGATGCAATGCA
Source organism: Mormoops blainvillei (assembly GCA_004026545.1). Lineage (NCBI taxonomy): Eukaryota > Metazoa > Chordata > Mammalia > Chiroptera > Mormoopidae > Mormoops > Mormoops blainvillei. Next base: position 181,360 of record PVJD01000398.1, on the reverse strand, counting down.
TGCTACATGAGCAAGAAATAGGGTGTGCGGGGAAGTATCAGCAAGACAGCAACAGGCCAGGGGACACTTATTGTACTTACAATAGAAGTACATAAAGAGAATAATTTATTCAATGAACATCTTGAAAAAGCACCAACTTAGTGCCAAAGCTGAATGAGTAGAACTAATAAATGAAGAATAAATAAATGAACAAATCAGTGCATATTGAAGAGTGTGCTAGACAAGATAAGCTCTATAGCTTTTAAACCAGTCCTCGTTCATTCAAATGAGTTCCAGAACCTCCAGCCAACAACACTGACTTTGGAGACCCAACAGCACCTACCAGGATCCTTGGAAAAGATGCCAAGTCAGTGTCTATGACCTTCTCCCACCCCAACATCCAGGAAGAATGGCTCATATATTCTTTCATCTTTTTATTTATGTATGTATTCTGTTCAGTACAAAATTATAATTTAACTCTGACCCATTCAAAAGGATTTTGACGAGATGATTTACCCAAGAAATATCAATACAGCTTCAGTTTATATCAAAAACGTGTGTCAGAACTTCTTTTCTGTGCACATATCTAGGCAATTTCTTCTACGGAGATCAATAGTCTGGTTTTGGGCACATCAAGAGATGTGAAAGCAAATCCAAAGTCCGCTACACATTTTTACATTTCTGTACTATGTCCATTCCCCTATACAAAAGGGGTAAAACACCCTCTTTAGAACAGAAACATCCAGGTGCCACTATCTAAATACAGAAAACCTGTTGTTTTACTGTTTTCCCCTTCGTCCTCATGCACTTTTGGCTTCTATCTATAAGAACCCAAATTAAAACTTCAAGGTCAAAGTGATATCTAACAGAGACATGATAATTCTTAACTGGTATGAAAATGGTATTTATGAAATACCCAAAGGACATGTTGTATATTTTTAACTTGCTCTTAAGACCTCTGAATTCAAATGTGAGGTATTGCATACAGAAGATGAAGACAAATTATGTTATGTGAAAGAAGAAAGGAGCTTTTTTTTTTTTTGCAATAAATAAAGATGGTTCCCTCCTCTAATGAGTCATGAATGACTCATTTACTCTTGGTAAAATCTGAAGTGGCCAGTGATTTGATTGCTTTTTCTATTGTAAACACACCTAAAAAGTGAAGGCTATGAGATAAACAATAAATGATCCTGTGAAATTCAAGTAATTTTGTTTTTTCCCCAAATTACACCACCCTGAAAATTGTTTTTAATGCAAAATACGAGCTTTCTTTCATATTGTCAGTATTTAAGTGTGACCACTGAACCAAATGATTTTGGCTAAGTGCAATTGGGTGGTGGTGGTTGTGGGTTGCTTCTTATCCATTAATAGGATTCACCATAATATTGATCCAATTCAATCATTTTACAAACGAAAGCCACAGAATAGCTTTCATCTTTTTCTATGTATTGTTGATAAGACACCATTCTATCTTCATTTCTGTTTCTTTTTTATCTCCAGATCCTCTAAATATTTTGATAACTTACAAAGCTAAGAAATGTTCAGTGTTGAAGAAAAACACCAGAGAACTTTTTGAAATTTATTGTACCCCAAAGGCTGACAACGAGAATATACTTTCTGGTACATAAGAGAGAAAAATGTATTTGGTGTGACTGGCTGTTAATATGTCATCAGGATAAATCATAAGTCTTATTCTTGGGAATTCTAATAAAAGGAGTCACTTGAGACATGAAAAGTACAAAAATAATCACCAATAGGCTCTGCCTTTGACTAGAACCTGGGGAAATTTTCAAAGTGTTCATTCATAGAGACACTTAAAAAGACATTGCCCAAATTTATCATTGTCATAAATTCTTGCTGACTAAAAAGTTTCCTTAGAGTAATTTACAATATCCATCATAAAATACTCCATCAAAAGGAAACACTTAGATTTAATGCAAAACCGTAAACTCCCAAGGACTCAGGGACAATGGTCTCAGCCAGTCTCTAGAGAAGATAGAGTGTTCTATGACTGCATCTCACTTTTGTCTGACGTTCCTGCCTTTTGGGTTGTGATACAACTCTGGTCTGTTTCTCCCCGCAACTCTGGGACTCTAGAAAAAAAGATGTGCTTTGAAATAACACTCAGGTTTTTCATCATCTATTTAGGAGAAGGATGCTGTCATATGGATACACTAATTGGGTGGTCAGAAGAAGTAATCTGTGATTAGTAAAGCAAACACCTTGAATTGAATCCAGGTTCTAGCCTCACAAGTGGAAGGAAACAAGTCCATACTAGATGTTTCTAGATGCCTCAATCACTCATCAAGGCAATTGGCTTCACTTTGTCTTTAGGCCAGAAAAGCTGTTAGTTAATTAATAGATCCCTCACAAGATAAAGTAAGTCTACACACTAAAGAACAGAATCATCAGTTTTCCATCTTTTTTGCTGTTTTTCCCTACAAGCTCTTAACACAATCAATCCCAACTCTGGCACAAACTCCGACGATGCCCCTGTGCTCTAGCCCTACAATTCTCACTGCAGCTGGACTTCCCCATCTAGATGCACTTCCTGAGACCTCTAATTCATTGCTCTAAAGTGAAACTCAACATTTTTCTCCAAAACTAGATGGAAAACAAAATGGCTGTCCTATCAGAGTCTCACTGTCTCCTCATTTACTTGCATTCAAAACCTTCAATCTCAGCATCCAAGTTGTATGCACCTGGCTTCTTGAACACCCTCATACCCTTCTCTCCTAGGTAGCCCAGGGCCAATAGGATGGTCCAGCCAGACATCTCACTCTCCTTCTACTTTTGTTCTTCCCTGAAATAAGTTCCGCACAACATTGCCAAATAAATCTGCCCAATGCGCAGCTCTGCTAATGTCACTCTGACATCAGAACCTTTCAGTGGTTCCATATCTTGTAATATAGGGTCTACACTCCTTACCTAACTTTGCCTTTCATTGTGATAACCAGCTATGTAGCCTCACTTCCCACTACTTCCTTTAAGCACCATGTGGATGTATGAAACGTCCCGACATTATACTGGTACCCTTGCTCCTGTCCCTTCCTTTGCCTGGAAAGATTCATCTCTACTGTTACCTGTTGAAATCCTACCCTTCCTTCCAGGTAAAGCTGAAGTACCATGTGCTCTACCAAAGACTCCCTTTCCCACTACCCCTGTCAGAAAACCTGTTTTGTTTTTCCATAAAAACTTGATCATACAATACTTATTGAATGTTGCTTCACTGTATGATTTTTGTGCATATACTTTATCTCCCATGTAGTGCTATGAGATCATTGAAGGCAGGGATTCACCTTTACTCTGATTCAAATTTTTATTACTAAGTTAACATTTTATTGTTGAATGGATGGATGAGTAGATGAACAGAATTCATATTCTATACATGTAGAATAGATGCACAAAACCATGGAACACAGAGGGGTTCTATTATCAAACTTTTAGCCCTGGGTAAACAGTAATCCTTTCCTCTTCACACCCCTAAGTCTTGGATAAGTACTGTCTAGGTTGTGAAGTAGGCTGTTAAAGAAGACACTGAAAAGGCAGCAGAATGAAGAATAAAGAGACTGAATGAAGCATAATAAGATATGATTATTTTCCCTAGAAATCTGAAGCCTGGCAATTTTGGAGGAGGGCATTAAGCGAATGAAGACCTAAACTGTACAGTGGATTGTAGAAATAAGCCAAGTAAGGACAGGAGAATGAAAAGAAGAGATTTACAGACAGAAGAAAATGGGCTACACATATGCTCAGGTGTTTTGAGCATGGAATGTTGAGGGAAATGCAATAGTCAGAGATTAGAGTTCAAGACACTTAGTGATGAGAAATAAGACTGAAGATGTGGAGAGGACCATTCATTAAATATTGGCAGCTTTCTAGAAACTACTCCCTTAGACAATTTCTTGCCTTTTGCCTGAGTCTGAGTTGTTCCCCTCAAATATCAGTTATCCGGGGGGCTGGGAAGGACCAGAGTTAAAGAGTGTTGGCATCAGCAAGACGTGAGAGCTACCAAACTGAACCAAGGAGGACTTGGCAAGCTCATCAGGGCATGGCTAAGGTTTTACTATAATATTACAACTAGAGTGTGGGGTGGAAGGAAAGTGCCAAAAGAAAGCTGGTGAAGGAATAGATGTGCACCAGCCAATCAGAATCACTAATGGCAATCTGAGCTTCATTTTTCTCATAGGAAAAAATGGAACAGCAATGAGAATCACAGAACGGACACTGCTCATGTGTCAGGTGCAGTGCTAAGCACATATGAGATTTTCTCCTCACAACAACTGTATTGGTAGGTACTGTCATCAACATTTTTCAGATGAGGAAACTAAGATGTACAGGGATTAAGAAACTTGCCTAAATTTCAAACAGGCAGTTCACATATGAGCTGGGTTTCCAACCAAGGCAGAGGCATGCCCCAGGACCCCAAGCATCAATTCCTCTCCTCTCCAGCTCTGTGGGACTCTATTTCCAAGCTTATGCAAGGCTGCTGCGGTCCATCACAGGAACTGAAAAAGCAGGCTCACTGGGAAAAGAGAAATTAAAAGGCTATTGCTGCCCAGGCCCAGATTATATTCAATCAGGAAAAAAAACTCAGGGAAGCAGCAAGTTAGCCACAGCACCAGAGTGCCATCAGAGCCTAACAATCAGAAGGGACAGGGTCATAAATAAGTCCTTGCAACGACTACACTCATTACTATGTCCTTCAATAATAAAGAGAAATCAGTGACTTGCTGCCAGGCCAACAACACTCTTCTCTATACCCTATAACCAGAGGGCCCAGGGAGAGCCTTCTGGGGTTGCAGCTCCCAAGCAGCAGGCCCAGCAGTGATGAGACAGAGTGAAAGGCTGAGGGTCAGACATCAAGGCCTCTTGGAAGAAAAGGATTTTGTTATGGTTCCTTAAGGAAGTGGAAAATATAGCATAGTACAAGAACTTCAAGGCATCGCACAGAGGGAATAAAGAGCATGGATGGAATGACAAGTCTCTATATAGTAATCATGACCATAGAAACTATAGACAATTCAAAGCCAGAGCTGCAGTCCACCTCACACACATTCACAGACCCTCTGTACGGTGATGGACATGAGACCAGATACCCAGGTCTCCCTGCAAGGCCGATTTCATCGCCCCAGCTACTGGGAGACCCGTCATCAGGCAGCCGTCAGCTGTCAGCTCTTTCAGGAACTGCCTCCCCCGAAGTCACACATCAATGTCAAATGGAGGCAGCCACATAAAAGGCCAGGCCAAAGCAGGACCAGTCTGACGGGCTGGCATGGGCTCCTGGGCTCCTGTGTGGCAGCGTGGCTTCCCTCTGTCCATCCTGATTCTTCCCTCTCCCTTCCATAGATGTTATTCTGAAGTGTTCTCCCTATTAAACACATTGCATGTCAACTCTGTCTCAGAGATGAGTTCCCAACACAGCCAGCCTGCCACAAGCCTGTGTTTTAACCTTATCCTTAGTTTCCTCCATTGTCCCTATCTTAATTTTATATAAGCCCTATATATCCCTCCGTATTAGGCAACCAGATTCAGGGATCTTCTGTGATAAAAGAAAGACCAAAGGGATAATGGAGGATACAAAGAGAGAGGTTAAATGACCTGCAATATAAAGGGCTGAGAGGAAAGAGGGGATAAATAAGAATAAATCCTGCAGGGCTGGGAGTTGGAGGAAGTTTTCAAGGTTTGATAGATGAGAGTATTTGGGCAAAAGAGGATTGTATTAGTGATAAAATAGGTTTTAAGAGGAGTCACTAAGATTATGAATTGTAGCCCCATTGGTGTTTTTCAAGGGATGCAAGTAAAAATTGGAATCGCTTTTTAATTACTCCTGAGTACTAGACTATGTGTTTAATATATGATTCCACATGGAATTTGAGGCCCTGACTTTTATTGGGTGTATTAGTCAGGATAATTAACACTAGCTGCTTTAACAAACAATCAATAGAGGCTTATTTCTCACTCACATCATAGTTGATTTGAGAGGGGGTGGCTCCTTTTGGTAACTTGCCTCCAAATGGTTCATCTCTGTGACACTGACATTTTAAACACTGTCACTCAATCTCTGGGTCCCTATGGTACCCAGGTAGCTTCCCATTTAACTCTACCCACCCCCCCAAAAAAACCCCAAAATCCTTGATCTATTTTTCTCTACCTTGCTTTCCACCCTGGGAAGTTAATCTGTTTGCATTACAGATCACATGAACCCTTTCACCTCTGGCTTCCAGTTGAGTTTGGCCAATGGGGATCCAGACAGTAGAAAGAAGGGGAAGATTAATTTTTCCAGTTTCTTCCCCACTGAGTCACCTTAAGAAGACTGAGTCACTTGACAAAGGTCACAGGTCTCTTCAGTGGTTTTCAATGCACCCTTCACTGTCTCTGGGCTCTTTCATCACTTACATTTGCCCATTCAGGCCTGAGGTTAGTAACAGCCCTACCTTCCTTTGCGACAGGGCAATTTAATATCCCCTGTGGTTTCCCTAGCCCTCACTTAATTAATTAAATAGCCCTTTAATTAAACTTCATTGGATAATACTAATTTGAATGTATCTTCTGCTTCCTGCTGCTACCAGAACTGATACCACAGGAAAGAGAGCTGGGAGGCAGAGTATTCTGTGTGCCCAGGAAACAGTGGAATGGCCTGGAATTTGGCACACTGAGCATTTTCTCTATCACCCTCTTCCAAAGGTTCTAGCTTTTGTTTTTGTTTTTGGAGAAACAAATGCTGTTTACATGTAGGGATAATTTTCTTAGTTCTTTTTCCCCATTTTATACTGTAATTATACATGAAGTTTTTACCCTGCTTTATTTACTTATTTTCATTCAGTTCAACATATACAATTATTTTTATTTCCCCTAAAACTTCCCTTTTGATCCATGAGTTATTTAGAACTGTGCTGTTTAGTTTTCATATGTTTGGCGATTTTCACATTATCTTTCTGTTACTGATTTCTAGTTTAATTCCATGTAGTCAGATGATACCTTCTGTGTGATTTCAACCCTTCTAAATTTGTTGAGGTTTGTTTCCTGGTCCAGGATATGGTCTGCTATTGTTGGGCAGAATGTTCTTTCTACTGGATCATGTTGATTGATGGTACTGAGTTCTTCTATATCCTTGCTGATTTTCTAATAGTTCTATCAATTGTTGAAAAGAGGGATATTGAAGTGTTCAACTGTAATTGGGCATTTATCTATTTCTCTTTTCAGTTCTATCATTTTTTGTTTTGCATAGTTTGCAGCTCTGTTGTTAGGTGCGTAGATATTTAGAGTTGCTATGTCTTCTTGGTAGACCGACCCTTTTATCATGTAAGGTTGCTTTCTGTCCCTGGTAATTTTCTTTGCTCTGAAGTCTCTTTTTTTCTGATGTTAATATAGCCATTCCTATTCTGCTTTCTTTTGATTATTGATATATAAATTTTCCATCCTTTTACTTTCACCCTTTACTTTTCTTACCTACAATGTTACATTTGAAGTTCTTATGGATGGCATGTGGTTTCATCATGTTTTTATCCACTATCAATCTCTGTATTTTAACTGGTGCATTAGAGCATTAAGTGTATTAATTGACATGTTAGGGCTTCAGGCTTCCATTTTACTTTTTGTTTTTTTATTTGTTCCCTCCATTTTTCATTTCTGTTTCCTTTTTCCTGCCTTCATCTGGGTTACCAGATCATTTCTTTAGAATTCCACTGTGCTTTATCTATAGCATTGTTGAGTGTATCCCTTCATATATATATTTTTTAGTAATTGCTCTAAGTATTACATTATACATACATAGCTTATCACAGTCTACTGGTATTCACATTTTATCAGTTCACATAACATGTAGAAATCTTACCTCCTCTTAAGTCTCTTTACCCTCCACTTACAGTGTTAAATATTTCCTCCATATACCTTGAAAACCACAACAGTATTACAATTTTTGCATCAGTCATCAGGCATAATCTAAAAAAGTCAATATAGACAGAAATTCTATTGTATTTACTCACATTTTTACTCTTTTTACTGTTCTTTCTTCATATTGAAAGTTCCACAATTCCTTCTTTTACCATTTCTTCTCTGGTTAGGGAGTTTCCTCTAACCATTCTTACAGGGTAGGTCTGCTGGTAACAAGGTCTCTGAGTTTTCCTTCATCTTATAATGTCTTGATTGTTCCTTCTTTCTTGAAGAATATTTTCACTGGATATGAATTTCTGGGTTGACAGATATTTTCTTTCAATATTTGAAAAATAATATGCCATATCTTTCTGCCCTCCATGGTTCTTGATAAGAAATCTGCTGTCATCCTAATTGTTTTTCCCATGTACGTAAGATATGATTTATCTCTGGCTTTTTTCAAGAATGTTTCTTTGTCTTTAGTTTGAAGTTTGGCTATGTTATATCTTAGCATGGATTTCTTGGGGTTATACTACTTGGGGTTTGCTCAGATTCTTGAAACTGAGGTTTATGTCTTTTGCCAAATTCAAGAAATTTTAAGACATTATTTTTTCAAATACACTTTAAGCTCTATCCTTTTTCTCCTGTCCTTCTGAGGTTGTAACATGATATTCTATTACAGTCCCACCGGTCTCTCAGACTTTGTCCATTTTTTAAGTCTATTTTCCTTGTTTCAATTGAGTAATTTTTATTGTTCTTTCTTCAAGTTCACTGATTCTTGAATCTGTTCCCTCCATTCTACTCTTGAGTCTATTCATTGAGGATTGTTTTCTGATTTTTTTAAGTTTAATTATTATATGTTTCAGTGCTGAAATTTCCATTTGGTTCTTCTTTATAATTTTTTTTTTTTTTTTTTTTGCTGAGACTATTTTTCATTTATTTCAAGCATGTTCATAATTGCCTACTAAAGCATTTTCATGTTGGCTGTTTTAAAATTCTTGTTAGATGATTCTAACATCTGTGTCTTCTAGATGTTGGCATCTGTCAATTGTCTGTTCTCATTCATGTTGAGATTTTCCCAGTTCTTGGTATAATATGTGAGTTTCGCTTATATCCTGAACATTTTCTGTCATAAGATTCTGGTTCTTATTTAATTTTTTTTAGTGGGTCTCCTCTGAATCCATGTCATCTCATTATTGCCAGGTGGGGATGGGAGTTCAAATTCCTTACTCAGCCTCCATTTAGGGCAGGGGGGTGCCTTATTACTGCTAGAGGATGGGACTCCACCCTCCCCATTAGGCCTTCACTATTATCACCATGGCTGGTTGGTGAGGGGCACCTCACTTCATTACTGCTCCCTCTGTGATGAGGGAAGACATCTGAGCTCACTGCTTGGCCTTTGCTGATGCAGGGTTGGGGTGGGGCACAAATTTTTTTTCATTGTGTTTGAATGATCTCTCTTGCTATACGGCCACTTTTCTGGTCCTTTGGCTAGAGAAAGCAGGCTTTTCTTAGGGTTGTGTTTTTTTTTTCTCTGCACCCATTAGCATTTCTAGGTTTGCTCTCTTCTCTAGAACCTAGTGCAGGATGTTTGAAGCCCAAAGAGCTAATGGTTGAGTCTTAGATCTGAGGATTCCTAGCTGGTCTGCTTTCTTCTCTCCACATTTCAGAGTCTTCTTATGTTTCTTTTATGGATAATACCCTAAGCTCTGTGCTATACTTAGTGAGAGGAGTAGATAGAAGTGGTCTTCATATATATATGAATATGCAGTGCATATATGTGTATATTTACTTTACCGCTAGAGTAATAGATCATGCATATTATGAAATAAATTTTTTAAAAAGTAATTTAAAATGAAATTCTATGAGTTACCTTGGTTACCATACTGAAAACCAGTGCTTAGATTCCATTCAAGGAGCAAAGAAGGGGACCTCCCTTCTACCACCTGGTGTTAGGTTCTGCTGTGTTCCACAGCCACCCCTCAGGAACCTGTATCCATGCTGCTCAGACATGTGCTCCTTTTGTGTGACTCCTGAGCAAATTGTGAAGACGAGTTGCAGGTGTGACCCTCTTCTCTACAGGGTACCTAGGAAGAAATGGATGGGCTGGCTCTCTTCAGGCATAATGCACCCTCCAGGAGGCAAGTCAGTTATGTTGATAAACAAGACTCTGAAAGGAACACAAATCAATGACAGAAGTCTTTATGTGGTGACTCTGCGTAATGCCCTATGGGTAGCTGTAGTTTTAAGCACTCAAAAAAATCAGAAAATCCATTCCCAAGCTTGAGTCCTGCTGAGCCTCTGTGGCCTCCAGTAGCACAGCCTGTTCTTCAAGGGTGATGCTGGCTATACCTGCAACATTTTGCATCTTTAAATGGTGTTAGATGAAGGCAAGAAAGGTTGCCATCCATGAGACAGGAATTCAAGTCAAACAGGAAGACTTTGTGGCCTCAAACTGATGCCCACCCCTCCACTATAGAAGCATGAAAAATTTGCCTTCCTTCCCTCCCTTCCCCTGTACATTTACTGGTAAATAAGTACATACCTACATTTAGCAACTATTTATTGAGCTTCTACTCTACGTAAGGGAATATACTAAGAACAGCAGTAACAGACAACCCAGACATGATCCCATTATGATCTAGTAAGAGAGGGATTCTTATACTGCTTTAACTTACATATGGCAAATACATGGCACAAATACTACCTAAATCCTCACCCACAGCAGACATCACTAATCAATCATGTCATGATGCACAGCTGGTTTCAGACACCTTTCAAATACTCTCTCTATATTCATACCAATCAATGACAGATAACCCAGAAGATGGAATATGTTTGCCATCTGCAGATGAAGGCTTTGTTCTCTCCTCCAGCTCTGTCTCATTTAGATCATTTTGATGGTTTGTGGAAAACAAACAGAATCCATGATCCTGAGATTTGATGCTTATTATCTAGAATTGCTCTGATTGGTGAAAGACTTGGTGTGTACTTGATTATGTTTGGCGTGAATCATCCTTATAAACTGATTTTTTTTTTGAATTATGGAAGCAGGACATCTATAACACAGTGCTGTCCCTTCAAGATATTATCATGATGTAACCTACATAGATGAAAACGAAGTTGACTTTTAATAAATGTTTTCCTTTAAAAAATATATCTAAATGCACAGTGGCAGGCTCCCTTGGGAAAGCCTTACATTGTCCCAGGCTCCAAGATCTTATAGGGAAGCCAGAAAATCAGAAATGAACAATCACATGTCTCACCCATGTACTTTCCCTCTGTCTTGGGCTGTCTTGCTATATCTGACAGTCAGGCTGTAGGGTGGCACCAATCTTTCTAATGGCCATTCCAGCCATGACTCCTTCAGTGAAACTATGTCTTTGTGGTCTGCTACTATTGAACAGGACTTCAGGAAACATAAATTTGAAGTAAAAGCATAAAATGCATTTTTAAACTCTTCTTAGAAATATAGTCAATTCTCATTATCCATAGCCCTTAGATTCTATAACAAATACTGAACTGAGCAAATACTTAACCACTGCTCCTAGGGGAGATACAGAGTTAGGTTCCTGAAAGTTTCTGGTCATATTATCATCAACTGATTAATTCATAACCTTGTTTTATGTATGTTTCTATTTAATGACACCTTATTTAGTATATAGTTGATTTATCCACAGTGAATGCATGGCCAACAGCACTGTAACTCATGCCTGAAGGAAGCTAATCTAACACACACATTTTCTTACATAAGGCACATCACAGCCTTCTTGCACTTAGGAACACTAGACAGTACTTTAGCACCCATAGGTCACCCTCCACCCCCCGGAGACCATTTTAAATAGCAAAATCACCAATGAAAAGTACAAAAGTGCAAAACCTGGCACTCAATAAATTACAAAAGGCACAGTTGTTTTCACTATGAGAACTGAAATAAGAGTGCTGTCTCCATGTTACACCTAAGCTGGAAACATGTGTGTCAATGACTTAAATTTTCCCCTGCTTTGCCCATGCATGCAAATAACCACAAAAGCATCACAAGTATTGATTTGAGGAAATACAAATAAATTTTACCAAGTAGGCAGATTCACAGTAGGAATCCATGAATAAGGAGGATTGGCTATGCTACTGCCATGATCCAGTTTAAGCTATGTGCTCTCTCTCACATTAGGAGGTCAAGAGAGTCTCCAAAGACTTCAGTATAAAGGAACTGTTTCAAATATTCATTGCAAATCCAGGGAAAAAAATATAGAGTTCTATCACTATAACCTTTTATGGATTTATTTTGTCTCCATAAACCACCCTACTCCCTGTTCCCATCTATTTCTGGGTATACAGTGCAATTGAAACCAATACCTATTTAGGGACTCTTTGTGGATTGTTTAATCTTTCTTTCTTTTTGTTTTTCTTTCTTTCTTTCTTTCTCTCTTTCTTTCTCTCTTCTTTCTTTCTTCTTCTACCATTTTTTTAGCTTCAGTGTAAGCATTCTTGTAATACCCATCACCATTTTAATTTATTTGTTTACTCTGAATAGTTTTGCTAATTCAAAGTAGTAGAGCAGAGGCCAGTGGTAAGTGTGAGAGAACCTCTACCAATCAGAATATCTAACCCTGTAAAATCTAAGTTTCATTCGCCTCTGCAAGAAGCTTTGTCCCATCTCACTCCTTTCTCTGGAGGGAGAGCCTAGGACTCACTGACCACGGCAACCCACTGAAACAGTGAACTAGGTCAGATGAGGCAACAGCCCCAAACAGCAGGTATGGACCCGCCATCCTTGAACTTCTCAGGCACCTGTGCCTGGGGAAAGGATTATGCTATATGGTACTCTGGGGGCCACTTCTCAGGATGGAGGCAAATGAGAGGCTTCTGGAAGAAGGCCTGTGCCTGCGTTAAGTGTTGCAATAGTCCTAGCCAGGGTACCTTTCCCTTCACTGGTCGAGTGTGCTGGGCCAAATGAAGTCAGTGCCTAGAAAATGAAGTAATGTCATGCACAGTGTCTCCCAACCTACTCTTCAGGAGGGCTTCTCAACTTGGGAGCTCTCTGCCAGCTGCAAATCCTGCAGGTAATATCCAAAAATGACCTTTCCATTGGGAGGTGGAGATAGCCATGGTGTCGATCTCTGGGAATGTGCCTGATTCGGCTTCATGCCACCTTAAGATCCATTCCCAGGATTCTAAAGACTGTGGGAATGAAGGAGGGAATTTCATTAAAAAGGGGGCTCAAAAGGAGCCCCCACAGTTTGCTACAGATAGATTTCCACTGTTAGGCAAAGTGACATTAGCTCTTTAAATTGTGCAGGTATCCTCAAGCAGATGTTTGGGAAGAAGGACAAACGTGCAGATTATCTTCCTCTTTCTTCATCAGCCTCCACCCCATCCTCCTCTCACACACACTGGACTTGACACACAATATTGATGTGGTTCTCTGAGGTGAGGCACTGAGGTGCAGGAGGGAGCACGAGTTTTGTGTTAAGTGTCTCCTGGAAAGGCACTATAGGGTTTTTTCCTGCATGGGAAACATTTATGCCAAGCTTTTCCCCATTTCCCATGCCGATCTCATCCGGTTAGCTGCCTCTGCTCCCAGCTTTATGTGATTCTCTTTGCCAGCTGCACAAAGCAGACTTTTTCCAAAGTCTAGTGAATGAGTTCACCTGGCTAAGCTGTTGTGTTTTGTTTTTACTTTCTTACTAAATATTTTGATAATAAAATACCATATTTATGGTTTTGAAAATGAAAAAAAATCCTAATACCTCTTAAAAGACCCTTCATGCATAAGATTCTTCCAGTAAATGGGCTTAACGAATGTCTATTAATTAGGTATTCCATTCTGTATTTTGCTTACATTTGTCACTTTATTTGTATTATATTATCTGGCACATAAAGCGAGTTAGTAGTACAGTATTTGTGTTACTTTAAGTACTAAGTATGGAGGTTTCCTGTACCACTGAGTTGCTACTATTACAGCTCACATATGAAATGGCTAAAAGTTACTAGCTTGAAATTATGACCGAAGGACCTGGAGAACATCAACTGTATAAACAAATGGCAACGTGTGAGCTGTCCAACAACAGCAGGTGTTGGTTTATCTGCAGAGGCTCTGCAGTCAGGTGAATTTATTTACATTGATATGTAGTCTACCTGCATTTTCAGCATCTAACCATTTTCTACAAAAATAGCAATTAATTTGTAAACGCCACCAGAATATTTTCTACCTGCTCTGTGATGTTGAAGGGTGTATTTTGTTTTCATGTGTTACGTGGCTCTCATTTTCATTTCTGTTTTGAGTGTAGAATTGTACAAAAATTTGCAGTAGTTAAAGCTTTGTCTTGCTGGAAAAAGAAAGGAACTAAACGTGTGCATGACAATTGGTGTATATGAGAGGAGAAATTTGAAGTCAAATGCTTCAGAGAGAAAGTCAGGGATAGTTGTCAGGCTGCAAGAATTTTTTTCCTATGGGCTACAAGATTTTGAATAAGAAAGTATTTCTCACAAAATTGGGAGTAAGCAAAGTGTTAATAAGTTTAGCTTTCTGTTGTATGCTCCTTTAAAAAGGAAAATACAAAATATAACAAAAAGATAAAAAAGCATTTATGATGAATTATATAAACAGATTTCTCGCAGGATGACTTGTTCTCTAGCTGTGATCTTACCACTTCAAATAGATGTAATTTGAATAAATTTTTCACGGAAAAGAATCAACAAAATAATTTCCTAAGGAAAAAAAGTATAAAGTGAAGCAGTCCAGAGCTGGTATGGGGACTCCCATGGTTATCAGGAATCCAATCTCCTATCTTAATCCACTACCAATCGACAGCTCACCTCATGATCTAATGATGGCTACTTAAGCTCTAGCCATTATATCCACATCCCAAGCAACGGGAATGTCAAAAATGCCTTCTTCTAATGGAGTCATAGAAGAAGCCCATCAGACAGCCTTCCCACATGCGCCAGACAATACTTTATATCCAGAACTTCCTCACCTGGACCTATTTAACTGCAAGAGAGGCTGAGAAACATGGTCTTTCGGCTGGGCATGTTGCTGCTCTGAGAGAATTTAGGGCTCAGTTATTAAAGTAGGAGGGATGAATGAATATTTGAAAGTAGATGGAAATCTACAACTTTCTGCCAGGAGAGAGGAAAAATGAGATGAGCTCCATTCCCTGACTGGGCCCACAGGAGGGACAGATATTAATGAAAGAACCACACCAATACAGGTGAAATCACAGCTGTAATAAGAGGATCTGGCAACTCAGCTGAGCTCTAACTGCAGAGCTGAGGACTTGATGATGGGCTGGGGCAGAGAGCAGAAGGCATTTCCCAGAAGCTAAGGGATGTACAAATTAGGCCAGACAGGGAGTCAAGGGCCAACCCTAAGGCCCTGCAGGGGAAAGGAGCTGACCTCCTAGCTCCTCCCAGGAGCCTTGGGGAGCGTTTGCCAGAGTGGGGACAGGAATTCCATGGCTGGATTTCCACTTTGCAAACTTCTGGCTACCCACAGGATGGGAGAAGGAGTCTTTCAGGTGGAGGTTATTGCAAAAATTCATGCTAGCAGGTGGTCGTGAAGGTTAGAGAAATGACAGTGAAAATAAAGGGAAGTGGTGGTTTCAAAAAAAGAGAGCCTGACCTGAAACACTCAGGGTGCAAAGCAAGAGCTTTCTCTTGGGAGAACCGCACTGTGGGGTGCTTCCTTCAGGTAAGAGTAACAACCATTTCCTGATCTATAGTTTTACCTACCTAGGCCTGGGTGGGCAGGCATCCTTCTGAGGAAATTATGCAGCATTTAGAGATGTGGGCCCCCTGTGGTCCATAGCATCATATAACAATGAGTCTGAGGGGGAGGGGCCTTAGGAGAGAAACTGGACAGGGTCTATTGGCAGCCTGTGATTTTTTTCCTTCATGTGTTTTCCTGGCTCCCAGCTGGGTTTCTGATGTGGAACAGAAGGCTCTCCCAGGTGAGCACACTGACTGGCAGGATCTGCTGGGGGCTCACAGTGACCAAGGCATCTGCAGCAGGTGGGAGGTGGGGGATGGTGAGGACTGAAACGGTAGGATGCTCACTGTTTTACCTGCATCAACTGCCTGGCCCAAAGACGGCTCTTGATATATTTAATATTTATTGAATGGATAGATTAATACCTTGACTGCTCTATCATCAGACTAGAGAAGTAGTACGGGGAAAAAGGAAGGGAAATAATGGGGCACCTCCGGTGGGAAAGAATAAACCAGGAAAAAAGGTGAAAAGTCACAGATCTGGTTTTGTGTAAACTCTGCCTGCCTGTGGGGCATCCCCATCAAGATAAAGAGCTTTTCCTACAATGCTTCCACTTCTGGTTCACGTCCACCTTTGCTGTGCAGGCATCATTACCGCTGCCTGCCAAGTTCTCGCTGGCTTCTCTGCCTTCTTGAAGCTCCCACTCACAATACCCTCTGCAATACATCTGCACGCTCTCCCTTTATCCCAACTTCTCAAATCCTTCCTCCAGCTCAGTCCCTCAAGTCCCGGAAATGCATTCACTGTGACAGATGCCTTTTGGTTCAGCTTCTAGCACCTGTGTTTCACCTTGGGCTCTAGAATCAGATACTTGTTGGGGTTGAATTACAGTTCATACATCTGCAAAACTGGAGTAATCACAGTGCTAGTTTATCTGGTGTGATCGTTTAATAAGACGGTCCATGAAGAACACTTAGCACCATCCTAGTTCCTAGCGGTCACTCAGTAAATCAAGCACAGTAATTCCACATGACCATGTTGCCTGTCCCCCACCCCACCCACCTTCCTTCTTAACTTCAGAGCTGGTGGCTCTTTTAGCATAACCATGACCCTTAAGTTAGGCTGTAAAAAACAGTACACTCATTTCATACAAACAACCTTGTGAGAAAAGCTTCATTATTATTATCCCCATTTTATCCATGAAGAAAATGAGGCACAGAAAGGTGAGGCGATAACCAAGGGGACAAAGCTCAAGGGTGGCAGAGACTGAATTTAGACCCAGGCAGTTTTCCTAGAGCCCATGCAATTAAACCCTATACTCAGACCAGAAGAAAAATTCTTCTTAATTCCTAAGGAGAACACCTTGTTTTCTCAATACTCCTCTGAAATATCTGAAAGGGTCAGCCGCTCCCTTCCACTCTTCGCCTGAGAAACCTAAAGCTTCACAGTCACCCTCCCAAGATAAGCGTTGAATGTTGGCGTCCAAGTCTCCATGTCCAGGGGGCGACAGCACAGATAGATCCCAGGCTGAGACCAGAGGAGGAAATCGAGAAGAGAGAAAGATAAAGACAGGGTGCTCCCGTAGTAAATCTAAGCATCTTGAAAGGCAACCAGCTGGGAAAAGGAAAAAAATGTCTGCCCTTTCCATTCAGTCATTCAATATTTGTTGTATTAGTATTTACTACAAGTACATGAACAAGAAAATGCTCATTCTCACTGAGCTTACCTTCTGGCGCAGGAAGGTAGCCAGTGTTCAAGTCAGAAAGTAGAAAACATGCACATTAGAGGGTATTAAGTGTCTTGCAGGGATGTGATACATCAGGGATTCTATACCTCAATTGTACATTAGAATCACCCGAATCGGTTTTAAAAATCCAAATGCCCAGGCTGGTTACCATACCAAGTAAATCAGAATCCATGGTAGGTAGGACTTTGGCATTAGTATTTTTGAACTCCAAGTAAATCCAATATATAGCCAAGCCCACAAACCTCCTTGATAGATACAGAGTGGCTGGCATTGGCAGGCTGGTTGTGGGAGTCATCTCTGAAACAGCAGCTTTTATCAATGACCTGAATGCCCAGGAGGGAGATGCACAAAGATCCAAAGGAAGGCCACTCCTGGCAAAGGTCCCTAAGCCTTAATGCCCGAACCTCCTATGCGTTTGTAATCAGCAGCCACTAAGCTTATTTTCTCAAGGTTAATAAACAGCGCCATCCACCAGGGTTCTGAGTTGTAGGTAACAGAAACCAGATTTTGCTATATTAAGCAGAGAAGTGATTTAGAGAAGGCAACTGGGGTTCACAGAATGGATAAGAAGATGAAAGAACCAACTTGGAAAATGGACATGGACCAAGCCAGTCTTAGAGAACCAAGAGTCAGAATTTTTTGGCAAACCAGCTGGACAAGGATGCTACCACCATGCTACAGATCCTACTGTAGCTGCCCTCAATAAATTCTAACTACCCCTTTATCTGGCCCCACTCAAACCTGACTGACCAAGTGTAGGGAATATGGCCACTCTCCACTTTCAGAGAATCTCCCTGCTGTAGCTTCCACAGTAGGAGTCAGGGTACTAGCCACCACCAACATCAAACAACCCAGAGGAGTTGGGGGCAGGGAAGCCGGAAATGAGATCCATCTACCACAGACAACACCAGCATGCCCTTCCCAGCTCGTGGTGCATAGGGTGTGATTATGGCAGTTTTAGGTCCATGAGAACAAATATATTGCCTTTTATTTCTTTGCCTAATAATCTTCTTGCCCCACACCCACTGAATAATATTTCTCTTTTCGAACTGCACATTCCAAGATTTCTTGAATGAATAAATTTGTTTTCATCTTACATCTTGCAAATGTGTTCAAAGAAAAATTTAAAAAGAAAGCCCAGATTGCTTTGTGATTCCTTTACTTCCTTCACCTTTCGCCACTCACCCTCCAAGTTTATCTTTCTCAATGTTTGAGCTAACTATGGCCCTGACACCCCTTCCCTAAGCATCGCCCCATCAGCCTCTGCTCACAGACTGGAGTGAAGGTCACAGGATGGAAAACACTCTTCCATAGGCCCCTCCCTTCCAGTTTTCTTCCCAATTCCAAGATCCAATTGCGCCACCCAGCAATTTATCCTCTTTGTGTACAATGCCCGAATAACTTGCCTTTTGAATGATTCTGATTAAAGAATGAAAGAATTACATTCTAAAATTTGCAAATTCATAATATTCTAAAAAAAAAAAAGAAAGAAAACCTTGTGGAGTTAAAGTTCCATTTAAAAATATACTCTGAAAGACCTACAAGTTAGGAGACCAATTCTGACAGACAGCTTCTGTTGCTTTTGGTATTTCAGTAATAACCTCAGAACTGCCACTGACCTGCTGGCACACTTGGTAAAGTGACAGTCTGCTCCATTTCTTCCCCTACTATAATGTGGTAGGAGCAAGTCTGAGGGAAGGGAGAAAGAGGATGAAAGTGGGAAGACAGAAAGAGGAAGGAATAAGGGGAAGAAAGAAAAGCAAAGTGTGGTGGAATAACTGCTCCCAAAGATGTCCATATCCAAATCCTCAGAACCTGTGAATACGTTATGTTATATGCCAAAGTAGAATTAAGGTTGTAAGAGGAGCTAAGATTGCTAATCAGCTGACTTTAAAATAAGGAGATTACCCTATATTATCTAGGTTGGCCCAGTGTTCTCACAAGGGTCCTTAAAAGTAGAAGAGAGAGGCAGAAGATTCAGAAGAGACGTGACTACAGGAGCGGGGTCTGAGAAATGTAATGTTTCTGGCTTTAAATATGGAAAAAGGAGCTACCAGTCAAGTAATGGGAGCGGTTTCCAGAAGGTGGAAAAGGCAAGGAAATGGATTCTTTCCCCTAGAACCTCCATAAGGAATGCAGCACTGCTAATACCTTGATTTAGCCCAGTGATATCCATTTTTAATTTATCTACATAAACTCTAAGGTAATAAATCTGTATTGTCTTAAGCCACCAAGTTTGTGGTAATTTGTGGCAGCAGCAATAGGAAAGAAATACACAAATTAAGAAGAAGGAAGGAAGCATTTCTTGCTAACAACTGTGGGTCAGGTACTGGGCTGGGAGGATTAACATGAGCTCTGTACTTTATTGAATTTGTGTTACATTCTGGACATTTGAAACACATTTTCTCCCAAGCAACTGAGCTCACTTAGACTTCAAGGAATATATGCCCACCCTGATTAGAAAGGTAAAGCCAAAGGTTAAGGTGGGTACTGAGATGGTAAAAGGTGTTCATGGATAGGAAATGAAGTCTTGTTTGTGAGGCAGGAGATGAGGCAGAGCACCACTAGGTAAAGCAATATGGAAAAACACCCCTTCATCTAACCGGCATAGTATGTGAGAATTTACCATGAGCTGGGCACTGGGAGAAATGTGGAGAGATTGGTGCCAAAGAAGACATGGACACTGCCCGCATGGAAAGTCAAACTTCAAGAGAAGCTAAACTGCAAGGAGGCCACAGTGAGCTGCCACTCCACATCCACTAGGACGGCTATAACTGAAACAACAGACAACAAAAGTGTTGGCAAGGATGGGGAGAAACTGGAACCCTCCTGCATTGCTGTTGGGATTGTAAAACAGTGTGCTACTTCAGAAAACAGTCTATCAGTTCTTCAGCAAAGTAAAGAGAAAGTTACCACATAACCCAGCAATTCCACTCCTAGATATACACCCAAGAGAAATGAAAACATATGTCCACAAAAAAATTTATACATAAATATTCATAGCAGCATTGTTCATAATAACCAAAAGGTAGAAAAAAAACAATGTTCATCAACCTATGAATGGTATATCCATAAAATGAAGTAATATTCTGCCATAAAAAATAAAGGAAGTACTGATAAATGCTACAACATGGATGAATCTTGAGAACTAAGGAGACTTTTAATTATGCTAAGTGAAAGAAGCCAATGTGAAAGGCCACATATTGTATTATTCCATTAGTAAAAAATATCCAAATAGGCAAATCTATAGAGACAGAAAGTAGATTAGTTCCCTAGTGCTAGGGAGAGAGATGAGAGTATTAACAGAGATGGGTAAGGGGTTCCTTTTAAGGGTGACAAAAATGTTCTAAGGCTAATCATGGGGATGGTGGAACAACTCTGAATATTCAAAAAGAAATACTGAAATGCATACTTTAAATGAGTAAACTGCATGGCATGTGAACTATATTTCAGTAAAATGCAAGCAGGACCCGGATAAAATGCCCAAGCCAAGATCAAGGCCGAACAAAAGCAAACACGGGCTAATGGGGATACCACGTGGATTTGTCTGGGACAACTCTTGCTAACAAAGGTTGCTGACAAGGATTCGTATCAAGGCTGATAGCCAACCCCCACCGGGCAGACTTCTTTCTTTCTTAATATGAAGCATCTGGCAAAACTGAAGTCAATGGCTCCCAGATGTTCAGCTGTACGGTCTCCTTTGGGGCCCAAGGACTCTGTCACTTCTGAGACCAGAGGAGGTCGGTTCCTATAATGGCTCCAAAGGAAACTGCCCAAATTGCCCACAATAAGCTTCTCAATCTCTCTGCTTTTCAAGAACTGGCACTGTGGAGTCCTTATTGAAGTGGGTTGCACTTATAGTGCTAACAGAAAAGGGAATTCCACTGGCCCCCTTTCTAGTTACTTTTGAAAGTTCCAATGATTTGGACCACAAAAGAAAAAGAAGAAAAGAGGAGGAATGGGAGAGGAAGGGGAGCAGGAAGGAGTCACTTCTGACCATACTGTCTGAGGGGTCATTTTATCCCCATCTGAGACAACACAGAATTGGGAGCCTCTGGAGGCAGGCCCTGTGCCCACATGCTCATTGCTGTGCCCCAGTTGTTCCAGGGCTTGGCATGTAGTACACTATCATAAATACTGATTAATTAAAGCATATGAGTGGCAGATCATGTAAAATTCTAGTCCTTTTTATCTCTTGTTACCTTTAGTCTCTGCACAGAAATTTATTTTTCAATCACATGAATTATGGTATCACCCTCCCACCCCCAACACACACATGTACCAAGGCAAAAGACACAGCAGACAGCGGAGGCTAAGATTAATGTGTTATTTTTACTTTGGCATCCTTATAAGCACTCTGTCCCAGGAAGGGCAGCTGAGCCCAGGGAGAGGGCAGAAAGGCCCGTGCAGGAACTCAGCTCTTTTAGAGAGCTGAGCTCTCTGAAAGAAAAGAACTGAGCTCTCTGAAAGAAAAAGGATCGTAAGTGAGGGTGCATGTATGCTGGCACCAACGTGTCCTATTGGGATTGCCCTTTTTGATGGTTTTTAAATACGTCTGTAGTCATTCCTTCAAAAAAAGGGGCCTAATTCCCCTCCTTTGAATGTGTGTTGGACATACTCACTCATTTCTTGGTTATGTGGAGGAGATAGCGTGTGGCCTCTGAGCACAGGTTGTGGTTGGCTAAATAATGTCCACATTCTAATCCCTAGAATCTGTGAATGTTTTCTTAAATGATGAAAGAGGATTTATAGATGTGATTAAGGATCTGGAGATAAGGAGATTATCCTAGATTTTGCAAAGGGTCCTCATAAAAAAGAGAAAGAGAGGATATGACTACCTAAGAAGAATTCACAAGCCAAGAAATGAGGATGGCTTCTAGAAGCTGGAAAAGTCAAGGAACTAGTCTTCCCCAGGGCCTTTGGAGGAAACATGACCCTGCAGACCCCTTGTTCTTGGCCCAGCGAAACTGACTTTGGACTTATTACCTGCAGAACTGTAAGAGAATAAATGTGTTGTTTTAAGCCACCAAGTTTTTGGCCTTTTGCTACAGCAGCCACAGGAAACATAGAGGTCATAGAAGACATTGCTGCGGCCACCTTGCTCTCTTGGATCATCCAAATGCCAGTTGCCATGTTGTGAAGACACTCGAGAAGCAGCAAAGCGTATATTTTCACGCCAGCTACCACTGCAGGCTACTGAAGCCCTATCCATTAGGAAGCTGGCATTCAGCTTAGAACAGGCACCTCAGCATCACCTCACTAGAGGGCTGAGGACACTAGGGTGTGGTGTATACACCAATTCCCTTCAGTCGCTGAGTTGCGGGGTGGACTGTCCCTGGCATGGGGGTGGGAAGGATGCTAATTTCTCAAAACTGTCAGTCTGATGTAGTGGGTTTGGGTGGAACGGGAGAGTCTGGGAAAAGAAACACAGGTTCTGCCAGTTGAAAACCAGAAAGGTTTCCACTGAGATGGTAAGGACAGGGTATGTGGGCAGGGTCTGGAAACTCCTGCTACTCAAGCAATTAAGAGTGGGGGATACAGCAAAGGGGTAATGCCCAAATAAAGGTCTGCAGAAGGATGAGCAGATGGTAAGAAACCAGAATGTGGACGTGCTATACCGTCACTGCCTTCCAGCTGTGCGCCAGCAGTTAATATGCAGAATCCCCAATTCTTCAAGAGCATGGGCGGTGGGGAGGGGTGCATGGGAGAGAGGGCACATCACTCCCACTTTTAGGATGGGAATGTTGAGGCTCGGAGAGTTTAAGAGGCTTGTCCAGGGTCACCGTAGGTTGGCAAGCATCAATGGGAGAGCAGCTCATTTCCAAGCTCTCTCTCCTGCTGCCCCTGCAGCTACAAGGGAACTGTCTTTAAAGCAATAACAAGACCATGTCTGTCTCCCAAAAGGCATTGATCTTTCAGACTTCACAACTCCTGCAGGGCAGTGTCATGCTACTTTTACTTCCAAGTGTCATTCGTCATTCTACCTGCCTCTAATTATGTGTACATACATGTGTGCACGCACATGTGTGTAAGCCCACTCAGTCTGTTGTGCTGCTGACATCCCAGAGCAGCCCTTCCACATAGAAGGCCACACACAGCACTTGTCTTTGGGAGTCTAACCAGCTTACACAAAAGCAAATATTTGAAGTTTACCAAACATAAACCAAGTAAAACCTAAGTCAATCAAAAATGACTAAACACCACTTTAGTCCAAATACATGTTTCTAAAAGGTCACAGCTGGTGTAATTATCCATGCTAGACTTAGCACGCATTCAGCTGTGTGCTTAAGACTGCCAAGAACTGGAATACATTCAGAATCCTTAAATAAGAGTCACCTTGTTTTCAGAAAATGCTTGTTTAAGTCAGGTTTGGGTGTTGGGGGGAATTATTGGGGAAAGCCTATTAGAGTTTAATGACCCTTTGAGAAAATGTACAGGGAAACTTCTTTGGAAAAGGAATAGGAATACACGTCAGAGCCAATTTCTCATAATATGTGGGTTGAGCCCTTTTTCTTCAAAGAAAATAAGTCCTGACAAATATAACAACAACGACAAAAGAACACAATGACAAAATGAGCAGCCCAGGAAGTCAGTCAACTAGAGGAAAAAAATAACTAAATGCAGGCCCAGCCAGTGACCTCAGAAAGCTGTGACCTGTGGGGAATGAGGGAGCGACGAGCATCAGCATTCCCCCAGCCTTTGGATTTCAGTAGGCATAGCCCCAACCCAAACTTTCCGTCTCAGTGAACATAAAACTTGGGCTGGAGTGGTTGTTAAACTGTGTTCTATGGCACCCTAGGGTGCTGTGCCAGAGCCTTGGGAATTGTCATAGAAAATGATGGGCCAGACAAGGGTCGGGGGTTCCCAGCTTCCCCCTTACTTGTGCCTCAGCTGCCCCTTTCTTACCTGTTTTATTGTTTGGACTTCCACCTATGATTTTGCTCCTATTGCTACTAAATAGATATCTAATTTGAAAAACCCCAGGTTTATATGTCTGAGGCTAATGGCTGCCCCGTGCTCAGAAAGGAATTCATACACTGAATGTCTTTCTGGAGAAGAAGAGGCTGGAGTCCGAGTGCCAGGTCTGGATGCAGGAGGACAATAGGTTGGCGGTTAGACTACAGAGCACGGGGCTTGGAGAAATCTGGAAAAGAGCAGCAGATAGAGAAGTAGGGGAAGTGGGAGTATAGGTACTGGAAGGGCAGGGATTTCTGTCTTGTTTACTCACTGCTGCATTCCCAGTGCCTAGGAGAGAACCTAGCAAACAGCAGGTACTCGATAAATGAGTGAATAAACAAATAAATGAGGCACCAGTGGGACAGACCAATCAAGACACCATATGCAAGGATGAGCCAATGGGGTCAGCACTCTGTGACTGGGATGGTAAAATGGAGCCAGCCAGTGGGGACAAAGGGATGGGAGTGATTGAAGCTTGCATAGGCCAGCCAAGATGCTGAAACAGAGACTTGGGAAGGGGGACTGCCACATTCTCTAGGACACTTAAAAATGTCTCTGTGGGTAAGCAGGGAGCTGTTGAAGGCATCAACCTTTGAAAAAAAAGTCTGCCCATTTTCTCCATGGCCTAAGGAATAAAATTACCAAATACACAGGAAATGGTACAGCAGTTCCACAGTTAAAAGACCCTAATATTTTCCTCCTAGAATTCAACCATTTCCAGGAATCCAACCATTTCCAGTCAATACCAGCATTAGTGGAAATGAGGTCAGGGACAGGGTACAAACAGGACTTTGACTGAGTCTGTAATGTTTTACATGATCATATCAACAGATGCAGAAAAAGTATTTGATAAAATCCAGCACCCATTTTTGATTTTTAAAAAAACTCTCAGCAAAGTTGGAATAGAGCGAACATGCCTTAATGAAATAAAGTTCATATGTGAAAAACCCACAGCCAACATCATACTCAATGGGAAAAAGTTAAAAGCATTTCTCCCATGATCATGAACAAAACAGGGATGTTCACTTTCATCCTTCTTATCCAACATAGCACTGGAAGTCCTTGCCACTGCAATCAGACAAAAAGAAGAAAGAAAAGTCAACCAAACTGGAAAGGAAGAAGTAAAACTATCATTATTTGCTGATGACATGATACTGCACATAGAGAACCCTCAATATCCCAATATCCCACCAAAAAACTACTAGAACTGATAAATGAATTCAGTAACATAGCAGGATACAAAATAAATATTCAGAAATCAGTTGCATTTATATACACCAATAATGACCTGTCAGAAAAAGAAACTAACAAAACCATTCCATGTACAATTGCATCAAAAAATAAAATATCTAGAAATAAATTTAACCAAGTATATAAAAAACCTATACTCAGAAAATTATGAGACACTAAAGAAAAAAACGGAAGATACAAATAAGTGGAAGCATCTATCATATTCATAAATAGGAAGAATTAACATCATTAAAATGTTCATACTACCCAAAGCAATATATAAATTCAGTGCAATCCCTATCAAGATACCAGTGGTGTTATTTCACAAAACTAGAACGACTACTCCAAAAATTTATATGAAACCACAAAAGCCCCTGAATAGCCACAGCAATCTTGAAAAAGAACAAAGTTGGAGGAATCATGTTACCTGATATCGAACTATACTATGAGGCCACAGTAATCAAAACAGCATGGTAACAGGCCTAAAAACAGACATGTATACCAATGGAACACAATAGAGAGCCCAGAAATAAAAACATGCCTAAATGGTCAATTAATATTTGCCAAAAGAGTCAAGAACATACAATGGGGTAAATATAAGCTATTCAATAAATGTTGTTGGGAAAATTGGACAGATATGTGCAAAAAATGAAACTAGACCACCTTCTTCCACCATACACAAGAATAAACTCAAAATGGAATAAAGATTTAAGTTGTCTGTAAACTTGAAATCATAAAAATCCTAGAAAAAATAAAAACAGGCAGTAAAATCTCAAACATTTCCCATAGCAATATTTTTTTTCCGATATATCTCATTAGGCACGAGAAACAAAAATAAATAAACAAAAGGGACTACATCAAACTAAAAAGTTTTTGCATAGCAAAGAAAACCATCAACAAAATGAGAAGGCAGTCCACTGAATGGGAGAACATATTCGCTAATAATACATCTGATGAAGGGTTAATATCCAAAATTTATAAAGAACATACAAAAGTCAACACCAAAAAAAACAAATAATCCAATTAAAACAGACAGTGGACTTGAATAGATGCTCCTCCAGAGAGGACATACAGATAGCCAATAGACATATGAAAAGATGTTTGATGTCACTGATCATCAGAGAAATGCAAATTAAAACTACAATGAGGTATATCACCCCACATCATCAATAAATCAACAAACAACATCCTGGTGAGGATGTGGAGAAAAGGCAACCCTCATGCACTGTTGGTGGGAGTGCAAACTGGTTCAGCCACTGTGAAAGCAGTACGGACTCACCTCAAAATATTAAAAACAGAACTGCCTTATGACCCAGTGATTTCACTTCTGGAAATATATCCAAAGAAATCTGAAACACTAATTCTAAAGAATATATGCACCCCTGTGTTCATTGCAGTGTTATTTACAATAGCTAAGGTATGGAAGCAGCCCAAGTGTCCAACAGTACATAAGTGGATAAAAAAGCTGTGGTACATTTATTTACACAATGAAATCCTACTCAGCTGTAAAGAAGAAGGAAATCTTCCCCTTTGCAACTGCATGGACAGACCTGGAGATTATTATGCTAAGTGAAATAAGCCAGTTAGAGAAAGATAAATATCATATGATTTCACTTATATGTGAAATCTAATGAACAAAAGAAACTAACAAACAAAATAGAAACAGACTCACAGATACAGAGAACAGACTGACAGCTGTCAGAGAGAAGGGTTTGGGGAGGTGGGCAAAAAGGTGAAGGGATAATACAAAAAAAAAAGAACCTCATAGACACAGACAACAATACGGTGATTAACAGAGGCGAAGGATGTTGGTCGGCGGTAGAAGAGGGAAAAGGGTGAATAAGTGGTGATGAAAGGAGACTTAACTTGGGGTGGTGTACACACAATACAATATACAGATGATGTGTTATAGAATTGTACATTTGAAACTATATAATTTTATTAACCAATGCGACCTCAATAAATTCAATACATTTTTTTAAATGAAAAAAAAAGGAGCTAAAATCTTGAGAGGCAGCTTACTGTGGTGATGAAGAACACAGACTCCCTGAAGCCAGGCTCCTTGAGCTCAAAGCTAGCCCCACTTGCTAGCTAATGGCCCTTGGGCAAGTGACTTCAACTGCTCTAGGCCTCAGTCTCCTCCCCTGTAATATGAAGACAATAAGAGTACCACTCTCACACAGCTGTGTTAGAAGTTAGTAAGTTATGCCATGTAAGTCACCTACATAAGTAATAGCTATTGTTATGGATATGACCAACTGCCCACACTTGTTAAATATGGAGTGGCACAGAGGTGTCTGCTTTATGTTCTTATGCTTAAAACAATAGTAATTTTTTTTAAAAACTTTCCCCAACCAAAGACATATCCCTTAGGTTATGTTCTCCTCATAAACAAATTAACCCTTAAGAAACCACAAAGAAAATACGTAAGAAGAGGACAGAGTAAACATATATCCTCGGGCCAGCAGCACCAGCATCATCTGGGAACCTACGAATGCGAATTCTCAGACTCTGCCCCAGACCCGTTGAACCAGAATCTGTAGGGTTGAGGTCAGGCAGGCTATATTTTTATGTTCCCTCCAGGGGATTCTGATGTTAGATGTTAGAATGCTAGAGGACCAAATAAAGAACCATGTTGCCTGAGATCCCAAAGTAACTCCTGCAACTGAATGTCTCTGATATTGATGTTACAACTGCCTGGGGAATTGGGGCATCACCAAGGAATTCACTCTACCTACTAACCCTATTAACTACTCACAGGGGGAGCTGGGAAAACTAGTTTAGCAATATGCCCAGGAGAAACTGCAATCTCATTTTTACCAATCATACCTGGACTGGGGTGGACTGGGCTTGACTAGGATGATGGGGATGGTTGTTGTGAATTTCTCTTAGTAGGGCAACACCTGACCATAAGTTAATATTTCATTGTTCATTCAAAGATATCTTAATCTAACAGTATCTCTCAGTGCACCTGTACCCCCAACTTCCCCCAACAACGACCACCAGGGTATGCTACACAGGTGCCAGTAATAACCCTTGAGACTTAAATGTAGCTTAGGGTAGTAATATTTGTCTTAACTACCCCTACCCTGGCATTCTCAGACAGGGAATTTCCAACAGTGATTGTGAGAAATATAACAGAACTATCAAAATGTTATAAAAGTATCTTTGTAAATTGCAAAACAGATAAAATAAAATTTATGGGGTTTGTTCCACAATGGTATATATATTGCAAATTTATCATCAGGATAGAAGCTAATAAAAAGACAAATTGTGAGCATATTCTCCTGGGAAAGGTCACACAGGGTTACGAATAGCAGGAACTGATGGTTTAGAATGATTTAGTACCTTTATCAGTGAACACTGAAGAGATGCCCAATAAATATTTGTTGAATGAATCAATAAAATGGGCCATTCACAGTACATACCTGTGTCTCATCTCACACACACATACACTTTAACAAGGCTCTGCCAATCTGTTTATGCCTGGGAGTGAGGTCATGTCCTTTCTTTTGAAGGTACACATTTTTAGATATCAGTCTTAGCCCTCCAGCTGCTACAAAAATTTTGGAAAGAAGAGTAGCAGCAAAAAAAAAAAAAAAAAAACTTATGCAGAGATAGAGGAGTCAACCTCCAGAACAAGTAGGGGAAAGGGGAGCATAAAAATAAAGCGGTGCTCATTGAGCAATAATGAAACTCAACTTCCTTCTAATAAAATTAATGATAATGAACTTCTGATCTAGAGAACTGGGCTGCTTGTGCCCAATGAAAGGACTCCAGGGGTAGAATCTCAAATGTCAGCAAAGTTAACTACAAAGAAGGACCTTAAATGAATCAATCAGGGTTGAACTACTAGATAGAAGGAGTAAGTGGCTAATAAAAGGGATGTTCTATTGACCTCTATCACAGGAGGGAGGAAATAATGAGATAAGTAAAGCTGGTGAGGATAATAAGACTGTAATTATGGCCAAGTTCAAACTACTGAATGTACATCAGAGAACCCTCTAGATAACATGGAGAGAAAGGAAAATCTGGCCTCTGGAAGTTAATGCTGCCTCCAATGCTTGAGATGCTCCTGGCTACACCTCCCTCCAGCAAATGTGAAAATAAAACCATTACAATGGAAGTTTTAAACACGTTAGTGTGGTGCTTGTGGTTCAATATGCAGAAAAGGGAAGGCAGAAAAAAGTGAAACTTCACCATCAGGAGAAACCCAATGTACTCAGAAGTCACGCCGCAGTAATTATTTTAAAGAATAACTATTGTGGCCACCATCCACAAACACTTAATGAGCTCCTACTACTATGTACATGGTGGTGAGGTTGCACTGTGCATACTGGGATGTTTAAAACACACAAACACACACACGTGTGAGCCTTGGATTCCCTGGCTAGAGTATAAAATGCAGCAAATTTATAAGCTGATTCTTTCTGAATGTGGGAATTCAGGGTCTGATGATAAAGCAGCAAAAAATAAACATGTTAAAGGAAGAGCATTTGGTGAGGGACTCGTACACAGTCTCCCTTTGCATTTGGAGCATTTGGGTTTTTTCTGCAGAATGATTTATATAACTGTTTGTTTAATCTCTAGGGTGAAATAAACGTATGGCAGCTTTACTACACTATTGATTCAAATTATTACTGTAATTACAGAGCTATCCAGGGAGTTGTCACTGGGTTTCTCGCGATGTCCTCATGGCTGTCATGTGCACTATTAAGTAGCACTCTGAAAAAAAAACCCTTCCCTGCATGTCCTGAGTCAGAATCACTGATGGTATATCTTAGCCTGACACTTGGGACCCTGGACTTGGGTCCGGTTGTCATTTACTTTTGTTAATTGCCCCTTTGTTGAATATTCCTCTTATTTGTAAGTTTGTAAATTTACATTTGTAAATCACCCCTTTGTTGAACACTCCTCAAATTAATTTGAATACGCTGTCCTGCCGGGACCCTGACCAAAAGCACTAGGCAAGGGAATGGATTTAAAGACCTTCAATAAATGAAGCTCCTGGGCCCTATACCCTGTGGGTGCTCCCCTGGAGATAAGGCGATTATTGAGAGGTAGGAAGCTCAAGATGTTTTCTATGTATTAATATTGCTGTTCTTTTTTATTATTACTGTTATTACACATCATTAATTGATTAGAACTTCTACCCATTCTCAAAGTTCAGGTACTGGATTTGGAGTCAGCCTCCATTTCCCACACAACTCCAATGCAAAAGGCCTCCAAGAACACAATCACGTGTATCCTTGAGGCTTGTACACTGTGCTTCTCCTGGCCTCTTACACAGCCTCCACAGGCCTTAACCTGGATCTTTGTCTTTGGAAGAAACCATATTTTGAAAAGGTTTGGTGATCCCCAGTTTCATGGGCCAAATGGTGACACTGGCAGAATTCTGGGGGACCTGGGACTGACCTAGACGCCCAGAGAACAAAGGCTTATGTGCAAGAGGATGTTTCTGATTACTGGCAATGGAACGGGCTGTTCTCCCCTTTAAAGCATGACTTTCAGGATCACTGTCAAACCATGTTAAGCTCAAAGCTTCAATACTGAGCCTCTGCCATTCTAGCTGATCACACACCCTTCCCTGCTCTTCTTTCTGCCTAGAAAATATACTCTTTTGTGAGTGATTAAATAAACCCACTAACCTGCTTCCAAGATTAGAAAGAGGTTATTCTTATTTAACTACAATGCACCAGAAATTGCTTAGGGCACCGGGTACAAAATGCAATCCTAGCTCCTCATTCTCTCTCTTTCTGCTCTGAGATAACATGCCTGCTGTAAGAAGTAGCATGACCCCTCGTACTGGGGTTAAACATGCACATTCTTGATGACAAAACATATTTTTCCATGTAGCAGAGGTCATTTTTGTAAAATTAAAAAGCAAGCATCAAGTGGAATCATTTTTCCTGAACAGGAGGAAGCTTATAAAATAAAAACGAAAAGTGGAGAAAATAGAAATTAATTTACTAAGCCAGTTATCCAGTTTTTTTTTTCCTAGCTTGTCTAAATATTTGAGATTCCAACATGGGGTTCCCTCTCTCCAAGCTATATCTCCATCCAGCTGATCCTGCAACAAAGTTATTGATGTGACCTGTTACCATGGAAACAATGGTGCCATCACATGCCCAGTGTAGTGACTTTTGGATGACTTTAGGAGAATTAAATCTAGTTAAAAAATATAATTCTATCATTTAATAGCTGTGTGCCTGTGGGTACATTAGTGTACCTCTTTGAGCCTTAGTTTTCTTATCTGAAGAATTGGACTAATGATAACAGCTCTAAGTATTTTTATCAGAATCAAATGAGACCATATTTTCTGTTACTATATGTGCTCAGAAAATGTTAGGTGGTTCTATTTTTATATTAAGAAGTTAGACCATATTCACTCATTCATAATCTTAATTCATTTATTTCAAAAATAATTATTGAGCTTCATTATATTTGCAAGTACTGGTCTGGATGCGAAAGATAAAACAGTGAACAAAATTGACAGAGCTGACATGCTAAGGAGGGAGATAGATATTTAACAATAACAATCAACTATATATATGAACTATTCTATCTGGTAGTGATAAATGCTATGAAGATGCTTATGGGAGGATAAGAGAAGAAATGGGGCAGGTTACAGGGGCAAGATAGGCTTTTTCAGATAGCATACTCTCTGAGAAGATGTTGAGGAGAGGTCTGTAAGGCACATGATAGGACAAGCCTTGTGGATGTGTGGGGAAGAGTAAGGGCAGGAGGTGAGCAGCATAACAAGTAGGCTAGGGACAGGGGGCCACAGAGGGAGAGGGAGAGTGCTTGTAGGTCTTCATGTTAGGAGGCAAGGACACTTGTGCCTCTTGGGCTTGTGAATGAATTAGAAAAGGAGGTTGTCAGAGCTGTAACAGGAAACAGTAGCATAGGGTGATGAAGAGGGAAGGCCCTCAAGTGCGTATAAGAGGATCTCAGCTCTCTGCCCCTTACCAGCTCTCAGTGCAGTCCCCCAACCAGCAGCATCAGCATCACTGCAAGCTTATTAGAAATACAGAATCTCAGTCCCTACCCCAGTCTTAAAGATCAGAAAATACATTTCAAACAGATCCCCAGGTGATCCATAAAGTCAGTAAAGTCTAAGAAGCACTAGCCTAGAACTTGTTACCTAACCATTCTGGGTCTCAGAAATCCCATCTGCACAGTGGGCATAATAAAAATAACTCTATCGTAAGATTATTGTGAATTCTGAATAAGCTTCTGACAATAAAGCGTCCCTCCCAGTGCCTGAGATATTGTGATTGCTTAATAAATCTTAGGTTTTTCCATTAATTCCTGGTGGGTTGAAACACATGATGAGGCTAGGTCTAGAAGGTCTGAGTTAAAGAGAATGAAATCCCTGAATCCTTTAGGAAGCCCTGTAAGAACCAGGATGCTAAGGGAATGTTCCCTTGGGACTCCTGGGATCTGTCACTGTTGCTCATTCACTGCTTTAAGCCCTGCTTGGAACCTGTAGAGGAGAAATAGTGCCCTGCCCTTGAGACTGTTGGCTCAAGAAAGACACATCCCCTGGTCTATATAATGAAGACCATCCTCACATATGAAGAGATCACAAGAGCCCTATCAACAGCAGCACCGAAGCAGGAGTCAGGTTTCCAAAAGTGGATGAGGTTTGCAGGGATCCACCCCCACTCCTTGACGTAGTTCTCCTGTGATTCATAGTTCTCACCAATGGCTTTCCTCTGTGGGAACCTAGCTTCTCTGGTGAGGCTCCAAACATGACTATTGGCCTGGATACCACTGTATCCCCAAACGCAAGAGTGTTTCTCTGGCCAAGATGGAGATTTAAGTCCACTGCATTCCCAGATGCATTACTGTAAAACTCCAAAACACAATAGTGTACAAAAGCAAAATCTATTTATTAAATATGAGCTTGTAACTTTCAATTAAGCACCATCAGCAACTATAATAGAGTGGTTAAGTAGTCAGCTCTGCAGAGACTCTCTGGTTTCCAGCCCCAGTTCAATCCAGTCACACCCTGGCTCCAATTACCTAACCTCCTTAAATAAACCTCCTTAAAGTTCAGTTTCCTCAACCAAAATCGGCGATGCCAAAAGGATCCACTTTACAGGGTGTTGTATGAATTAAATCAGAGGATACACAAAGAACTTTTAAGAGTCCCGAAAGACACTAAACATTCTAAGAATGTTAGCAGTCACCATCACTGTTTTTACTGTCTATGTTTCCAGTTATGTTGCATGCTGAGTCAAAGAGGAAACTCTCAGAGAGGTGGGGCCCATTTATCAGCAAAGAGAACATGAAGAGCAATGTTCTCCTGCAAGTAGGTATGAAAAATGATAATACTGAACTGGGGTGGTCACAGAGAGAATGAAGGGATACAGACAAGTCAGGAGATATTTCTGAAATAGGGACACTAGGATTTTGTGACCTCTTGTGTGCAGGAGGTGAGGAGAAAGAGACTCCAGGTTTCTAGTCTACATTCTTACACAGATGGTAATGGTATTACATTCCATGAGGAACAGAGAAAAAGGTTCCTGAAAAATGACATAGGTTTAAAGGTAATTTGTAAACTTTGGGGGAGTACCTGCTCTGGGCGAGAAATGTGTAGTTATTCTGGGGTAGCTTCAATTGAGATGCTTCCTTTCCTGGGCAGTACTGGCTCCTTCTAACCCTATAAATGCCAAGGTTCCATGATGTTGTAGCTCTTAGCTACATGTTTATCTGATAAATATATATTGAGCACCTAGTATGTGTATTGGGGACACACAGCAAAAAAGATAGAAGTGGCTCCTTTCCATATAGAATTTACCTTCTATAGAATGTATTCAGATTGTAGTTAATGATATGAAGAAAATGATTAGAATGATGTGGAAGGCAACAGTTTTGGATAAGGTGGTCAGGGACTGCCTCTCCATGGTGGTAGTGTTACATTGGGGTTTGAATAATGGCAAGAAAGAGGCCATCCAAATAGCCATGGAGAGAACCTCGTGCAGGGAAAAACAAGTGCCAAGACCAGAGGAAAGACGCCCTCTTCCCTGCCCCTCCAGCACGTGGGGGAGTGGCGGTGAGAAGCACCTAGCCCACCTCTCCCCACCTTTTACCTGGTATCAAGAGGCAGCAGTGCTCTCAAGTTTTTCATCTCTCCTCATCTCAGAGAGGAAACAGCAGTTTTTCACCAGCAAACACTAGTATTTGGGGACTAAACAGCCCAGGAGTTAGAACTCAACATGGGAGTTTCCCTATTCAGGGAAACCTATTGGATTTAGAATGCATTTGCTGAGAAAAGTCATGTATATACCTAGGGACACTTCCACTTGAACTAAACAATGAAATAGCAATTATGTGTTGGGTCTCCAGGTGGAATTACCTGTATGGAAGTGGAAAGACTCTCAGCCACATACATTTCTCTCCTTCCCCATGCTCCCTTAGCACCTGGGGTTTATACCACCTCCTAGCAATTATCACATTGGATTGCTATTGTTGGCTTACATGCCATTCTCTCCTCATTAGGGTATGAACTGTGGGGGGCAGAGACCACATCAAGCTTATCTTGCTGACTGCAACTCTTCATTCATTAGCTAGCACTCTGTATACACACAGTGAATGTTGGAGAAATGAATGCATGCACATGTGTAAATTAATGTATCAATTCAATTCATTTGATACTTACTGAGTACCTACTATGCACAGGTATTCCTCCAGATGCTGATGACATAGCAGTAAGTGAAACAGAAAAAAAAAAAAAGCTCCTAGCCTCAAGGAGTTACCTAATTAATAGTGGAGGATGGGGCAGACAGACAAAATCAATGTGAGAAGGCCAGGGTAGCTGTTGTGGAGTGAATGGGGGTGAGACTAGCAGATGAGAAGGCCAGAGAAATGGGGGTGGGGTCGGGTGTGGAGAGGGGACAAGGCATAAGACCAAGTAAGCCTTGTTAGGAATTGGTCTTGACTCTGAGAGAGATAAAAAGCCATCAGATAGCTCTGAACAAAGGATAATATAATCTGGCATATTTTTAAAGGATTGGAACTTGGTATTAGAACCGAAGGCCAAAGTGTCCATCCTGTCCAGTTACAAGCAGCCAGAGAGCAGCACCTCTACCTGGACCAAGAACCAAAGACAGAGATGTCTGAGGCTCTTTCTGTGAGCCGCGCAGAGAAAATGCAGCCTGAAACGCGCTCTGAAGGGACTGGCTTTGGAGCTAACCTGCCATGGTGCTGACAGTATCGCCTAACTCCTCATTCATTTTTTCCCAATTTCATTTCATTTCATTTCAGTTGTATTGAAATAACACTGTATTAGTTTAAGGTGTATAACATAATAATTTGATACATGAATATAATGGGACATGATTACCACAAGAGGCTTAGTTATCCATTACCTCATATAGCTACAAATGTTATTTTCTTGTGATGGGAACTTTTAAGATCTACTGTCTTAGCAACTTTCAAATATACAAGGGGGAACCCAATAAAACCTGGAATTTATTTATTAAAAATTGTGCATTTATTCCTACATGTTTAAACTTCAGTCACCTTCAAAGTACTCACCATTTGATGCATAAACCTATCAAGACATTTTTCCCACTGCTCAAAACAGTTTTTGAACTTCTCATTTTTGTTGACTTCTAGTGCTTCCGCCTTTTTTTTTGTTTGTTTGTTTCACCTCTTCCACATTGGCAAAACATTTCCCTTCGAGGACTTCTTTCATCTGGAGAAAAAAAAAAGTCGCTTGATGCAAGATCAGATAAACAGGGAGGGTGGGGCATGGGGGTCATGTGGTTTTTGGTCAAAAACTGCTGAACATTCAGCACAGTGTGGGCAGGTGCACTTGTAAATCACTCATCATGAAATGGACAAATGTGTTCAGTCTTCAAAAAAAATTCACTGAAGCCAAAAGCAGCCTCTCATAACAACACCAGCTAGAGCACTGATCCAGATGGGTTCCTAGAATATTCACCTAGTGGGGGAAGCCTGTACTATAAGGTGTCCACCCTCCAGAAGAGAATTCCAGGTTTTTGGGAGTCCCTCCAAAATACAGTATTTTTAACTATTGACACATTCATTTTTGATGATAACTGTCAAGGGCAAAGAGCATTACCTACAAGGTGAGCATTGCCTAATCTTAGCCCAGTCTGGGGTTTATTTTAGAGGCCAGAGCTCTCTGTCAGTGTTTCTAGGGGTATGTAGAAACTAATGGTCAGACAGACTTTTTCTTTGTCTGGGGTGTGAACCACTCTGCAAAATTCCTTCTTAACAGTTGGGGCCCAGCCATGCAGGACTTAGGGACAAAGGGGTGCCATCAGCTAGCATGTATTCAAAGGGATCTTTCATGGCTGCTTCTTTCTCCCATCCAGTAAGCTAGTGGTCCTTCCTCTTTGTGCCTAGATAATAAAATGGAAGTGCTAAGAATCCCCCATGCCCTTCTGTTAGCTCTCTCTGATTTCTTCTTCTTGTCATGCCACCCCTTCATCAAACTCAAGAAGTCTCTGGATTCACCCCATCACTGCTATCTATAATTGATTTCCTTTTGGGGGGCTTGTGTTTGTTTTCTGTCTCTGCTGGTCAGAGAGAAATCTCCATTTCTGTATCTCTGGGTTTCCTTAGAACCAGCAAGAATCCATGCCCCAGTGCAAGTGCCTCGCATCCTATCACAGGCACTTATTGTCCTTGCCTACCCAGCTGGACTTTCCTTTGGGAAGTACCCCTCCACTTCAGGAGTCCCTGAAGTTTGGGTGAGACTGATCTCCCTAGGTCAGTGACCTAGGTCTGGCCAATCAGCATCACAGTGATCAACTTCAGTACAAGCCAAGTCCAAGGTACAAGTCATCCCTGGGACATCTGCAGATATTATTTGGAAAAGGGTGCTTTTGGCTCTTACCAGGATTGCTAAAGAGGCAAAGTAGAAACCTGTAGCTACTGATCAGCCAGCCCCAACTCAGGGAAAGTCTGCCTGTGAACAAGGTCATCACGGGAAAAAAATAGAGCTAAGGTGTGAAGAGGGGCAGTTTCTTGGCCACCTCATTATAGCACCTGAACACAGCCAAACCTAAAGTCAGTGCTGCCCTAGATTCTTTAGGTACAAGACTCATATATTTGCTGTGGACCGCTGCAACAAATTACCGCAAACTTGGCAACTTCAAACAACACACTTTTAGTCTCTTACAGTTTTTAAGGTCAGAAGTCTAAAATCAAGGTGTTGGCAGGGCCATGCTCCTTCTGAAGGCTTCAGGGGAGAATTTGTTTCCTTGCCTTTTCTAGCTCCTTGAGGCCACCTGAATTCCTTGGCTCCTGGCCCCTTCCTCAGTTCACTCCACCCTTTCTATTTCATCTTCACATCTACTGTCATAGTCAAATCTTCATCTTTCCCTTATAAGGACCCTTGTGATTACATTGGACCCGCCCAGATAATCCAAGATAATCTGCTCATCTCAAAATCCTTAATTGGATACTGGGGACTAGGATGTGGACACCTTTCGCTTTTTGGTGCCATTATTCAGCCTACCGCTGGAGTCAATGTATATTATTCCCTTTTGTATTTAAGCCAGTTTAGGCTGGGAATCTGTCACTTACAATGAAAGAATCCATATGCTTGCTTCTAAATCTACGACATCATCTTACTTCTGGGGCACACACAAACCCTAGTATTCAGTTTACCCAATCAGGGTTCTAATTTCTTTGTATCACTTCAGCATTTTTAATTTCAGCTGACAGTTCAGAATAGAGGTTAAGAATGCAGATTTTGGATTCAGACAGCTTGGGTCTGTATCCTGACCTTCCCATTTACTAGTTAAACCTTTTAAGCTACAATCTTTCTGATCTGTCAAATGGAGATAATAAAAGCACCTGTTTCAATCAGTGATTGTAAAAACTAAATGAGATCGTGAATGCATTGTGCTAGCAGTACAAGGTCAGTGCTCGATAAACAATACTCTTTCCACTACAATTGCAGACATGACTCCTTCCATCTGGCATTACACAAATTTTACATACAATGTGTCTCCATTATTTGCTACATTTTTATTTAGCTCCTTTAGAAATGGCTCCAGGCTCAGAGAATGAACCTCAGTTGATCTTACCCCAACATCTTCATTTTAAAGGTGTTGTCAAGCACTTCTGCAGGAAAACTGAACCAAATTTTTGCAGGCTGGCCATGCATTCTCTCCTTTATTCCCCCTTTATTGCTAACATCTCTGCCTCCAGAGTAACCCTATCCCATCTGTGAAGTGTGTATTTTTCAGCCACTCTAGACAAAGACTCTTCCTTCATACCTATGTAATTTTGTTCTTTCCCCTGGCTTATCTAATAACCATGATTTTTCATGTTCTTACAGACAATGGGATTACTTCTCCCCTCTGCCAAATTCCATTCACCACTTAATACTCCGCTTTAACTCTGCAGAAACTATTTCAGCCTGGCACTCTCTGGGCATTGCATTTGTACACAGGCTGCCACCCAGAATAAAAGCATGGGGTGCTTTGAAAGTTGGTGGTCTGTGCCTCAGCAACATAACAGGGGACAATATGCAGCGACCTTATGGAGACATTCAAGGTTGGTGGACTTCAGGCAGTCATCTGTGACAAGTGATAGTTATGCTGTGTGGCTCATGGCGGCTGATGTTTCTGTGTATTTTATACCCCAGATGTAGGCTAACTGGAGGAAACATGACAGGAATATCCTAGAGACAGGTCAATTGATGCTAGACTTTTAACTGGACAACTGCCTATCCCACCATCCAACCCAGCCACTCTCTCTACTGTCCATGAAGAATTTCTTAGGCATATATCTTTACTTGTTTAAGAATAATTTTGAGAAAATTCCTTCATACAATTCTTCAAAATATACTTGTTGAAGGCATTTTCATTTCTACCCACCCATCTAGTATACCCGATATTATTTATTGAAGTAGAGAGCAGAAATCTCTGCATCTCATGGAAAGCATCAGGTTGGTCTCTCTCTTCTCAGCTTCAGGTTGATCTAAACCACAGCCGCAATTCCTCCCTTCTTTACCAGCAATTGTCCTAGGCATGGTCCTGTAACCAAGGTCTACACAATGAGACATGAGAAGTCTGCTAGGAAGTTTCGTTTTCTTTGCTGATAAAAACAATAGAGCCTCACGAAGAGACAGTCTTTTTGTTTCCCTGCCTTTCTGCTTGGGATGCAGAGCTGATGATTGGAGCAGTGGCAAGCATTTTTTCCTCATGAAGTAAAGGCCAAAAATAATCTTAGAGACACTAAACCTAACTCTGACCTCACCAAGCTGCTAAACCAACTTCTTGTTATGTGATATATTTAAGTGCCTTTATTATTTAAGCCACTATTAATTAGACATTTTGTTACTTAGAGCTGAATACATTCTAAATGATACCATTTAACAATCTAATTAGACCATTAAACAAAAATTAACCCTTCTAATGTCTGCCTTAAAAAATGTGTATATAGATATGGTGGCAGCTTCAGTCTTTTTACTGAACAACTTTTTAAATAAAGTGTTAAGAAGTCCCCAAATACTAGTTAAGTATCCTTGAATGCCCAGTTCTCCCATAGAAGTCAATTAAGCAAGGCCTTTACCTCCCCTAAGCAGTCTATGGAATGCATTGCTGTACTGTCATCATCCAGATATTCAGTTCTTAACTATCTCCCTCCCTTTTCCCTATCTTGGTCATGCAGCAAGGTGTCTTGACCACAGTTTGCTATGTTGAAATATACAAAGAGCAAGAAAAAAAGTCCTGGAATTCCCAGCTGCAAAGTAAGAAGAAAGCCCCAGGATGAAGTTGATTTCCAGGGAAAGTGAGAGAAATAGAAACAGGAGCCATATTTCCCATGGACATTGCTAATTTGAAATGGCAACTTAATCACGCTTTCCAATTTAGACTATATACATCACAGATGACGTTTTTTTACTGTGGTCTTGCAGTTGATAAGAAAATTATAAATATAAATTTATCAAGGGACAAATTAAAAATATTACATGGTGAATAGAGGTCATTGTGTCAGAGGAAGTAGTTGACTTAAGGCCTAAACATTTTGTAACTTCCCCAACTATAAAAGGCACATCTGCAAAAAGTGTTACATGCCTGATAATATCTAAGGCTAGAACTTAAAACGCTTAAATGAGCATCAGCTCACAAGCAAGAGAATCTGGTGGAACAGTAGCTGGAAATCAGATATTCCACACAGAAGAAAACTTCTGGAAACATGGCCATAGGCTTCCAAATGCAGGTGCAGGTCAACTACCAGAAAACAGGTCAGTAGTGTATATCTCAAAAGGCCTCACAAAGTGGAACTCATTCCTTTGGTGAATTTACTGGCCTCCAAGGGTTGACCCCTCTGTCTTAGAGTCTCGGAAAGCTGACTTCTCAAGCACAGAAAGATCTAGTGGATCTTTCCTTCTCTCTGATGTGGAATTGCATTACTAAATCTCATGAGACTTGTTAAAAACTGGAATGTCAACAAATTAATGCAAAATAGTAAGTGACTGGCATAGGAACTTTTAAAAGCTCTCCCAATTAATCCAGTCTCTTTATACAGTCCAATTTACAAGAGGCCAAAACTACTTTATCTGTAAGGTTAATGAAATCAAAAGGCACTAGGTTTATAGAAGTATCAGTGATATAACCTGATCCAGCCAATACACTCTGAAGATGGCCTTGCCAACTAAAGTCAACTGACTCTACTTCCCTCAACCATCTCCACAAGGGATGTTGTGGATGCCCTTGCCAGTGGGACCAGAATCTCCAAACTGGTTGGCAGGGCCCCTTTCGCCTCGGCAGAGTGTGGGTGTCCATTGCCAAAAACTGCCTCCAAGGTTCTTCTTTCTCTCTGCTTTTGTGGTCAGATTAAAATTCCCTTGGACCAACATGTTTCTCAATTAGATATGTTTATTTATTCAACCAAATTGCTGAGATGTTGCATCTCATTGCTGAGATAGCCTGGAAGCCACTTCCTCTTCTCCAGTTGTTAAGGCCCATTATGCATTGATTTTTGGGCTTAAATCTCAGAATAGGATCTTGTTACCCTCATTACCAGGTCTTTGGCCACTGTCCACAAGAGCTTCCAAGTGATTTCTATAAACTACACATTGGGCCATGAGTTCCACACTGGATCAGCAACACGTTACCAGCATGTTTTATCCTTACCTGTTCATTTACTCATTCTTTCTTTCCTTCCTTCATTCATTTATTCAATAGCTATTCATTGGATAGCTACTATGTGTCAGGTTTTGTTCAAAGTGCTAAGGATACTGCAGGAAACAAAACAAACAAAAGCCCTGTCCTTGTGGAGCTCATTTTCTAGCAGGAAAACACAAACACTAAACAAATATATATAATATGTCAGGTGGTGGGCATTAGTGCAGACAAAATAAAGCAGGGCAAGTGGAATTATCTTTTTGGGGGAAGCTTATGCAATTTTTTAAATGTGGCTTTGGGAGTCCTCATTGAAAAAAAAACATTAAAAATAAAGCAGTGACTTGGAGAGGTGCACAAGCCATGAGGTATCTCAGGAAACAGCATTCCAGGCAAAGGGAGTGATGTGTGTGGCAGGAACAAAGTGGACCAGGGAAGAGAAGCAGGAGATAATGTCAGGGAGTTAATGGTGAGATGAATCAAGTAGGATCCATCCCTGTGTCTATCCAACACTGTATCCATGGACAAAGCTAAAACATACCATTGATGTAAATGTTGCCTTCCCTCTGCTCCATGTAAACAGGTGGGCATTCTGACCCTTCAAATATTGTATTAGACAAATTAAGGCACAATCTGTCCCCAAATTTATTCAACCCACGTTGTTGAGGTCCTACCATGTGTCAGCCCCTGGGTTGGCCTGAATGATACTACTACGATGGATAGAGGTTGTAGTCTAATGGTGTAGGCAAAACTCAAGCTACTACTCGATCTCAATGGAGACAAGGGCTCCAAAAAGGAAACTATTGAATGCCTCTGGATAAAACACCAGGGGTAAGTAGTCTAGTTTGATAGGTCAAGAGAAGGCTTTTTAGGAGAACAGACATTTAAATGAAG
Source organism: Mormoops blainvillei (assembly GCA_004026545.1). Lineage (NCBI taxonomy): Eukaryota > Metazoa > Chordata > Mammalia > Chiroptera > Mormoopidae > Mormoops > Mormoops blainvillei. The sequence continues at coordinate 138,846 of PVJD01000398.1, read as the reverse complement.
GCCCAAAGATCACAAGCTAATGAGAGAAAAGAAGAAAAGCAGCATGGAAAGGGAACTGGTCCAAAATGAGGGAAGTGGATGAGGAAAGACATGACCCAGTCACTGAAACAGAAAGAACACCGGATGGAAAGAGGTGACCAAGAAAAGGGCAATAGTAGATCAGGCTGGAGGAATCTGTGGGAGCCAGATATGCAGGTGGGGGGTGGGTAGAACACTAAGTTTGGCTTTTATAGGATAATGGGAATGCAAAAAAAAAAATGTATGGGGTCATCTGTTCATTCCTCCAACAGATATTTGTTTAGGACCTACAAGGTGCCAGATGCCATGCTCAGCTCTAGAACATTTCACTGTGTGGTTCACAGCCCAGCAAGAAAAGCAGGGAAGTGGCAGAAACCAGGCAATGACAGAAGTCACAGCGTTGCAGCTCTCTACCCTCTTAAATAGCCATTGGTCAATGGTACTACATTATCCACCAAAATTACCTATTTATAGGGTTCTTCAAAAAGTGTTTCTTTTCTCCATTTTGCAGCTAATAAAACTAAGATTCAGAGAGGCTTAAGGAATTTCCAGAAACACATAGACAGTATGTGATGGATTTAGGATTTGTGGCAAATTGTTTCCAAACATACACAACACAGTAGAAACTTTCTCACTTACTCTTTTTGGCTAAGTGATGTTGGCATCCCTCCCATCAACTGGAAGGGACTGCATCTCTTTCCCCTGAACCTGGGTGGGCCTGTGGTAGAAGGCATGGTCCGTGATTCCAAGAAGTATAAGAAAAAACACACCTCCTGTAAGTTTCTCCTTTACTACTCACATAAAACACATCACTTCTGATCATCAAATGTGGGTTTTCCTACCACCAAGTAATTCTCTGTGACACCAGCTGGTTTTCCTGTAATTCAATCCAATTCTGACACTATCTACCTGATATTCACATCAAATCCCATAGGTTAGGAGCTCAGTCCCACGATCCGCCCCTCCCTGCAACACACGCATTTCAGATGCCAAATGCAAGTCCCGGGTTGTCACCTATACCTCTGACTGACTGGCTATACATATCAAGATTCCCATAATCCCCTCATTCAGTTCCACAGTTTGCTAGAATGGCTCACAGAACTCAGGGAAACACTTGCATTTACTGGGTTATTATAAAAGAATATGATAAAGGACACAGATGAACATCCAAATGGAAGCATTACATAGTGCAAGTTCATGGGAAGGGGTGGGGACCTTCCTTGCCCTCTTGGGGCCTGCCACTCTCCAAGCAGCTCCACGTATTTACAAGTCTGGAAGCTCCCTGAGCCCTGTGCCCTTGGCATTTTTACGGAGGTTTCATCACACAGACATGTTTGATAATTAACTCAGTCTCCAGCCCCTCTCCCCTTCCTGGAGGACAGGGGGTGGGGCTGAAAGCCCAAGTTTCTGATCATGACTTGGTGTTTCTGGTGACCAGTCCCCATCTAGGAGCCCAGAAAGCACTGCCTCTTTAGAACAAAAGACACTCATATCACGTAGGAACTTCCAAGGTATTTAGGTGCTCTGTGTTAGAAGCCAGAGTCAAAGACCAAACATTCGAACAAGAGATGCTCCTAGTGCTCTTATCACTTAGGAAATTACTCATGTTTTAGGAGCTTTATGCCATGAACTGAGCACAGAAACCAATACACAGTCATGTACTGTATCACAAGTTTAGGTCAAAGAGAGACCTCATATACAAGGGTGACCTCATAAGAGTATAATGGAGCTGAGAAATTCCTATTACCTAGTGACATCAAAACCAGCACAACATTAAAGCACAACACATTACTCACATGTTTGTAGTAATACTAGTGTAAATAAATCTACTGCACGGTCAGTCATAAGAAAGTATAGCATAAACAATTGTGTACAGTATATAGTACTTGATAGTGATATAAACAACTATTTTACTGGTTTATATTTCTTATAATTATTTTACAGTATACTCTTTCTACTTATAAAAAAAGTTTACTGTAAAACAGTATGCCCTGTTAGGCTGACAGCAGCCTAATACATTTTGTGTTTACCTACCGCCTCTATTGACTGCATCATTTTCTCTGGTACTTCATCTAATCTTGTGTACAAGAACATGCTGTACAGGCTTGTAGCCTAGGAACAGCAGGCTACACCATATAGCCTAGGTAGGTAGGAAGCTACATCATCTAGGTCTATGATGTTCCCATAATGATGAAATTGCCTAATGACGTTTCTCATAACATATCTCTGCCATTAATTAGCATATGGCTATATAATTTCTATTATTTCCCACAGGTGAAATCAGAGAAGCTTGCTTTTGGAACTCAGCCGTCATGCTGTGAGGAAGCCGTGCAAAATGACCACAGAGAGAGGTTCTGTAAAGTGTTAGATACTGTTATTTTCAGCCAATTATGCCAAGGAGTGCCATCTTGATTTTGGACCTTTGGCCTCCAAAACTATTAGAAAATACATTTTTGTTGTTTTAAACCACTCATTTTGTGATGATTTGTTACAAAAGCCCTATAAAACTAATGTATCCGCTAATGTGAGTGAATTCTGCTCCTTCACAAATTCCATTTTAGCTCACTCCATTCTTCCTGCTTTCTGGATAAAAATGATTCAAAAGCCCAATTAGAATTAACCCTACTTCCTGACAGCATCTAATCAAGAACAAAGCCTGGCTTCCTTGAACTCTCCCCCCAAAATCACCTAAGAGAAGCAGAAATATTACAAAAAGTCCCTGTAACACCTTTTTACTGAAACACTCCACAATTCCTATAGTGTGCATTCTCCCTTGTTGCGACAAATCAATCAACCTAATTTTGTTTGACTACAGGTGTATTCCTGGTGGCCTTTCACTGCAGGTTATCAACAATAAGAATTGGTACAACTACTTTGAAAACTGTTTAGCAATATCTACGAAAACTGAAAATATGCATACCCAGTGAACCCAAACTTTTAATCCTAGGTATAAACCCAGCAGAAATATACCTATATATACCAAATGAAATGTACAAAAATGTTTATAGTAGCATTATTCATAATAGGGAAAAGACTGGAAACAACCCAAAGTCCATCAATAGTAGAATAAATAAGTAAATTATGATATATTGTTATCATAGAACTCTATATACAATGAAAGGGAATTAATTACTGTTACACTCAACTATATAGATAAATTTCCCAAAAATTGAGTTTTAGAAAAGCAGACATGAAAATATATACTCTATGATTTTAATTATATTAGGTTCAAAAACAGACAAAATTAATTCAGAGGCAGAAGTCAGAATAGTGGTTACCTGGAGGGACATGTAAGGTGGCTGCTGGGAAGCTGGTATTGATTTTTTTTTAAAATCTGTGTGGTGGTTATATCAGCCTGTTTAACTTCTAATAATCTATCAAGCTGTATATTTATGAATTATGCTATTGTCAGGATGCATTTTAACTTCAATTAATAAGGTTAGTTTAAAAGTTACTGTTTCACAATATGTTTGGTATTATTTATAACTTGAGATAAAATGAATTATTTTATGATGTTTTCACTTAACAGACTTTATTGAATGCCTACTATGTGTCAGGCACCACAAAGATACAAGAGTTAATGTGTAGTGCATGGCCACCCCTTGTGGATCTTTTCTTCATAGTCAAATGGGGGACAGTATATAAAAATAAATGCACAGTAGGTGAGGTAGAGGGAAAGAAAAGAGAAATAATAGAAATTCTTAGAGGCAGTCTCAGTATCCTGTGAGTTTATGTATACTGCATGTGAAAGGAAATATTCAAATGATATATTTGACTATCAAAAACAGATATGCTGAAACACATTGCATGATAACTAATAAATAGCAATGTGCTTCATAAAATGTTGATGTGGTTATATGTAATATATCCTCATTTCAAAATTTATAGCTAAATTATTTAACAATTTAAAACTGTGTACATAAATCACAATTTTGTCAAAGTTGTAAAAAACTGTTTCTATTAAAAAATTAATTTCTTTGAGCAATTTTTTCCTCTTTGGTTTTTAGAATATTAAATATAAATACCAGGGTATGGGGGATTATTATCTTCCAAGCTCCTATGTTAACCACATCACTCGTCCACTTAGAGATCTACTACATCTACTCTTCTCCTACGGCTCACTTCCTCATGCACTGGAGTCCAGCTGGCCTAGACTCATAGTACAACTCCAGCATAGCTCTGTGCTAAGCTACGCAGAGAGTTAGGAAAGAAAAATCACCCAGAGAATTTTAGTTCAACTGTCAAGAGCTCAAGCTCCAAAGACCAATGTTTGATTTTAAACCCCAGCTCTACCACCTATTATCTATTTTCCAGTTTTCTTCTCTCCAACTGGAGATAATAAAAATAGCAATGTTTGTATAGGGTTATGGCATTAAATGAGAAAACAATGTATGAAAAGCATAGCATAGCATTGTGGGTTCTTTCCCTCTTCCATGCAACCTTCCACCATCTGAAATCACACCTCCTCTTCATCTCAAGCCTCAACCCATGCCATCTAGAGGCAAGCAAGTTGTTCTGTCCCACATCTCAATGGAAACATTGAGTATGTTATTCAAGCATCATTCAGTTGCAATTAACAGAACTGTAACTCAAGATAGTTTGAGCAAAAAGGATAGTGTCTCTTGTAACTGTGAAGTCTGGGGGAAAGGCAGGATGGAGGGACTCAACATGCCAGCAGGATACTATCTCTATAATTCTATGTCTGTCTGCCTGTCTGTCTCTGTATTTGTGTGTGCCTCACAAATACATTTTTAAGCCTCAATTACCCACACACTCTCTCCATGTTATGTCAAAGATGGCCATCACCAACTCTAGGCTTACCTGTTTACCATTGCCAGAGGAGAAAAAGTGTCTCTTTTCCAATAGTTTCATCAGAAGTCTCAGGAGTGTCTCTCATTGGACCAAAGTGGGTCACATGCCTATGCTTCAACCAATCATTGTGACAGGGGACACAGTATAATCCTTACAGCTGAGATTGTGAATTCAACCCCATCTAATAACACAAATAAAAATTAGAGCAGAAGTGGTTCCCCAAGGGAAATTGAAATTACCACACTGCCTACACCAGGTGACTGTGTTCAAGAAATAGTTAACATTCTCTGGCCCATTCCCCCAAATCATTCCTGTAAGAGGAAGGTTTCAAGGAAGAGTTCACACTGGTTAAGTAGAATCACAGAATATAGACCAGCAGAGCTGAGAAGTCATCAGATACAATACCCTCCTCTTACAGATTAAAAAAAAAAAAGAGCCTCAGAGAGGGGAAAGGACTCACTTGAGACCACACAGTCGATAAGTGAAAGAGGCAGGAGAACACCAAAATCTCTGGGTTCCAGTGTACCACCACCTTCTCAGTTGTTTTTCCCCTATTCAAGTGTATGTGGTTAATATTTGCCTGCATTGTCTCTTTTAGAAGAGGTTGTCATAATATGACAGAGACTATAGGTGATGCTTAATAGTAACATAAAGTTGAATAATCCCTGTATATCCTCTACCAAAGATGAAGAACATCCCATATAATATGCAACCCTCAATGCTCAGTATGAAGACCCACAGGTTTCACCAAGGATTGTGACAAGGGAGATGTGAGACCTCTGTGAAGTTCTTTGGTTACTAACCTAATAGAGAAGAAAGATGATTTGTTTTTCTGAGCATCATGAGGGTAGAGGGTAGAAAGGGGGATCCTTTGAACTTTTCATTCTCTGCCCTGTCTGGCCAATGGTATCATAAAGGCCCCCTGAAATAGAAAGGGACTTCAATTTTTTATCTGGCTGTGCTAAGGATGAGATGGATTTCAGGCAACCTTAGAGACAGACCTTAGTCACATTTAACTTATATGAATTTAACCACATATACTCAACACACACACACACACACACAGAGAGAGAGAGAAAAATGAAGCGGTATGGATGATTCTGCAGTTTTTCACTAAATGAATGCCTGGCTCCAGATTGACTGTGAGAGGGGAGGTATAAATCTGTAAGCAAAGCCTGTATCTGCAGCTCAACCAGAGACAACACAATTGGATTTAATGCTGGCAGAAAAGCCGGCTGGGTTGGACTTATCAAGAAATACGATGGCTAGTCTCTAGAAGACTTTGGAGGTAATTTTGGGTATACAAGGTATTCACCTTAAGTGCTGACATTGAAAGCTTTAACTAAGATGTGACAGCATGATATAAAATGGACAGCACAGAAAATGTCACAAGCAGCAATAATGAGCTGATAATAACAATAGTTAAAATTTTATAGCACTGTTCTAAGCATTTTTACCTCTATTAACTCATTTAATCCTTAATAAACAACCCTAATAAGTAGGAAGGCAGATGCTTTTATGATCCCCAGATTATAGAAGAAGGAACTAATACCTGCCAAAGGTTACACAGCTAACAAGAGGCAGCAATCAGGATGTTAAGATATAAATGTGTGCTTTGTTCTCGTTGCTTCAGGTTAGGTTTCTTTTGCAAACTCAGAAAAGTAGCCATGTCTTTGTAAACATTGCCTTGAGTGCATTTCTGTGGGCCAGAACCAGAAGTAGGCTTGCCAAGCAGAGAAGATAACCTTCTTCCTAGCTATTTTGCTTTCCAAAAGTCTTTCCTCTTTTAGAGATGTTATGTGGGTTATACTGGACAGAAAGAAGAAGAGAAAGTTGATTAGACTTTTACAAGTAAATTGAATTGAGGATAAGTGAATTTTTATTAAACAAGATGACAAGGACAAAGCCTTTCGGGGTTCCCACAAAGGTGGGTCCATGTCTGGTAGTTGTCAGTGTCTGGGGTAGTAATTGAACAGTAAGAACTTTAGCATTGAAAATCAGAGTTCCATGGCCAAGCTTGGTGCGGAAGCCTCAGGATTTCACCTTCAAGTGAACATCAGGGCTGGGACAATGAGGTTGTAAGTGACAACCTGTGTGGGCCAAAGAGAAATGAACCTTTCCCCAAAATGCTGTCCTGCGAAGAAATCCTGAGCCTTTCTATGATCCTATGGGGTAGGTTTGAAAGTAGAAGTAGCTCAGGCAAGGACAAAGATTGAATTTTCTGCTATGGTAGATTAAACTTTATGTAAAGAACTAAAAGAATGTGACATTCCTTACCCCATAGTGTTGTGAATCCTTGCTATATAGATAAAGAGCAAACCCCTGAGAGAAGAGACTAGAGTTGACCTTGGTAAGAAAACACTGGAGTAAAGGTCCAGGGACGGTGAAGGAGGTGATGAAACAAGTTAGGCCTCCACATAGATAACATTCCTGAACAAGGCAAGTTAGGGGAGCAAAGGTATATCCTTAGCTGACTAGAGATGAGGAGAAAAAAGGAGGTCACTGTGGGTGGCCTCCAGAGAGGTGACGGGCAGGGAGGGAGGAAGAGGAAACTTAGAGAGAAGTGCTTAAAGGGTGTATGATCAGTATGCTACTTTAAATTAGCCAGCTTGGTGCAGCTTTTTCCCCTTCACTGGTGGACTGATAGAAAAGAAAGGACTAAGCACTGCCTTTGAAACTTCTTGTGCCTTCTACACAAGATGTGTCTTCTTTGTAGCTTCATCAGCCAAGCGACAGTACTAGAGCATAAGGACTCGTTATAACTGGGGCTCTTTGGCTCTCAACTGAACTGCTCCTTTCAAAACATGGTACATTAAAAAAAAAAAAAAAGGAAGGGAGGGAGGTAGGGAAGGAGGGAGAAATAAAGAAAAAAGGAATAAAGAAAAGAGCGAAATCAGGGCCAGAAGGGGATACTGAGCACTTTCACTTTACCTGGAAGTAAAGTGAACCCCTAAGGCAGTATGCACTGCACTGTGACCCTTGAGTTCCAGGTTCTCTGCTAAACCCTGAGAGGATTAACAGGCTTGGTTCTGTTTCCACGATGAAATCATAAGAGTTAAAAAGTGTGAAGACTTCTTAAAAATAATCTAGCTAAATGTGTTACTCTTCCTGAGTTGCTAATGGAACTATTCCACTGGCCACAGCATGTACTTAGCACAACTGTCACAAATATTTGGAAACAAGAATATCCCTCTATTGATGAGGATGCTCCTGTGCTTGAAGAGTGGAGCGTCTTAAAGACAAAGGGTGATGCTATGGGAACAGTAAGTAATCTGGTCACAGCAGGGGAGAGATCAACAGAAAACAAGACAGATCTGTTTGCAGAAAGCAGCAGATGCAAGGCTGAGCTGGTCTTTGGCAGTCATGCTCATTGCAAAGTCATTTTTTTAGGGGTTGTCTTGCCTGTGGAGTAGAGACTATCAAAGTATAATTTTCAAAAAGTTAAAAACACAATTCTCATATAAACACTGAGCACATGCTGCTGTGACCAGTGTGGCTCAGTTGGCTGGGTGTCATCCCACAAAGTGAAAGTGCCAGTTCGATTCCCAGTCAGGGCACAAGCCTGGGTTGTGTGTTCGGTCCCCAGTTGGAGCACATGCTGGAGGCAGCCGATCGATGTTTCCATTTCACATCAGTGTTTCTCTCCCTCTCTCTCTTTCTCCCTCCCTTCCCTTCTCTCTAAAAATCAATACATATAGGAGGAGGATTGTTGAACAAAGATTGCTAACTTAGATTCTAAACTAGTTCATGTCCTACAAGGCAATAAAAGTATAATTACTGGAGTTATTTTTCTATCTCACATAAATTATTTGCTTCTCTACCAGACAAAAACAATTTGTACCTTGTCAGTTATTTGTAAATAGTAAGTCAAACAAAGTTACATTCCTCTACAGCAGGGGTCAACAAACTAAGGCCCATGGGCCAAATCTAGTTTGTCTTACGTTTTTGTAAATAAAGTTTTATTGGAATACAGTCACATATTTGTTTATATATTGTCTGTGGCTGCTTTCAAGCAATAACAGTAGTATTGAGTAATTGTGACAGAGACCATATGGCCCACAGAGCCTAAAACATGTATTATCTGGATCTTATACAGAAAAAGTTTACCAACCCCTTTCCTAAAAAAGTCAAATAACCCTTAAGTGGACTTGTTAGTCAGTACTCTAGCATGACAATGAAAGGCTATGAAGGTATCAGATTATCACTATGTACACTTTAAATATCTTACAGTTTTGTCAATTATTTCTTAATTAAGCTGAAAAATAAAATAAAATTTTGTACCTAGAAAAAAAAAAAGAAGATGCTAGAATCTTTTGGCTTTATTTCCAAATTTCAGCTACACAGACAAATAAATCTATACATAGATGATAGGTAGGTAGGTAATACATACATACATACCTTGACAGGTGGATATGGGTATAGAAATAGATGTAGATATAGAAATAGAGGCAGAGAGAGAGAGAGAGATCGATTTAACAAGGCTAAGTGCCCTATACGGTGAATGCAACTTCTGCTTCAATAACCACACCTGAAGAAATCTACAGCTTGCCTTGAAGTAGGGTTATGTAGGCTGCCACCATTACTAATGCAGAATTAACAGAAGGGGAAGATGCTGAGATGAAAGGGTAAAATGTTCTGAAGGCTCTCCTTTGCCCACAACTTCATCCTTTTGGTTCACTTTTTTTCCTTTGGTCAGACATGGTTCACAAAGAGCACTAAAAACTGGATTTCATCCTATCTCTGACTGGGCAGCTATTCCCTGATAAACCTGGAAGACCCTCGGAGGCTCTTTTTAACAATGTCTTAAATAAATGCAAGTGGTGGGCCAGGAAACTACATAGATTTCCACTGCAAATTCTTAAATTGCAACAAAGTAGAAATTATCCGAATTTTCAATATTAGGGCATGCTTAAATAAAATGGCTTAAATTAAGCTACAAAAGGAATACTCTGGAGACATTAGAAAGGCTGCATATTTTTGTCAATAAGGGAAGACATCCGTTATGCATTGTTGAAAAAATAAAGTTGGTCCTAAACAGCATGTTCAATATTGTTTTAAAAGATATAAATACATGAAAAACTTTGGAAGGACAAACATTAACTTATTAATAGCTGCTATCACTGGATAGTGAATTTTTACTTTCTTATTTGTGATCATCTGGTTTTCCTTTTCCTAATTATTCCATGGTTTGTATGAACAACCTGTACAATAATATTACGGGGCATTTTAAAAGGCTTTCCTTGTAGGGAGCTGTGTTATATTAGTTGTTTAGCGAGATTAACATGATTTTGTCATAAAACTTATGTATCTATGTCACTATAAGGCTTTTTATACAAAGGATGTAGTACACTTACCCCTAAATAATGCAACCATGTCATTTTAAACCATTTTATACGAAGTGTAACTTTCTCAAAAGACAGACTATCACAGAGGAGCCAAAGAGAGAATGAAAGAAAGAACGAGAGTGTAAGTACATGCTGTGGTAAATACTGATGAGTCAAATTAGCTCTTTTTCAGAACAAAGTCGATCCATTGTTTGACACAAATATAAACTGGTACTTCACAAGACAGTATGTAGACTAACCCATATGACCTTCTAAAGAATATGCCATATAAAATAGTGACTTTCTCCCTGGCTGGTGTAGCACAGTGGACTGAGTGCAGGCCTGAAAACCAAAGAATCACCAGTTCAATTCCCCAGTCAGGGCACTTGCCTGGGTTGTGGGCCAGGTTCCCAGTAGGGGGCGCAAGAGAGGCAAACACACACTGCTGTTTCTCTCCCTCTCTTTCTCCCTCTCGTTCCCTCTGTCTAAAAATAAATAAAATCTTTTAAAAATAAAATAAAATAGTGACTTTTTAGGGCCATTAAATATTAATAAGGCAATAATATTCTTCCTCCATACCTCCCTTATTTATTTTTTAAATTTATTTTATTTTTTATTTTATAATTACAGTTGACAATCAATATTATTTTATATTCGTTTCAAGTGTACAGCATAGTGGTTATACATCTACATAATTTACAAGGTGAACTCCCCTATAAATCTAGTACCCACTTGGCACCATGTGTAGTTATTACAATAGTTTTTACTATATTCCCTTTACATCCCCACAACTATTTTGTAACTCCAATGACACCACTGGCCTGCTCCTGGCATTCTGTGTAGTGCAATATGCCAGGCACCATAAGGGTGCAAAGATCATGGGCATAAATCCAACACCCCCATTCTAATATGTGGACCACATACAGTCTTTCCTGAGGTCCAATGATCCCACTGAAATCTGAACAATGATTTTACTAAGAGTTTTCTGTTTTTACAAAATAACAAAATAGAAGACGACATGGCTACCATAAGATAGGTGTCTAATACATCTGATCAACTGCATGAAATATAAATTTTAAATGTAATAAATTAATGTCTAGGTTTTAGTGAATAATAATTTTCCCCCATATTTCTCTGGAATAATAGAGAATAAGTGTTGAAGTGAGTGTCCATTTCTGTTCTTTTTTTCTTCTCAGGGTAAAAAGTACATGCAATAAAGAAGAAAAATTGCAGAAAGAAGAGAGGTATGAAAGAAATTATGTTTTTTGTTAAGATATGAATACTGACACATTTCTCATTTCTCATATAAGTAGCAGAACTGGATAGGACATACAGAACAAAATAGGCTTGGGTTGCACAAAAGTTCAAAGGAAAAAATTATACTACATTCTGATATCTTAGAAAATTTGTAGGGAGATACACCTAAACAAGAGGTTGTAGTCTTTAGATAGGCAGAGAGGAAAGAGCTAAATGCATGCACAATTAAAGGAAGTTTAGACAATCTATATTTTTACACATTCATTGATTTATTCATGTTGCTATGTTAATGCATTTAAAATGAACCCTGACAAGGCAATTGGGAATGTGCCCTAAGGAATCGTTCCACAGAGCAAATTTGTGACCAAAGAGGCCTTTTTTTTCAGACTGACATTACTTTTGCAATGAATTAATTGCAAATTTCAAGAATTATGAGATTTCCTAAGTTATTTGTATTAGGAAATGAACAGGAAAATGTAATTATTTTTCTCCTCAAATAATATTTGAGGTCTGAAAAGAAGCTATGAGCTATGTCATATTTCTTGTATCTTTCTGACAGTTTGTAATTACTTTTAATGCTGCTGTTCTCTAAATTATTAATGCTAATCTGTCATGACAGGGGCTGAAGAGAACCAGTGATTATATGCCTTTTTATTAGCAAGGCTGGTTTTAAATAAATGTCTTAATCACAAGAAAATAGAAGAGTAGTTACTTTAAAGGAAAGAGACTTGGACCCTCTTCAGGGTTCCTCCCATCCTTAAAATAAAATAAATGCACATTGACAACAGTTCAGGTAGGATGACAATCTATGCAATAATTTCTGAAAGTGACATCATGCGATGGTACCCAGTGATTCATAGACTCACTGAGTCTTAAAAGCTCATTTGACTGCAAATTGCCTCCCATTGCCTGAACCATCTTTATTAATCATGGTCAATAGCTACCTGTTCTCTGCTTGAATATTTCAGAATGACAGGGAACTCACTCCCTCTAAAGGCATATCTTATTTTGAGTTAAGAACTTCTTCCTATAAATTCTACCTATTGATCTTAGCTTTGTGTTTTTGGTAGCACACAGGACAGGCAGATCTTCTCACTCAATACGTACCTGGTAACCCTTCAAATATCTGGATATATTCTTGGTATTCTTTTTAGGTTTTACATCCAAGCTAAATAAACCAACTGCATTTAATAAGCTCAAAGAGATCAGGGGTCCTCTGTTTTACTCACTCTTTTAACTATAGCATCCAGCACACCATAGATAATAATTAATAGTTAAAATAATATAAGTAAGACTCTATTCATCATCTCTAGTTTTCTACATTTTTTCATTTCCAATGACTAACAAACTTGAACACTCTCTTCTAATCCTTAGCCAATCATACCCAAACTTCTCTGTTAGGTCATCTCACCTCAACTCACCAAGGAACAGGAGATTCATTCCCTAACTTTTTCCTTCTCCATTGTTTACACAATTCTTACTTCCTTTACTTTTGCTTTAATGAAAAAGCCTCATTTCTTTCCAAGGCTAATGTCACCATCATAATTCTTCTCCCTTCCACTCCTCTGTAAGTTATATTTCTAAATCTATTCTGAATGTCTTTACAGACACCCCTTTAATTTATCAATGTTCTTGAGCTGTCTTCCTAAAACTAAACTTTCCTTCCATCTTGCCTTTCCCTAAAAACATGCCACCTTTTCATCCCTGCCAATATATGTAATCATTTCCTACATATTTTATGCCTGCTTTATAAAATTATCAATATTTTATTGATAATTAAAAAACACACACAGGTGACAAATGGGAAGCACTACCCAAAGATTTTAGATTTTGTATGTGGTGAAAATGATTAGTGAGAGTGGATTACTAATAATGAGGTATCAATCAACTGAATTCAGGCACAAACGGACAAGGAAGACCAAGTTCTACTGTATTATAAATAAATGTTAACCCCTTTACTGTTTGACATTAATTCACATTTATACAAACATAGGAATAAAGCTTATCTATACATGAATATGTTTTTTACAAAAACACACATAGGCAATGACATCATACAACAGACAGAGAAACCTCAAGATTCCACCAAAAAACTACTAGAACTGATAAATGAATTTAGTAAAGTAGAATAATACAAAAATTTTCAGAAATCAACTGCATTTGTATACACCAATAATGAACTATCAGAAAGAAAACTATAAACAATCCAATTCAAAATCATAGCAAAAAATAAAAAAGAAAATTCCTATGAATATATTTAATCAAAGAGGTAAAAGACCTGTACAAAGAAAAGTCTAAGACACTGAAGAAAGAAACTGAAGAAGATACAAATAATGGAAGCATATACTGTGCTCATGGACAGAAAGAATCATTAAAATGTCCATACTACCCAAAACAATCTATAGATTAAATGCAATCTATATCAAAGTACCACTGGTATTTTTTACAGAACTAGAACAAATTATCCAAAAATTTATATGGAACTACAAAAGGCCCTGATAGCCACAGCAATCTTGAAAAAGAAGAACAAAATTGAAGGAATCACACTACCTGATATCAAACTATACTACAAGGATATGGTAATCAAAACAGCATGGTACTAGCATAAAAACAGACATATATATCAATTCCATCAATAGAGAGCCCAGAAATAAACTCATACCTATATGGTGAATTCATACCTATCGGACAAAGGAGGCAATAATGTACAATGGAGTAAAGACAGTCTACTCAATAAGTGTTGCTGGGAAAATTGGATAGGTACATACAGAAAAATGAAACCAGACCACCTTCTTATGCCATATACATGAATAAACTCAAAACAGAAAAAAGATTTAAATGTAAGACTCAAAACTCCTAGAAGAAAACACAGACAGTAAAATCTATGACATCTCTCTTAGCAATATTTATTCTGCTATATTTTCTCAGGCAAGGGAAACAAAAGAAAAAATAAACAAATGGGACTACATCAAACTAAAAACTTTTTGCACAGAAAGGAAACCATCAACAAAACAAAAAGACAACCCACTGAATGGGAGAACATATTTGCCAATGATACATCCAATAGGGTATTAATATCAAAAATTCATAAAGAACTCATACAACTCAACATTACAAACAACAACAACAACAATCCAATTAAAAAGTGGGCAGAGGACCTGAATAGACACTTCTCCAAAAAGGACATACAGATGGCCAACAGACATATGAAAAGATGCTCAATGTCACTAATCATCAGATAAATGTGAATTAAAACCACAATGAGACATCACCTCACACCTGTCAGAATGGCTATCATCAACAAATAAACAAGTATTGAAGAGGATGTAGAGAAAAGGCAGGAAGGTAGATTAGTGGAAAACAGTATGGTTTCCTCAAAACTTTAAAATCGGAACTGCCTTATGACTCAGTGATTCTACTTATGGGTATAAATCAAAAAAAAAATACTGATCTAAAATAATGTATGCACCTTATTTATTGCAGCTTAATTTACAAAGCCGACTGCCCATCAACATAGGTGAATGGATAAAAAAGGTAGTGGAACATATATACAATGGAATATTACTAGGTTATAAAAAGGAACAAAGTCCTGACCTTTGTGACAGCATGGATTGACCTAGAGGACACTATGCTAAGTAAGTCAGACAGACATATGATTTCACTTATATGTTGATTTCAAAAGGACAAAATAGAAACAGACTCATAGGTGAAAACAGACTAATGGTTGACAAAGGGGAGGGCAGTTGGGGACTGAGTGAAAAAGGCGTAGGGATTAAGGAGTTCAAACTGGTAGTTACAAAATAGTCACAGGGATGTAAAGTACAGCACAGGGAATATGGTTAATAATGTTGTAATAACTATGTGTGGTGCCAGCAGGCACAGGAAATATCAGGGACATGACTCTGTAAAGTATATGACTGCCTAGTTTTTAATGCTGTACAGCTAAAACTAAACAGAATAATATTGAATGTAAACTGCAATTGAAAAATAAAATTAAGTTTGATGGTCTAAATTCTGTGGTAAAAATAATTGAGAAGTGTGCCTTTTCTCCCTATTTTTAAATTTATTGTCAAAATTAAATAATACCACATACATATCTAAATTTAATTTTAATCTTGGGCTAATAAGATGAGAACTCAAGCCTCTAGAATACATCCTTAGGTTTGCTGGTTATTAATTCCTCTTAATGCCTATTTATGTTTTACTTTGTTTCACGGCTCACCATTTCTTCATGGCCTATGAAACAAGATCATGATGGGGGATTCTTTAGAGCAAGAGGTTGTATTAGGGAGTCAGAACTATGCAGAACATTAATTAAAACTATCAGGTTTTTAGTAAGCACAGGGCTAGTTACTTGTCTGTATTGTTTCCCTGAGTCCTGAAAGGTATAATATTGCCTCCTTTTACAGATAAGGAAGCTAAGTTCACAGAAGTTAAGTAATGTGCCCAAGGCTTCACGATCTGTAAAGAGGAAAGCTGTGATCCAAATAATACTAAACCCAAATGAATGCTCTTAACCAGAGCAGTGTTTCACTCCTTTGTGTATGTTTTAAACTCTCTCCCTTGAGTTAAGAATAAGGGAGTAGAGGTGCGGAGAGGCAGGTGGTTTATGAAAGCTCACATTCACTGTGATCACCCAGCAGGTCACTCAGCATCTGAGGGAAAAGATGGTTTCTAATCATCTCAGCTTCTTTCTCAGGATCCACTTTCCCCTAGAAACTCTGATGGGGGAGTTGTGATCAGTTTGAGGAATAGGAGAGAGAAGAAATGAGAGGTTGAATCCCCACTTATCTGCCTAGTTCCTTCGGCTCTGCACACACACAGAAGCCTAGTGTGACCCCACATTTAGGAAGCAGAGAAGAACCAAGCAAAAACCTCTGTTGTTTCAGCATTTTTTTCTTACGAGTATAACTTCAACAGCAGACTCTGTACGTGGGGAACACAGCAATGGAAGACAGAATGCAAGACCCTCTTGATAATGGAGAGGAGTCATCTGGGCAGTCTCTTGCCTAACAAACACTGAATCATTTCCCTACCTACAGCAAAAAAAGAAAACTAAAATCTACAAAGCCCACACCATCACCAAAGCCGTGGAGAACTTTTGCTGAGTTGTACAAGCAGGAGACATTTTGCAGAACACATTTGCATTTGAAAGTACCAACAAACCCTAAATATGCAGCATATGCATAGATCTGTGCAATAGCAATTAGGAACAGAAATAACCAGTGCAACTGAATTAGAGTTGATGAGGTTTTAATGTTCAAGGCAGCGTTTTCTTTATATGACTAATCTCTATACATTCTTGGGGTTTCAGATTAAATGTTGCTTTTTCTACAAAGTTTTCACAGACCCAAAGTCTAGGCCATGTCCTCATCTGATAAATTTCACCTTGTATATCTTATTCGCACAGCATTTGTTGTCTGAAAACAGTATTATCAGTTTACTTTTGAGTCTCTCCCAGTAGACTGTAGTAGGCTTTGTGAGAGATGGGACCACATCTTCTTATACATTGGATCACTAGTACTTCTCTCAATGCCTGGCAAAAGTAGTTGCTCAATAAATAGTTTTAAGTAGATTAAAAATTAATAAACAGAAATTGAACATGGGACAACTGCTTACAGAAACTAAAAAATCTACCCAACTCTGATATCAGCAGCAATTGTAGAATGTCCCAAGACCAGCATGTGATGTGGTAAGTGGCTATATAACTGAGTCAGAAACACAGCACTTTGAAAAAGGCAAATAACAAGTCCAGACCATGATAATATCATCACACTCTCTCCTGGATAAGAAGTCTAATCAAACTCTATTCATGGTGGCATTGGTAATTGCATAACTACTATGAACTGGTATACGCCTAGTTTATCAATGCTATCTATCCATCTGTCCGTAAATCTATCTAGCTATCCATTATCTAGCTAGCTATTTATCCTTCTATTATCTTTCAATAGTCTGCCTGTCTAGATATCTATTTATTCATACATCCATCCATCAATCCATCCATCTATCCATTTATCTATCCATAGTAAGCAAAATCCTAAAGATATCCCTCAAGATTTCTATCCCTTGCTTATTTAATCAAGCACATATCTAGGTACTTCTGTAAAGGGAATTTGCAGATGTAATTAAGTTTCTAATCAGCTGCCCTTAAAATAGGCAGAGGATTATTGTGGTGGGCCCAATATAACCATAGGAGTCCTTAAGCGCAGAAGAGGAAGCAGAAGAAATGAGGCAGAAGGGGAAACATGACAGAGTCCTTTTTCTCTCCTTGACTCACCCTTTCTTGCTGGGAACCTCAGTCTTAAAACCACGAGAAAATGAATTCAGCCAAAAAACTTAATAAGCTTGGAAGGGAATTCAGCCCCAGAACCTTCAACAAGGGGACACATCCTGACTTTGGACTCACGAAACTGGACGCAGAGAAAACCACCTAGCTGACCAGACTTCTGACCTATAGAACTATGAGATAAAAATTTGTGTTGTTTTAAGCCACTAGGTTTGTGGTAACTTGTAACAGCATTAATAGAAAACCAATACACTATGCATCAATTTATTAACTACCTATTTAGCTATAATCTATTATCATTTATTACTTTCTAATGCATTATCTATCAATTATCACTTATTTAGCTATTATCTGTCACTTACCTATTTTTTTTCACTTATATATTATCCATTATTTACCTATTATCTATCTATCTACCTATCTAGCTATCCATCTATCCGTCTAACTTTGTTACCTGAACTGGTTCAGTTCCCTTAACAATAGCCTTCTACCCCTGACCTAGGTAAGGCCAGTGACAAACACCAGTAAGTCTGGATAGTGACTCCATAGACTGTGGGAACCTCTCTGGCCTTCACTTGCCCTGGCACCTGCATCTCTTCCCATGGATTCGCATCTAGCTTCTGCCCTCTGCTTGATCTTCATTCAAATAGTCTGCTCGGCCCTTGGATCCTCACCACTCCAGGGTGCTCAACTCTACCTGACAGGTAAGTACTCCCTACCCCACCCATCCTTAACCAGGCCAGGATCAGTCGCCCCAACCAGTGACCGGTATCCCAAGGCCACAGTTGTCTGAGAAGGACCCCAGAAAGGCTAAACACACAGTTCATTTACCTCTATAAATAGGTTCCATTTTGTTTTCTATGAATCTTTTCTCTTCATAAAGACCTGATTTCAAACAACTCTTTCAACTTTTATTAGGAGATATGAAAAGCAGGAGACTGCCACTTGTATTCACCATTCTGGTACTAGGAAGCATTACACCCTAGAGAATGGTGCCAGCACAGGGACAAGGAGCCGGTTGGAATGTGTTGCTTGTCACAGCAACAATTAAGCAATATTTCTTTATAAAAGATGCTGTGCTGTCCTTCTAAGATCACACACCACAACTGAAATGGCCATATAAACCCAACCTTATAAAAGAAGAGTAAATTTTAACTATTGAAGCCCTTAGAAATACATCTTGCAGCATATTACTTGACACAATAATATATATGAAGGGTATATATAAATATTTAAATGTATATACATGTGTATATTAAAATATAGATTTTTTTTTAGTCCTTGCCTCATGCCAGGCATCAGATATACATACTTTCACCTGTATTTCCTTCTATAATTTTAACAGCTCTATAAAATATATCCTGCTATTATCTGCATGTTATATATGAGAGGTTAAGAAACTTGCCCAAAGTCACACAGAACATAACGAAGCTGGGATGCAAACCCAAGGATTGTTCTCTCAGCTGCATGACATCTTGTTCTTACGGTGGTGAGAATTACTGGGGTATGATGAAAGGAACATCCTTGCCCCTTGGATGAACTGCGTCACATCCCTGGCCCTCATTTGTGAAATGGAGAAGATGGGCCATGAGCTGCCTCAAGCTCCATCAGGATCTAATGGTCCGTAATTTCTTGGAGCCACCTCTCTGGCTCAGTCCTTCTTTAACCACAATACAAGAGATGGATGCTGGTTAGTATGTATCATCGTCTTTCTCTTTTCCACACTAAGCTCCTGGCGTCATGTACACCGTTGTCCTTCCCTTTTTCTAAAGATCATTTAACACCCCATTTAGTCATCCTTTATAATGCTCTTCTTTCCAATGGTACAGTAAGAAGAACGGTTTTCGAAGTGATTTCTCTGCACTAAGGGCATGTCAGGTTCTAAAGAGCACCCAGCTAACATCCTGTTCTGCAGCAGGTAGATGTGATGAGGCCAATATCAACAGCAGAAATAATCTGGGTTAGTGAGAGGTAGGCAGGTTGACCAATTCTTTATCAAAGAAGAGCCAGACTGTAGCCTCAATGCTTGTTTCTAGCAACTCTCTTTAGGAATCATTCGTCCTAATCCCAAGCCACCAGGGGGTTGGTACAGCATGATCTCAGAAGAGTAAATGCATTTCATCTAAGTCACCAACTCCAATTGATTATGAGCGAGGTCCTGGAGTGCGGGGGTGAAATGTACTAAAAGATAGGTCTCAGCTCAGCAGGATAGAGCACTTATCGATTAATGATGTCTGCCAGGGGCAGAGGGTTTGAACAGAGGCACCAGGCTTGCTGCCTACTCACACATCCCACGAAATCCATGAATGGCACAGGCCGTGCAGTTAAATATACCTGGGTTCAAATCTCAGCCCCGCCCCCACTTACTAGTTTTATACTACTGGGAGAATTTCTTTTTTTTTTTCTGAGTTTCAGCTGAAATGGAATAAGTTGTAACAATAAAGACCAAAATGATTGGAAAGTGCTTAGTAAAAACCCACTAACTTGTAAGTTTCCCCAGTTAAAAAGCAGTGAAAAGAACACTGCCAGGTGAAAATGTTTTCTTTCTCTTCATCCCTTGGATTGGGGCAGAAATCACAAACTGGCAATCATAGGCTCAATTTCGCCGTTATACCTATTTTATTTGGCCCATGTTGTTGGTCTGCACAGTGTCTAAATAATTTAGAATTAGTTACCAACTTGTTTCACATTTTAAAAAAACCATATATCTCAGCTGTTTGAAATGCTCAATCTGACAATATTGGCTCTACTCACACATGTCAACAATCCACTGCAGCTCCCTTTGGAAGGTTCCTGAACCCTTTTTTTCTTCCTTTTTTCATTGTGATATATGTCATATATTCAGAAGAGTACATAAAATATACACACAGTTTAAAGAGTAATTATAAGGCTAACATCTATGTAACCAAGTCCTGGCCCGCACCCCCAGAAGACCCATGTGTCCTCCAATCGCAGCCTCTCCCTCCCTCTGGAGCCACCACCATGCTGCTCTTTGTGATAATCACTTTCTGGCTTTTGATTATATTTTACCATGCTGGTATGTATCCCTAAACTATCGGGTTGGCCAAAACGTCTGTTTAATTTTTTTCTGTACAATAGCTCTAGTAGTGCTTAGTTGTCTTTAACTTCATTCAAAACAATATTGTTAGATTGTATTGTGACAGCTGTCACATCAGTGTGCATTTTTTTAAAAACTTATCAAAATTGGTGAATTTTTGTGCAGCCATTTTAATACTGAAAATGGAAGCAAACATACAACATTTTCAATATATTATGCTTTATTATTTCAAAAAAGGTAAAAACAAAACTGAAATGGAAAAAAAAAAGATTTGTGCAGTACATGGAGAAGGTGCTGTAGACATCGAATGTGTTAAAAGTGGTTTGTGAAGTTTCTTGGTGCAGTTGATATTGGGGTCAAATAATTCTTTGCTGTGGGGCTATCTTATGTATTGGAAGATGTTTAGCAGCACCCCTGGCCTCTACCCACTAGAAGGCTATAGCAGGAGAGAGCCGACATACTCAAAATATCCAAGTCAATAAAATTATTGGTGAAAAGGAAAAATGTGTCTTTTATTTTAAAGGAAAAACTAAACAGATTTTGTCCAATCCAATATATAGTTTGGAGGGCTATATGGTCATAAGTTGGTATTGAATGTCTTCTTTTGGGTCTACCTGTTTTTACTCAACATCATGGTTGGGAGATTCACCCAGGTTGACTGATTTCATTTCTTTTCATTGCTGTATGGGCCATACACTCTTCAATTTCACTCTATGTCATTTGTCTACCTGGCCCTATTACAGGCATTTGCATTCATGCCTTTATGTCTGGACATAAGACTTTCCTGATACAGAGAAGTGACCACCCTTATAAGCATGTTCCATTCTCTGACCACTCCAGTCAAGATTCCCAGCCTGTTCCCCAGCTCCACTGTGAACTCAGCTTGCTGGTATACCCCGCCACCCCACCCCCACCCCACCCTGAGGCTTCAACCTAAAAAGTCTCAGTCTGTCCTATTATTCCTCCTTGTCCCTCCTCAATTCCTAGTAACTTCCCCAGCCAATCCAGCAAGTGACCTGGCAGCCAAGGCTGGCCACCCAGCTTTTATTGGTCCCTTCTTCTCAATAAGGGATTAAGAGATCAGTAAAGCCAGAGCCAGGTCACCCCTCTAGTAGCACATCAGGCAGCTCATAGCAGCCCTCTCCATGGCTTTTTGTCATTACCTCTGCTTTATGAGTCTTCATCCAGCTCTCAATCTATGCCAATGGCTCCTCCGCCAACACAATTTGAATTAATTTGTCAGGGAAAATTTTGTAAAATAATATATCAGCTGCATTACTTAAATAAGATCTATGATTTCTACTGTGATCCTTTCATCTTTTAATTTAGCCGTTCTATCAATAAAAGCAATCAAGTTTTCTTGGCAAATTTTTCTTTATAAATCAGGTTTATGGGTCATGGATTCACATTCGTCTTGATGTTTATGGATTTTCATTCCTATTATCAGTCCCTTTGTTTTACTACAATGGAAGTGAGACATCTAAAACAATGAGAAGAGGAGTGCTTTCCAATATACTTCTGGTTGTAAAAGTCAGGCTCAGAATTTCAGGAATGCTGAATGGCTTTATTCTGCCAACTCTCTGTGGTAAGTAGAAGACAAAGTTCTAGCCTCTCCGCCTGGCATGCAATGCTCTTTGACTACCTGGCTCTAGCCAGCCTCCCCAGTTTCATCTCTCCCCAGCATGAATGATGTGACAAGGCCCAGTGTTTCATAATCATTAATCCTTTTTCCTCTCTCTGCTACCCTGGTATCAGTTAGGACTCTTAAGTTGTGAGTGACAGAATGCTAAGGTGATGACATAAATTGACTTAACATAAAAAGAAACCTATTTGGTTCAAGTAATTTAAAAGCCTGGGAATAGCACTGACTACTAACTTCAGGTATTCAGGTGCCACCTGATCAGGACTTTAGTAAAATAATCTTCCCCCACCCCATCCCACTCTATTCTGCCTTACAATCACATAAATGCTTGTGACTTCTCTGATATTTCTATCTCATCATTTCCAGTCCTTAAAGAGTGAAAGTCTCTTTGGTATGTTGGATGGCTTTTCAAAATTCTTCTCTCCTTCTATGTTATAGAATTATACACCTATGACAGTAGTTCCCAGCCAGGGGCAATTGCCCCTGGTGGGACATTTGGTCATGTCTAAGAAACATTTTACTGTCATGGCTTAGGGGGCACACTACTAAGGCCAGGGGCACTAACATCCAATAATGCGTAGGACAGTCCTCACCATAAAGAATCATTTGGCTCTAAATGTCAAAGGTTCTGAGATGAGAAATCCTGTTCTATGCCCTTTGCTATGTGACTTCTCCGTGAACATATTTGTCTCCTTCATTAGTTGCAACAAAATGCTGGGTTTGCTGCCCAGGCCCTTACTGGCCTGGTCCCACCTGGCTTGGAAACATAGTCTATGCATGGATGCCATACACAGCCGTGCGCACAGTGCCACACTGAGGGGTGAGCAGGGCTAACTTGAGTCTGATGCCAGACTGATCAGGAGTGCCTGCAGAACTGTATCCGACCACAGACGACACATTTTCCCACTTTTCATGAATTCCCAGCAGTGGTAGAAGAGGAAGCCAGGCTCTTTCCTGCATCTGTAGTTAGGCTTATATTTATTTTTAAGGTTTCTAGATAGTTCAGTTACCTTTGGTCTAAAGAACGACATGGACATGTGTGTTGCCTTAGTGTGCAGACCCGGTAGATGGCACATGTGTGTGGAAGAAAAGTGGTTTTGTATAAGTTAGTGACTGAAAGGAACCTCAAAAGGTGATCTGCTCATAAATTCTTAACTGGGCAGGTCATGGTGGGTGGTCATGCCCCCAGCCTGTAAAGGATTTATCTTTGCCTTAAGCAAGCCCTGCCTATTCTTGTGTGTCTAAGTTAACATACCTTTCAAAATGCCAGAAGTAATCCTCTTTTCCAGGACCCTGAGAGGTGTAACCACCCTCAAGGAAGCGCATAATCTTGTTAACTGCTCTGTACCTTGCTTTTTCTCACCTGTATGTAAACTTCCTTACTTTCTCTCCTTAATTCCAAATGGATAGAAGAAACTGAAAAACTGTCATTCTCCAGAGCATTTGAGGTCTTGTTTCCTGGCATGTCATCAGTTTGGCTCAGATAAACTCATAAAAACTCTCTACAGGTTTGGACATTTCTTACACTGATATGTGGCTACTGGGAAATCAGCTTCCACGCACCATTTCTCTGTCCTCGCCCTTCCAATGGCCTCACCAGAAGCCCGTGCCCTTCTAAGAAGCAAAGTCTGTTGTTGCAGGGTGAGAATCGTGACCAACACCATAGTATTCTGATTCCCCTCAGGCTTTCCATCCCCTGGTATTGAGATAAGCAGCACAAGCAAGAAGCTAGGAAAATTCCTGGGCAAGTGGAATGGGGAAACTGAGACAAGAAGATTAAACAGGGCCAAACAGTTTGAGCAATTTATAGCCAGCTAGTGAATAGCAAGACCTTATCTCCCCTAACCGAGAACACTCGAGAGCAAATGGTTTATATGTTTCCTCCCCAACCAGGGAATACATAACCTCCCAGGCCATAAACCACAGGCCTCAGGGGAAAGCTGGGGAGGAATTCTAATGCAAACAGAAGATAATGCGGAACAAAGGAGCCAGTTTGGGAAGAAGCTGCAGACTTCCCTTTCAGCTCCCTGCTCCCCCTCCAAAATTCCTATATTTCCCATATATAAACTGGCTTCTGAAAGCTCAAGGTAAGGTGGATGTCAGGGTTTTAACCTGCCACCATCTCACCTTCTCAGACTGCTAGCCTCTGATATTATAAAAGCACAATTATAACCCGATCATTGTCTCTGCATTTGGCTGAGAGGTGACAGGCAGCACAATGGGACTCGGTTGCCCTCCGATTTCATAGTCATAGCAAATGCCTCACACCCTTTGCTAACACCAAAATAGGTACTTTCCACTTATGCCCACTTTCTTTCTCCCCACTACAAGATGATTTACCTGAGGTCTTGCAAGTTCAGTCATACCAGAATTAATATTTTTCGGCATAAAACCAAAGGAATTCATTTTTCATGGAGTTAAACCAGTTTTGTAATGGGGTGCAGAGTGGTGGGGGGTCCCCTGAAAATAGCAGAGCACAGCCCCCACAACCCTTGATTTGGGGAAGGGGGAAGTGGTTTAAGATACTTTGCATAACAATAGCAAGTAAATAGCCTTGCCTTTCCGCCCAGGGCAAAAGGTGTAGAGCCTATAGTGACTGGTGACTGGGCCAGGGGAAGTAGATGCCCACCCCAGATGCCCCTTTGTCACTGGGAACTCTTGCCTGATGTAGATGGCAGCCAAAAGAAGGTAAGAGATACTGGGAAGCTGGCAAAAATGGCAGACGCTAACACACCATAGGAGAGACTGGATATGAGGTCACAGAAGGAAATTCCAGGCTGAGCATTCAAATGAGGGCGGGCTGTAAGAGAGGAGAGAGTTTGCCAGGAGGTCTAGTGTGTAGGAAGGTCCACCACAAAGACAGGAGGTCTGGAGTAAGTGAGAGACGTGGGGGTACACCAGAAGGTCTAGACTAGGAGAAGGTCAGCCTAGAGAAGAAGGTGGCAGAGCTGACAGAGCTGCGGTGACCTGCCTAACCTAGCACGGATTCATGGGAGATACTTGGAGCTGAACTGTGACTGGGAATGCTGAGCTACAGACTTCTGCTTCTCTGAAGGATGTAAGGAGTCGCTCTCTTGGGACTGTGCCTCCCTGGGCTCTACCATGACCCAGTGTAACACGTCACATGTTTTCCTGAGCCACTGCATGGAGGCTGAGAACAGCGTACCACAGATCCTGAAGGAGAGAGCTCCTGCCAGAGGATGGTGACTCTGACTCCCACAAGTGCACATTCCAGAGAGAATGCAGATCTGTTTTCATGGCCGGCTTAAAAACAGATAAGGATATGGGGGACTCTCTGAGCATGGTTTTTGCTTGTAGCCTTTTGGGGAGCAAGGGAAGTGCTGGGTCTCACAAGAGAGGAGGGCTCTGAGCGGGAGTGCTCTCAGCACTCCCTGAGGTTGGAACCCTGTTAATAAAAACCTGTATCTTTCAACACTAATTGTTGGGTCGTGTCAGGGCAGCACATGGCCAAGCCCTGGTTTGCTCGGTTACAGTTTCCTTTAATACTCTATTAATACTAAAGGTTGTGCCTAACCTTAATCATCCAGTAATGCTCATTTTAATAGCTTAAAGCATATTATTTCTGAAACAACATGCAAATACAGTATTAAAAAAAGCAGACACCCTAATGCTGAACTTCACCTGGGTACAACAGGATCTGATAGGGGGCCCTACCAATTAATATTCACTTCATCTCCACCAGAGGCTGGGAGTCTGAATAGAGATGATGTGTCAGGGCTGTTAAACATAACTGCAGAATGCATGCCTAAAACACATTCTGGTTGCTAGAAGATGTAAGATACAAGAGGTAGGGCGTCTCTATGCTGATGTAACTCTTCCTGCTCAATTCCCAAGCTTAGCCAGAATAAGAATTTTAAAGTATTTGGGCCAAATGTTCATCTACTTGCAATTTGAGGGATATTTAAAAAGTTATCCACCAGGTCTCAGTATAATTTGAAAAATATATTGAAAAGAAGTATTGGGACTTGGGAGAAGATGTTTTGATCATAAATTAAAATTTCATAACACCACTACAGCCTTTTTTATGATACTTTTGTCTGCCTATGAAGCATTTCCCTTGAGTTCAACTGTACCATTTGCATTTTTAATATTCATTTGTTTCTAACTCATGCCCAGACTTTTTGACCATGTTTACATTAGAATCTAAAGAAAAGCACTGGCAGTTCCCAATTATTTGCTATAGAATGCTTATGTAAAATTGTTTTTAAGCAGATCATTGCACAAAAACACTCTTTTTATCTTGGAAACATTTTTGTAAAGGGGTAAAGGGTGCCTGACCAATGATTAGCATCAGAAAAGTTACAGTTATAACAAATATGTTGTAAAAGAAAAGATAACCATAAACTTTTCTGGATAATTAAAAACTTAGAGAAATTATACTTGTTCCATAAAATGAACAAAAACATACCACATATACAGATTATGACTGCATTCGATATAAACCAATATATTGGGTATTTGTTAACAACTGGGTTTGTTTCTTTAGACTTAGAAGGACTTTTTTCAAAAGTTGTGAAGAGGCTATTTTATTTTTAAAGTCTCTCAAAAACTGCTGATAAAATGCCAAATTTTTCCACTTCTAAGATTCCTACAGCAAGGGGTGGTGTTCAGAAATGTACCTATTGTCACAAAACTATCCTCAACTCCCAAACTATTTCTTTTCAACAAACCACTGAGGTAACTGATGTGTATACATGTGTGGGTGAGCGCACACACAGGAGAACAAGAGGTCGGCTTTCTCTCCTTATCTCCCTGCCTTCTCCTCACTCTTCTCTTTCCCACCCTATCCCACCTAGCCACCTCCTCACTCTTCTCTTTCATAATGTCACCACAGCACGTCTAACACAGAAAAATTTGAAGAGAAGAGGGATGCCAAGTGATACGTGCCTTAACTTGGGGTTGGCTTTAGAGCAAATGATAAAGAAAAGGGGACAGGTATTGGCTGACTATGTGGATATAACTTTTTATACCAGTTAACCAGTATTTTCTCTACCTCCAGCTTCCTCTCTGCTAGATACAGACCCAACTATAAATCAACATGGTGGGCAATGTGGTAGCCACAGTAAATAAAATTAGATAAGATGAACAATAAAATTTAAAGCCTAAAAAGTGGGAATAATCCCTATGCCTACTGCCTTCATATCAATTTTGGAGTCTAATTTGGAATTCTACTCATGTCACTGTGGGCTGGGAGGGATTATGGAGTGGAGTGAGATAGCTATTGTGGCTTGTTAGTTTCTTTGTTTTTTCCTGCTTTACATATTCCTCTCTTTTTCCCTCTTCTGGTCACAGGGGTAGACACCTGACATGAGCTCACCTATTGGAACATCCTATTTTTCTGAACACCGTGACTGAGGTGATTCAAGAAAGGCCAATCAGGTTTCTTCACTGGAATTGACATACAGATGATAGAAGAGAGAAATTCCCTTTGTGTTAGTATGAATAATCTGAGGCTACTAATAGCCATTGTCCCCAGACACATGGAAAGAAATTATCTGCTAAATGAGGAGAACCAGAAATAAGCGGAGAGAACATAAAGGATATGGATGGATAGATAGACAGACAGACAGACAGACGGATGGATGGATAGGTGGTGGATGAACGAGCTCTCCCTTATCTTTCTTTAAGAGGACAGAAGTGCCAAAAACTGTGTCCCAAAGCATAAATGTCTCTCCTATCAGATATACCCCTTATAGACCATGGGCCCTAATCAAATCCATCCTAGTTTGACTTTGTTTCCCAGTGCTATCAAGTTGAATGCTCAAAGTCCCAGAGAGACTTTAGTAAGCCCCTTGAGCAAGAAAATGAGCTTAATATATAAATTTCTTCCACAAGTCTTCCAACCCAGAGCCATAACATTGCACACAACCAGGATGTGCATGGAGCTACGTAGCATACTTCCCGGAGGTAAATGGAGTCATTGTCATTGAACCAGGTGGTAGTCAGCCCCACCATGTGACTCATTCTTTGGTGCAACTCTTTTACTCTTCATCTGAGTCTCTTCCAAAATGGATCCTCTGCTTCCCGTCTAGCACACTCCATGGTGGCCTTTCCTCAAGTCCAGATTTTAGAATGAACACAACTTAGGCCAAAGCTGGAATCCTGTGCTCTTTTTTTTATTTTATTTTATTTATTTATTTTTATTTAACCACCTGCTCCTCTGACCTTTGTGCCAGAATCTGGTAGATGATATGCTTGCTGGACCAATCACTGAGCTGAGGAGGGATGACTTACGGCCTTGGCCCCTCAGCATTTATTTGGGACTTCTGAGCCCAAATAGAAGACAAAGCTTGCTAAGTATAGGGAAAGCTTTGAAGTCCGCTTCTCAGAATACTATCTAAGCATAATGGGTAGAAGTTGTTTGGATTCTGATTCAAAGAAACCAAAAATAAAAACACCATTTATGCCCTGGCTGGTGTGGCTCAGTGGACTGAGTGCCAGCCTATGAACTAAAGGGTTGCCGGTTTGACTCCCAGTCAGGGCATATGCCTGGGTTGCATCCCCTCTCGCCGCCATCCCCTCTCTCTAAAAATAAGTAAATAAAATTTTTTTTAAAACCGCCATTGATCATATAATCAGAGAACTGAATACTGACTTGATATTTGATGCTAATAAATATATATTGTCATTTTTTATGTGTGATAATGGTATTGTGATTGTGCTTTTTTAAGAGTTCTTATCTTTTAGAAATACATACTAACATCTATGTGGACGAAATGATACGATGGCTGAGATTTGCTCCAAAATAAACCAGTCAAGGTGAGAGGTAGAGAGAAATAGGTGGGGATATAGGTAAAACGCATCTGCTAAGAATTCTTAAAGCTAACTAATGTTGCATAGGCCTTTATTGTACTGTTCTTCCCACTTCCATCTATACTTGAATATTTTCATAATATAAAGTAATTTCAGACATCTCAGGAGGCTGGGTTCTGGAGTCTCCTCACTGTAGGGAAGTAGACATACCTACATTAGAATTTCCCAGATGCAGGAAACTTAGTTGTACTATAGAAACTATTTTGAAATGTCTAGTTACATCAAAAATATACAAGAAAGTCAAGCTCTGTATACTATGCCATGGTGAGCTAAAGGAAATGATGACCCATCAAACCACAAAGATCTAGAAAATGTCTGTTTACACACAACCACTAACATCCCAAACAAAGCCAAAACACTGTATCTCCACCATCTGGTGTCAAAGATAGGGTGTGGTTTCTAATCAGAGGGAGAAAGACAGGCCCTTAAATCCATCCAATGACCACAGGAACCTTAGGAATTACTCAAATTCTTCTCAAGTTGTTGGTTTCAACCAGATATTCATAATGTGGGTTTTTAATGCCACCAGCCACTTCTCAAACATTACTACTTCAAATATATTCCTCATTGTATTAGTCAGGATTCTCCAGAGAAACTGAACCAATAAGAAACAGAAGATGAGAGAAAGAGAGAGAGAGAGTACAAAAAATTAATTACAGAAATCAGCTCACTCAGTTATGGAGGCCGAGAAGTCCCATGTTCTGCTGTCTCCAAGCTGGAGAATCAGCAAAGCCAGTGGGGTAGCTCAGTCCAAATCCAAACGCCTGATATGGAGTCGACAGTAAATTCCTGGTCTGAGTTCAAATGCCCAAGACCCAGAAACACTGATATCCCAGGGCAGAAGAAGATAAATGTCTCGGCTCATGCAGAAAGAGTGAACTTGCTCTCTCTCCACCTTTTTGTTCTAGTCAAGCCCTCAACAGATTAGGTGATGCCCACCTATATCCGTGATTGTGATCTTTACACAATTCACTGATTCAAATGCTAATCTCTTCTAGGAACACCCTCACAGACATACCCAGAAATAATGTTTTACCAATGACCTACCTGGGCATCTCTTGGTCCAGTCAAATTTACACATAAAATTAGCCATCAGCATCATATTAGAAAAATGCATTCAAGGATTCTTCTGTGGAATGTTCAAAGATGGCAGGTTGTGCCTGTTTCAAGCCCAGATCTTTCTAAGCAGCAAAATAATCCCCATGAAGGGACAGCCCAGGGTCCCTGACATGTATCTGCCTATCCCTCATTTATTTATATTTCTAGCAAATCACTGTGAGTGTATCATTTCTATCCTCTTGGAAAAGGAGCCTCTGCTTGGTTTTATACATGGGCAATAAAAGAGGTCTTTGAAAACCGTGTGGTAAATAAATCCACGGTCTGCTGTGCATCATTTTTATTGACCACAAGGAAGATGTTATCTGTGTGGCAGGACTATCATATCTAAGCATGACTTGACACAGAACCTTTAGGAAATATTTGGCTTTATTCTCCACTTAGACCTGGCAGGACCCAGTGGGAGAGGCAGATGATGTGAACAGAGTTCAGCCCTGGCTCCAAAGGAGGAGTTACCACATAAATAATCCCAGTTGCATCCCTGGATGTTGGCATTGCCTCTCCTGCCTCTTCTAGCCTCTGATACTCTCAGCTCTTGACATCTGTGGGCTCTGATGACCCTCATCTACAGCAATGAAGGCCCACATCCAATGATGGGATGCAAGTTTCCTCCTGTTTCTCAAATTCAGTGATCAGGTAAGATGAGCCATTGCACCATATGCTCCCTCAACCTCCTCCCCAGCCTCACTAGGTTTGTCTTTCCTCTTTATTAAAAATCTATACCAGTGGTTCTCACCCTTCAGAATGCATCAGAGTCACCTGAAGGACTTCACGTAACAGAGATTGTCAGTCCCACCCATAGAGTTTCTGATCCAGTAGAATTTGCATTTCTAATGAGAGCCAGGTGGTGTTGATGCTGCTGCCCTGAGGGCAACCTGGTGAGAAACACCAGAGTTATCCTTGAGTCTGAAGTCTTGTGTTGAGTCCCAGTCTTCTTGACTAGTGCCTTCCTCCTTGGCCCTTGACCCTATCCTCAGTTCCCCAAACCAGAAAGATCATGAAACAGAGATTAGCCTGATTTTACTTCAAGATCCTGCTGGTTCATTGTGAGAGTTCTACTTAAATACCACTTCATTAGCCATCTTGAAGGAGACTAAATTCTCCATACTATCTAGAACACGGTGGCTTAATTATTATTACTCCTCAATGTCTAGAACTGGGTTAAATTCCCTGAGTCCTTGTCCCAGCCATACCACCTTCCTTCTTGCCCTGTAGCCCCAATACTGAGGTCCTAATCCTACGTAGTAACCAAGCCAACAGGATAGTGTTCCAACCCTCTGCACCTCTCTCCACTCCTGGAAGCCTAGATTTCAGACCTCCATGTGACTCTGGTGCCTGTACTGCTGATTGGTCATATATCATTATTATTGTAATTATTTATTAATAAATGCTCTTCCAGGCAAAAGAAGGCCTCAGTTCAAGCCCAACTGCATAAATTACTCTCTGGGAAGAATGTGGTCAAATGCCTTTACTCCTCAGGGCCTCAGGGCTGGAAGAAACAATTTATAGATGCCCAGGTATCACCTGCAGATGTTATGACTTCATGGGGCCGGGAAGAAACCCAGGCTTTGCCATGTTCTCAAAGCCTCCTTGGTTTTGCAGCCATGGTTGAGAGTCACTGGTCCCCTGGTTTCACAAATAAAGAGACCAAGGCTCAGAGAGAACTGTGGCATGTCAAAGTTCCACAGACAGATATTAGAGTCTGGCACCAGGACTCTGGCCTCCCAATTCCTAGTTCAGAGATCCATGCAGCAATGGGAGTAGATGCCACCTTCCCACTCACAGGCGGGCCTGGACTGAGCAATGGTCATCTCACTTGGCTGTGCCACAGAAGCACAGAATTGCCTGAGGAGCTCTTTAAATGGAGATCCAAAATCTCACCCAGATCTCCAGCTGCATAGGAAACCCCAAGGGAGACAAGGAAGAGAGGGTGACTGGAGTGTCCCCTAGAAGTCACAGTGTTCTGCCAGCATGCTTCCTCTTCCACCTGAGTTAATAGCCTGGCTCTGAATTTGCCCTCCATTCTCTGGCTGTGACACTCTGAATAAACCTCACACTTGATTCTCACTAGGGCTCCAGATTTGAGGCTCTAGCCTGGCCTCTTACGATCCTCACATTATTTTCCTCTCTTCCCAGCTTCCCTAGGTATAGAGTTTGTGTCCCTCTCTTACAAAGGATCAGAGTCCATCACTGCCGGGCAAATCTTCAGAGGCCTTCCCTGCCCACACTAAAGCAACCCAGCCTCTCTCTCATTATACACATTATTACCTATAAAGGCTTCAGGGGCTACTAGAGAGAAACAAAAGTTCCCCCAGTGGCTCCTGTGGATGGTCTGAAATGTTTGTCACTGTCCTTCAAATAACAGGATTTCACTGGGACATATAATTTAGCTGAGTCTGAGCAGACCCCTGACTCCTCACTGGTTTATTTATGTCATTTATTGGGAGCTTTTAAAAAATTGTTTTTCTCAGTCAACCAAATGCATTGATGGAAGCACATTTTCAGCCTTCAAAAATCAGAATTACATTGTTGTCCAATAAATATGTTCCTGCTCTTTCATGGAGTTTTAAAATTGACCCATGAGGAAAAGAAAAATGGTGTGTGTGTTTGAGCATGGACCAAAGTCCCCCAAGCTTGGGTCAGCTGGGGTTCTGGTATCTTTTCAACAAAATGCAGCAATTTATTTGTGGAAATCCCATTATAGCTAATAAGAGCTAAAAACCATTAAAAAAAGATAAGGATGTCTAGCCATTTCAAGATTATTTTGTGAAATGTGCCCTGCTAAAAAAGGAATGAATTTTGCAAAGAACGTCACAAATCTGCTCATACTAATTCAACTCACATAAAACAATTAAAACTAAATAAATCTGATACCAGGGTTAAATGCCTTTTAAAATCTCTCTTTAAATACACGAAGTTTAGAAATTCTCACTACTTCTAGGAAAACATATGCTGCACACTTAGACATCAATGGCTATTATCAGACAGTTCTCTCTAAGCAAGATAATTGGACCAAATTTTTAAATTAACATGAAGGAAGATGGTGATATATAGAAATCAAAATTTTAAAAAACTTTCAAACTGTGGTAAATCATACCCTTTCACCTGTTCTGGATATGTTTAGTAGTGTCTTGAATAAAGACACAGAAAGAAAGCTTTTCCAATTTACAGGGGAAACAAAACTGAGTGAAATAAGTTATCCAGTAAAGAATAAAATAAAGATGATTCACATTGCTTTTGACAGCCCTGAAAAAATTATAGCCTTTACTAAAATAATTCTATTCTACCTCTAGAAATTGATTCTAGAAGAATAATTATAACAATGTTGGAAGAGAAAATTTTAAAAGAGAAATAAAACTATATGTATAAAGATGTTCAATACAGTCCTATTTACAATAGGAGAAATAACTAATGCAGATATTGCACAAATGTTTCAGTACGTTATAATGCATTCACTCAATGTAATATAGTGCTGTAATAGTTATGGAAATTTATATAATAACAAAAAAGTGTTTATTTTATTGTTAAGATTTTAAAAATCAGGGTATAAAATATAGGATCAAAAG
Source organism: Mormoops blainvillei (assembly GCA_004026545.1). Taxonomy (NCBI): domain Eukaryota; kingdom Metazoa; phylum Chordata; class Mammalia; order Chiroptera; family Mormoopidae; genus Mormoops; species Mormoops blainvillei. Next base: position 104,933 of record PVJD01000398.1, on the reverse strand, counting down.
TTTTTGAAAAAAATATATAACAGGGAAAGATAGCTGGAAAAAGTATACCAGCATGCAATAGTTTATTCTTTCATTAATTCCCACTAAACACAATCAGATACTCTTTCCACCACATAACACTTATTAAACACCTACTTAGGCCAGCACCTAGAGGATGACTTTTATTTTCTTTTACTTTCTACTTGTCTGTGATTCACAATTTCTTTTAATACATATCCATGAGGATGCAATTTCCTTAAGAGGACCCAGTTATGATAGTATTCTCTCACTGAGCTTATAAACGAATACAGGCTCTCTCCTTTGTTTTAAATTGCAAACCCTGTCCATGTTATGATCTCTCCAGGTCATGTGGGCCCTCTGCTCTTTCTGCTTCTCAGTCCTGAGAGATGCTATTTACCCTCTGATTGTAAGCTCATGGTGGGGGCCCACTGACTACTGCAGGCTTTCTGAGCTGGTTCTATTCCCTCTTTGAGTCCCCTCCTCGATAAACAAGAACATCACCTCCCCAAACCAATCCCCAATCATAGGTACATGACCTATTGGTACAATCCTTAACAATGACTATGTGGTTTAACATATGTAATAAAGAAAGGTGTTTATCACACAGCTTCTGAAATGCCCCGAACTCTCCAGACTGCCGAAGTCAGGCTCTGTGTGTTGCAAGTACCTGAAACTCTCTCAGTCTAGATACCAGGGCCTAGGCACATGACATTTTCTCTTTTCCAAAGACTTCTCCCAGATGTCCACCTATCTCATTTCATCATTTACATCCTGTCTTTGCTCAAATTTCCCCTTCTCAGGAAACTCCACAGCCACACTATTTAAAATCTCTTGACCACTTCCACTCACACTGCATCACACCCTACCCCTTTTCCTGCTTTTATTTTTCCATTGCATTTATCTTTTTCTTGCAAACCATATGTTTTACTTGTCTTATTTATTGTTTCTCACTCTCCCACATCTCTGCCTCAGTATCCCCTGAAATGCCAAGTTCTAGGAGGGCAGAGATATGTTTGTTTTTATTTTCTGCAGCTGCAATCCAGCCCCAAGAACAGTGTCTGGCACATTGTAGGTACTCAATATAATTTGAGGAATGAATGATAAGCAAATGATGCTATCCCAAGGAAAACTGTAAATCACACCAATCAGCTGTCATTTACAGAAGACATTTGCACACACTATTTCATTCAATCCTCTAGAGAACTCTGTGAGATAAATAATGTTATATTCATTTTACAGATGGAGAAATTGAGGCCTAGAGAGGTGAAATGGCTTGTACGAGGTCACTTAAGTAGTGTATTAGTTTTCTACAGTCACCATAACCAAGTAGAACAAACCAAAAGGCTTAAGCAACAGAAATTTATTTTCTCACAATTCTGGAGACTAGAAGTACAAGATCAAGGTGTTGGTGGGGTGGGTGCCTTCTGAGGCCCATGAGGGGAGGATCTGCTCCAGGCTTGTCTCTCTGGATTGTGGATGGCTCCCTTCCCCCTGTCTTCACATAATCTTCCCTTTGTGTGTGTGTGTGTGTGTGTGTGTGTGTGTGTCCAATTCCTCTTCTTTTAAGAACACCAGTTCTTAATGACTGGACGAGGGCCCACACATATGATCTCACTTTATCTTAATTATCTCTTTAAAGGGCCCATCTCCTAATACAGTAACATTCTCAGGTACCGGGGAGTCTTCAACATATAAATTTTCAGCCCATAGCAAGTAGCAAGTGTGTGGCAGTGCTAGAATTTGAACATGAGTCTCCTGACTCCAAACCACACCCTTCCCACTTCACTGTGCTCCCACCCACCCTAGGATAGCCCCTGGCCCGCAGACATGACAACTACCTCCCTACATGGGCCATCCACACTGTGCCCTTTGCTTCCGTGGCTGGGAATCTTTCCTCCTCCACCTACACATCATGGCTAAAACAGACAGCTCAATTCCCACTTACTGGAATGGCATGTGACCCAATTTCCCTCAAACTTTGAATCTTACTATTCCAGTTCCTCCACTGCTTTAGATTCCATTGTTCCACTGTGAGTCACATGGGGATCATCCTCTCTGTTATGTCATATGCACAGAGCATCCTTCTTCCAAATGGCTCCTGAGGCAGTGCACAAGCACTCTAGAAACCCACAGCCCAAATGATCCCCACAGGAGCCCCAGATGCTACGCTGGAAGGGCTGGTGAGAATTTGCTAGAGTTACAGCCCGAGATGACCCAGGCTCCACCTACCACTGGGCTGCTCTCTCACCCTGACTCCCTGAGGTCATCATGTTTCCTCTCCCAGATCTATGATAAATGCCTTTTTTTTTTTTTTGCGCTTCTTCTTTAGGGGCATTTATTAAGCTCTCCTATAGTGTTTTTTCAATTCTGAGCATTAGACACTATCATTTAAGGCTCAGACCAGACCTAAGCAATGATCCTTTACTGTTTCATTGTCACTCAGCTCAGATCCAACATCGCTATTAAGAAAGCCCAATTACTGAACCACAAAACCGTCTCTTTCCACCATCTAAATTTACAATCAAATTACACCAGGAAAATTGATGTGACCAACTGGTTAGTGATTGATCATTAAGAAAGCTTTAAAGAAAAATCTATTTGGTGGGCACAGTCAAGCTTTGGGGCATAGCAGATATGCTTTGATTGAAAATGCACATAAAAAGAAGAAAGACCCTTATTTGTATTATAAATATTGAGTTTCTTCCAAGTCTAAGGCACTGGCTGAGCCCAGGCTTACCAAAATTACAAGACATGGTTGAAAACCTCAAAAAGTCTACCACGTTGTAGAGTCAACAGAACGCCTCATCACTGTTCAAAATGGTGAGAAACAAGCAGCTCACCATGGCGCACAGTGCCACAGGATAGCAGAGAAAAATGACCCAGCCCTCCCACCCAGAAGAGTCAGATAATTGACCTTGAAGCAGATGCTGTCAGGTGGCAAAGGATACTAGGACAGTGGTCAGCACTGGAGTTCGGGCTAAGTGGCCCCACAATTTCCTGCATCTCAGTCCCTCCACTGACCCTCACACTATGGACTTAGAATACTATGCCAGGGTGTTCCTTCCAACTTATCTGGTCCAGATAGTCCTGGGTAGTGGGGCTATACTCCCCTCTTCCCCCAAATACCCACTCACTCTCATACACACACACACACACACACACACACACACACACCCACTCTCAAACATGTATTCACACATTCACACACATATTTATATACACATTCACACATTCATACACTCACACTCTCATACACATTCATGAATGTGCACTCAAATACACACACATGTGCTTTCAATTTTCCTTTCAACCTCACATTCAATTTCAAGTTGAAGTGAATCCCAAAGATGAGGATACTGAGGCAAAAAAAAAAAGTCCAGTATATGGGGCTGTCTGCCCCAAGACATCATTCTCAAAACAAGCCTGGTTTTGGCCAGGACTCATTCCGCACCAACTTCAGACTGTTCTACACACAGATATCAGATAGACCTTCCAAAGATATGAGTCACACTGTGTCTCTCTCCAGCTGCAACCCTCCAATGGCTTTACATGTCACTCTGGATTTTCTGGCCTATGGGGTCCTTCCGACCTGCCCCTGTTACCGCCCTGGCTTGTTCTCCCACTCTGCCCCCCACCCCACAGGGATTTAGCCCCCTTGCCCCCTTCTTCAAACATCCCCAGTGTGCTCTCCAAGGCACCAACCACTCTACTTGCTCTTCCCAAGGCCGGGAACTACCCTTCCCCTTTCAAGCACATGCCATCTTTCCTGTGAGGCCTTTTTTGGTCACCCTGTTGAAAACTGCCACTGTCTCTCCCACAGATCTCAACTCCCAGTTCTGTTTTGCTGAAGTTCATAGTGCTTATGCCAAATAACGTAAAGTACACTTTTTTCCCTTTGTAGGGGTTTTGCGGGGGGCCTCCATTTGTTCAGCAAGTAGGCCAGCTTCCAGAGGTGAGGAACTGCTGTCGATTTGGGCCACGGATGTTTCCCCAGCACGCAGGAGAATGCCAGGACAGAGGGTGGGCTCCACAAACAAAGAATCCGGTAGGTGCTGGATTCATTTGCCTCAAGGCCCTCTAGGGGGCAGTGTAGTTAAAGGACAGTCATCTTGACACTGATGGCTCCAGGTAAGCACCTTGGGAGCAAATAATGGGAGGAGGCTGTGAGTGCATGGCTCTAGGGGTCCCCACTCTTTTATTCAGAGAAGCTCCATTTGCATTCATTTTATCTCTTTGGATTTTCTTATATGATTGCCTCTAAAGAAAGATGACTACTGCTTTAAGTAAAAGTTTTTGGGGAAAGATCGTAGAGACAAAAAGAAATGGAGTGCAATTCAGAGTTATTGTCTGTAACAGTGACGAGTTCGGTCAAGTCACATATGTTTTCCAAGTTTCAGTTTCTATATGTGCAAAGTGAGGATGATGCCTACCTTTAGGGGTAATATTAACAACATTTAACAAATGGTGAAGCACAGGCGGCAGTCAATCATAACACACTGGTGCCAACATCGCAGGAGACAAAGGATGGCTGTGCCTGGCATAGGCAAGGGGCGTCATTAAAGTTTGGGTCCCCAGGTCGATCTCAATTGCCTTCCCAAACAATCAGGAGCCTTTGTGGTCCCTCTAAGAGATATAGAAGTGTAGAGGAAGGACACAGCTAATTCAGAGTGAGCAATCAAAACTCAAATCTTCTTGCAGCCACCTTTGGACTGCAGATCCAGAATGCCCCAGGAATGAAAAACCAAACAAAATGTCTGACCCACTTTCTCCCTATAGCCCTTGCCAGGGATCAAACAGTATACCCCAAAGCTACAGACAAGTCATAATATAACAAGTCATAATAATGTTATATTATGTGCCGCATAACTAATGTTTAAAAAGCATTTCTGCAATAAAATGTCTCTGTAATAACCAGTGTGAATCACAAAGAAGCTATGGCCATGTTTAATTTGATTGCAGAAGAGATTTCTAGTTAGTGGAGCATCACTGCCAATGGCCCCTTACTGGACACAGCTAAACACAGTCAAGTGATTGCATTTCCAATCAGTGGCAGAGCCTGGGACTGACAAATCCCCTGTGAATATGTTTCCTAGCCACAAAATTCACCCTTCGTTCTCTGCCTGGTTTTGCAACTGTGCGTTCTCCAACCTTTCCCTATTATTGGGCTGTTTGCTGGCATCTCCAGGGAGGATCTTCACATGACTCTTATGAAAGAATTCTCGGCAGAGACTGCCTGATGGCATACCTCTGTCGAGTCATTCTTTCAATTTGGTGAGCTGATGAAATGCATCAATTATTTGAAAGCACTAAAGTTTGACAATTTCTTCATGAAATGAATATTTTAGTCCCTGTATAACAATGGAGGCAGAATGACTTGGAAAAAGAGGGAAATTGACAGACAGGGGTTTTGTAAAGGGAACCAATTTCTCCTTGGCGCAACAGACCTCTCTTTACCCATTCCTTCCCACTTCTTGCCTTTTTCACCCCTTAGCTGCTACTTCCCTGGGAGTTTTCGAGTCAGTGGGGAGGGAAAGAGGGGATGCTTATCTCACATGGTAGATCCAGCCGTGGCATGCTTATCAGTGCATGGTTGGATCTGATAGAAATAGGGATGAATTTTGGACCTAGGAGACATGAATCACTAAGTCTAAAGAAAATATTTCCCTGTCCCTGGTTTGGCTGTGGACAAACAGACCAGTTGTCCAGTCCAGTCTTATAGATTTAATTGCTAGTTTTAAGTGCACAGATCTTTCAACCTAATTCATAACTAATCCAAACACAGCTATCTGCTACTAAAAATGAACTATCAGAAATTGCATGTTATTTACTCTTCTATAAAAGTATACATTGGATCAAGTTAATGGTTATCTCTATAATAATGTGTTTTATACTTACATTCCGATTTGCTTTCTAAACAAGCAATGTTATATTGTGGTTAAGAACTTGGGCTTACAAGTCCAAATGCCTGGGTTAAACTCTTGACTGCCATTTCTTACGTCCATAAAGTTGATTCTGCGTAGTAGCAGACAGTCTACTCAAATTTCTGTTCTGAGCAGTGTATAGTAACCCCTCCCAACATATATAGTACTTAACAATTTCAAAATACTCTAAATATATGTTATCTTAAGGAAATTTTCTAGGTCATTGTGGGGAAGGAGACATTATCACATCTCTTAAGCCTTCACAATGATAATCTCTCTGCTCTGAAAGTTCCCCCTCATCTTTCAGATTTCAGCTAAGATAACACTTTCTCCAGAAGAAGCTGACCTTCACCCAGATCTGGTACATGGTGCCATAAACTGCCATCCTCTATTTCCTCTGTGGTAGCACTCAGAGCACTTTTCTGTCCTAGATTGCTTACACATCTGGCCCGCACAAAACAGAAGCTCTGTGTGCATCTTACCATTACATGCTCAGAGCTGAGCACAATGACTAAATCTAAAAAGTATGTATTATTTCTTTAAGGCATGCATTATTTAACTAATAGGTTAATTAGTTTGAAGACATAGAAATCAGGAACAAAGCAAAGATGTTCACTCTTCCACTCCTATTCAATATTGTACTGGAAGTCCTAAAGAGTACAATAAGGAGAAAAAAAGGTATACAGATTATAAGGAAAGGAAGAAAACTGAAATTATTTACAGATGTCATGAGTGTCTGTGTAGAAAAAATGTAAAGAATCTACAAAAAAACTACCAGAATGAAAAGATGAGTTTAGCAAGGTCGCAGGGAAATTAGGTCAATATGCAAAAGTCAACTGTATTTCTCTACATAGTAATGAACAATTAAAAATTAAAATTTTTCAATGCACCATTTATAATAACATCCAAAACCATGAAATACTTAGGGATAATCTAACATAATAACTATTAGATTTGTATGCTGAAAATTATAAAACATTAATGAGTAAAATATATATATATAACAAAATAAATGGAAATATATTAAGTTTAGTATCAAAAGATTTGACATTTTTAATTCTCCCTAAATTGATCTAAATATTCCATACAATCCTAATCAAAATCCCACCAGGTTTTTTGTTAAAAATTGGCAAGTTTGTTCTAAAAGTTATATGAAAAAGGAAAAAACCTAGAAAAGCCAAAACAATTTTGAAAAAAAAAAGTTGGACAATTCATATCTTGTTTTCAGAATTACTATAAAATTAGAGTAATTAGGACAATATGGCAGGGTAAACAAACATTTTTTGTAAAAGATCTGATAGAAATAACTACAGGCTTTACAGGCCAGTCTCTTTCACAACAACTATAGAGCAAAAGTATCCATTGTTAATATGTAAATAAATGGGTGTGACTGTGTCCTAATAAAACTTTATTGTAAAAACAGGTAAAAGTATAGGTTACTCCTGAAGTATGGTATTGGTGAAAATATGGACATACAGATTAATGAAATAGAATGGAATTCCCAAAATAGGCCCAAACATGTGTGACTAATTGATTTTTTTAATTAAAGATACAGTGATGATGAAAAGCAAAGACCTAAAACCAAAATTACTCTACCTAGCAAAACTATCATTTAGAATCGAAGGACAGATATAGAGTTTTTCAGAGAAGAAAAATCCTAAAGGTGTTCATCACCACCAAACCAGTACTATATGAAATGTTAAAGGGTCTTCTTTAAGAAGAAGAAAAAAATAAAAAATATGAGCAATAAAATGGCAATAAATATGTATTTATCAACAACTGAATCTAAAAAACAGAGTACACTAACAAGTAGAACAGAAAAAGATTCATAGATGGAGCGAACATTTTGATAGTTGCCACATGGGAGGGGATTTGGAAAGATGGGTGAAGAAGGTGAAGGGATTACGAAGTACAAATTGGTTGTTACAGAATAGTCAAGGGAATGTACAGTACAGCATAGGAAATATAGGAATAACATCCTAACAACTACATGTGGTGTCAGGTGGGTACAAGGTTTATCCAGATGATCACTTAGTAAGTTACATAATATCTAATTACCAGAGTGTACACCTGAAACTAATATAATAATGTATGTCAACTGTAATTTAAAAATAGAAAAATGACTAAATGGCAAAAAATAAATAAAATAAAAATAAAAAGATACAGTGGTAAGAACCTTGACCCATATCACATTTCAAGACTAGATCATAAATGTAAATATAAATAAATTACTGACATAAATTTAAAACCTAAAACCATAAAATTCCTAAGAGAATTCCTAAGAGAATAACCTAAGTTCATCTTCATGAACTTGGGTTAGACAAAGATTTCTTAAATAAAACACAAAACCATCAACTAAAACACAAAAAAAAATGATAAATTGGACTTTATAAAATTTAAAACTTCTGCTTTGGTCAGTTGGCTCAGTTAGTTGGAGTGTTTTCCCATACACCAAAAGTTCGTGGGTTCAATTCCTGGTCAGGGCACTTACCTAGGTTACAGGTTTGATCCCTAGTCAGGGCACAAATGAGAGACAACCAATCGATGTTTCTCTCTCACATTCTTGTCTCTTTCTGTCTCTCTGTCTCGCTGTCTGTCTGTCTGTCTGTCTCTCTCTCTCTGTCTCTCTGCCTTCCTCTCTAAAATCAGTAAAAACATATCCTCAGATGAGGATTTAAAAATAATGTTTTAAATTTAAAACTTCTCTTTGAAAGACACTATTAGAAAATCAAAAGATAAATCATAGACTAAAAGAAAATATTTGCAAAACACATATTGATAAAGAACTTGTAGCTAGAATACATAAAGAAATTTCCACATTCACTAAGAATAAAACAAACAATATAATTTTTTAAATGGTCAAAATATATAAACAGACACGTTACCAAAGAATAGCTCTGAATGAATGGTAAACAAACACATGAAAAGATGCTCAACAATATTATTAATTGGAAAAGTATGAACTCAAACCATAATAAATGGCTAAATTTTTTTTTAATTGACAATACCAAGAGCTGGTAAAGATACAGACTCAATTTCTCACTCATTGCTAGCAGGAATGCAAAGCAGTAGGGCCAATTTGGAAGGTGGCTTGGCAGCGTCTTAAAAATTAAACATGCACTTCCTATATGATACAACAGTTCTACTGTTAGGTATGCACTCAAGTAGAATATAACATGTCTACACAAATACCTTTATGAGAATTTTTATATCAGATTTATTCACAATCTCCAAAATCTGGAAATAACTTGAATGTCCATCAATTTTTTAATGGATAAACAAACTGTGTCACGTATTTTCAATTTAATATTATTCATAAATAAAAAGGAATAAGCTATTGACAATGCAATAACATGGACTGATCACAAAAGCATCATGCTAAGCAAAAGAGACTAAACACAAAAGGTTATATACTGTATTGATTCCATTTATATGGTACTCAGAAAAGGGCAAAGTCTATGGAGAAAAACAGATCAGTGGTTGCCAGTGGGTGAGAAGAAGGACTTGACTACAAGAAGGTACCTTGACTATGATAGTCTGGTGGTTATATAACTGCACACTTTACTAAAACCCATAGCACATAACAATATGAATTTAATGGTATACAAATTGTACTGCAATTATGCCCAATGGCTTTTTCAGTGGTTCCCCAATGCTCTCAAGATTAAGATAAAAAACTTGTCTTTACCCTGGCCTAGCTGTGCTATTGACAGTATCTTCTATGAATTTTCTATATAACCACCCCAAGATTCTTGTTAAAATGAAGACTTCCACCCCAAATCGTCTGCAGAATCTCTGAGGTAGTTTCAGGAATTTGCATTTTTTAGGCAGTTCCATGGGCAATTCTAAAGTTCATTAAAGGTTGAGAATCCCTAAGGAAGAATTTCTGTCTGATGACCTAACTGTCTTCTCAGCTCCGTGCCTTCCCCAGCCCCCACTATCTGCACTCCTGCCACAGTGGCTTACTACCTCCCCTTGGGGCTGTCCTCCAGCCTCCCTGAAGCCCAGCATAAATGTTACCTCCTAGGGACACTTTCCAGGACATGTCCCAAGTTGGACAGATGTACCTGAATTCACTCTCACTACACCCTGCAAGTCTCTTTCCCTGTATTTCTCACTGGGGTAATTAAACAACTAACTGATAAGAAGTGGTATACTGCCCATCTCCCCAGGAAAGCTTCACTCTGTCAGGGCAAGTCTTCCCTGCCCCTCCCTATGTTTGCTGCCTAGCAGTGTAGCCGACCTATAGTCTTAATACAACAGCAAATACTTACACTGTGCCCACTTGGTGCCAGAAATGATGCTCAGTCAATATATGGAAATATTAATTCACTCAATCCTCACGACAGCCCTGTGTGATGGGTCCTTTTATCATCCTCATTTTATAAAGGAGAAAACTGAAGCACAAGGAGGTTAAATAATTTGTCATGGGTCTCACAGCTGCTAAACGGCAAGCCTGGGTGCAAGCCCAGGAAGTGTGGCCTCAGAGAACATGAGAGGAACCATTATGCCGTGAGTTTAATATCTCTGCTGAATGAACAAACGTTGACTGAATAGGAAAAATCAAGTCGACAAACCAACAACCCTATTAGTAATGAACTGACACCAAAGGTCAACTCTGCTGGTCCTCAATGCCAGTATTATCAACCTCTTCTCAGACACCCTTGGTCCTTAAACAGTTCACCTCATCATGGGTAACAGAGAAGAGAAACCTATACTAAGGTTTCTCAAACAGAAACTTGGAGATTTCCAGTTTTAGAAAGCTTTTTATCAATGGATAGAGAAGAGAACAGCAAAGAGAAAGACTGTCGGCAGCCAGCAGATTCCCACAACTCCAACAATGTGGTCCCGCTGCTCGACCACATTTGCTTGAAGAGGATAATCAAGTCCATTTACCAGACATTTGAAAGAGCAGGGATGCTTTCTCTAGACAGATAAGCAAGGCAAAAACAAACTAATTTGTACTTCCTTTCTCAATACTTGGACTTCTCTAAATCAGTCAGCAAGCTCTTAGGGATGTTTTTGGGGAATCAGGAGAGAGAACAATGACTGCAGGTATGGTTATTGGTATCCAGCCAGACCACAGACTATCAGAGAGGGGAAAATGAGTTCAGACCAAAGGTAACTGGCAATCTGACCTGTCAGTGGGTGGTCTTCTACAGAGTTGCAGCATTTCTCTTCTGTATGTCGCCCCAGAACCCAGAGGTGTGCCTACTACCTTAAAAGGCTGAGGCTGCACCCTGATTCTACAGGATCCACCCAGGACCACAGTACTGTAAATCAGCACCCTCCATCTTTCCAGTACAGAACAAGAATGGGGTGGGTGCTGGCACAGGCTCTGACTCATGAATCAATAGGCCTGGCCTGGTACCTATGATTCTGCTTTTCTAATAAGCTCCCAGCTGCTGCTGATCCTGCCAGTCTGGGACCACAGTTGAACCATGAAAGTGGCGGAGGTCCACTGACCATAAAAGAGGAGTATTAGCTCCATCAAGTTATTAGAAGTGGTAAAAAAAAAAAAAATCCATTTCCCTAGACAACTAAAGATATATAATCAAAACCGAAAACACAACATACCCCTTTTCTCTTGCTTTCCAGACACACGAATTTGCAATCAGTCAACTAGCACTTAACGGATATTTTCTGAGCAATGGGGGGCCCATGGTTTAAAATCAATCAGTTGCTATGATTATAACAACCCAATGTGATGTGTGTGGAAAAACTAAAGCTGAAGGGAATCAGGATTCCATCCAACAATAGGAGAATGTGTCTGCAATGCACCTCATGTCTCAAAGTGGAATCTTTGCAAGGAATTGCCCATCCCATCAGGCCTCCTCCATGGTCCTCAGAACAAAGGCTGATAAGAGGTCCAGTGGACAAGGCAGAGAACTTTTTTAAAAAATTTCTCTATGGTTATAAGAAAGGATTTGGAAAAAGTTTACACAAGAAGATAAAATGTTCTTCTGAGCTATAATTAAACCACTAATGAGCTGGGGAAGAAAACGGGGAAACTTGTGCTGCATAACAAAGTTTCAGTCACTACGGACTGCATGCATATATGACAATGGTCCCATAGATTTTAGTCAAGCTGACCTTCCTATAAGAAATGAAAGGATATGTGGTTTAGGAAAGAAAAAAAAATTCTGATGGGAGCAATATCTGTGGGGCTCAGCAGTAGATTACCTCTCACTCATAGCATCTCAACTTTAGGACACAGATTACATCGCAATCTGTCAGCCACTGACCTTTTTCTGCACAGAGGGACCTGTCTCCCCAGCGCTACATATTCAGAGGGCAATGTAGCCCCCCCGCCCCCCAGATCTAGCTTGATGGTATGCAGGGTACATTGCTATAAATTCTTTGTTAAGGACCTAAGACCCTGTACAAGGACACAGGTCCATAGGACCAAACTTGACAAGTATTAAATCCACCGCCACTTTAGTGAAAGTTTTTTTCAAATCAATGCCAAAGAGAGCCCTTTGTGCCAAACAGGGCCAATGGAACAAAAAACAAATTTGTAAGATCAAAATATTGAGTCCTCAGTTCTACACCCTCTCCATATCAAACATCCTCTTTTTTTTTTTTATGAATACCACAAAGTTCCTTAGCTTGACCACTGCTCCAACATGAAATAGCAAAAACCACATTGCCATGACAATCCCCTATGTTCTTATATCTCTCCATCTTGATTTCTTAATGCTGCTGATCCTCAAGCCACCTTTCACTCCCTCCGGACTGTCACTATTATGGTGACTTACACCTTACCAGCCAGTTTCTCCTGGATGTTGCCAATCAATCCAGTCTACATTGCTGTCCATGGAGCTGCACTGATGGCTTTGATATTTTATTTCTGATCTTGTCAGAAGGAATCAGTGGGAGGGCTGATGGGACAGTTTTTATAAAATCTACAATAGTATATTCTAATGACCTAGGCCATCACATTCACTCACTATTTACTTATTGACTCACACTGGGCAACTTCCAGGACTGTAAGCTCCATTCATGGTAAGTGCCCTTTACAGGTGTACTATTTTTTATATTATATACAGTATTTTCACTGTACCTTTTCTATGTTTAGATACACATATACTTACTATCATGTTATGCTTGCATACAGTATTCAGTACAATAGCGTGCTGTACCCGTGTGTAGCCTAGGAGCAATAGGCTACATCATACAGCCTTAGTGTGCAGCAGACTGCACCATCTAGGCTTGTGTAAGTGCATTCTTGATATTCACATAACGATGAAATCGCCTAATGATTCATTTTTTTTTAGAAGATATCCCTGCCATTAAGTGATGCGTGAGTGTATTTCTTGCAAGTGATTTCCTATCTACCACCTTCAAGGACACTCAAAATCACTCTGTAGGTGGGATATGTTATTATCCCCATTTCTCAAACAAGGAAATGGAGACTTCAAGAACTTAAGTGCTTTGTTATCGCTCCAACCAACATCCACAGGAGTCCTGCTCTATCATGCCAACTCCAAAAGAAGCTAGCTGACTCACAAACACAAGTCATCGAGTGCACAAATACATCTTGAAAGCACTATATGGTTTCCCAAGTATTTTCATACACGTTGTCTTAAGATATGTGAAAATAAATGAGAAGTTCATTTCTCAAAATATCATACTTCATGTGAAGACAGACTCATGGTAAGAGATCAAGTGATGGGATCCAAATGTACAAATGGAAAGAGATGTGGTGTCATAACATCATAGGAGGGACATGGATATCAATGACAATCAATATTAACACAGTGAGAACTAACAGTCATTAAATACTTTAAAATATCAAGCATTTTTAACAATGACTGGAATGTCAAAAATTGTGCCAAGGGCTTGATACGTAACATCTCACTTAACTCTCAGAACAACCATGGGTGGATGGTGGCATAATAACCAATCCCATTATCTGGATGAAGAAATGAAGCTCAGCTAGCTAAGTAAATGGTCTAAGATCATATAATCAGACAAGGCAGAAACAAGATTTAAACTCAGGTCTCTGAACCTCAAAGCTGGGGTTCTTACCCACTGCACTCACTGTGGACGAAAGGGAATTTGGGGGAAAGGACTCATTGGTCCAACTCTTTTCTAAGGTATCTTGTTATTTGGTAACTGATTCAGAGCCTCATGGATACTCTAAGCTGGGTCCTTGGTGATCAGGTTCACATATGAGACCAGTGTGTTGAGAGACAACCAGAAAGGAACTAAGCTCTGAGTCATAGAGAGTTGAAAAAAAAAGAGGTCAGATGGGGACAGAAGGTTCTGAAAGGAAAGAGATCTCGTGGAAGCTGAGACCTATCTGACACCTTCACAACCACATGAAGTAGATTGCCAGAAATTCCCCAGTTCCTGTATTACACCTTCTATTCCTCAAGGTATCCAACCTTAACAATTATTTGCATTCATTCAATAATGATTTGTTTCCTCCTACATACCAGTCACTGTGCTAAGCACTGGGTATAGAGCAGGAAACTAGGCCAAGTCCCTGGTCTCATGAAATTTACATGTGGTATGGGGATGTCAGACAACGCAAATAAGGATATAAGACAATGTCAGTCATTGATAAGGGCCATGAAGAAAAATAAAGCAGAGTAAGATGCAGGTGAAGGTATTTATTTTCAAGTTTCTGTTGAAATATAATATGCTCATAGAGAAGTACGCAAGTCAACTTTTACATCTGACTGAATGTTAACATGCTGAAAAAAGTGTTACAAGCAGCCAGATCCTAGACAGGCCCCCTTCTAGAACACTACCCGGGATGGTTAGGGGAAGTTCTCCTGGAGAAAGTGACATTAGAACAGAGATCCAAATAAAGAAAAGGAAGAAGTGAGTCATGAGGGAGGGTATTGAGGGAAAGAATATTCTGGGCAGAAGAGAAAGCAAGTGCACAGACTGAATAAACTAAAGGCATTGAAGGAATAGCAAAAAAGTCACCGTGTCTAAGTCATAGCAGATGGATGCATAATAGATGGATGAAGGGATAGACTAATGGAAGGAAGGAAGGAAGGAGGGAAGGAAGGAAGGAAGGAGGGAAGGACGCATGGAAGGAAGAAAGGAAGGAAAGGTGGATGAAGAATGAAGTGAGGGGTAGAAGATGACATCAAAAGAAAGGCAAGAACCAAATCAGACAAACAATCACTTCCACATGTTGTGATCATGTCTCCTGGATTTTCTCAGGAGGTCCCCAATTTAAAATACCCCATCCCTGCTGTCCTCATGGACATTCAAATATTGGCCAAACTGTGATTCCTACTTTTAGTTCAGGAGTGTCATTCAAATAATGTGGGTTGATTCTTTGAAATGAGAAGCTAGGATTTGATTCTAAGAGCACTGGGAAATCACTGGATGGTTCTTAGCTGAGCAAGGTGTGATTTCATTTGCATTTTCAGAGCTCAAGTGGAAGACAGGCTTAAGGGGTAGAGTTGAGCAGTGATCCAGTGAAGGTAGCTTTTGACCTCTGGGGATGAAGAATCATACCATCTCCCTCCTCTCCCCACTCCCAAACCTTTTCACTACACATGTTAGATGAAAGGGCCAGAGCTGCTCTAACTTGAATCTTCCCAGAAAGACACTATAGCCTTGGAGAGCCTTGCGGGCCAGCCCAGGGCCCTGGTCTCAATTACAGTTTCCAGTGGTCAAGCTGGACAAGGCAAACTGCAGCACACTGGTATTCTCTCAGGATAAATTCTACAGAGTTCTGTCTTCATTAGCTCCAGGCATCTCCCCTCTGGGTCACTTCTCCACTTACCCCTCTTACTTATCCCACAGACACTGAGTGTTTCTCTGTTCTTCCACCCCCACCTTAACCCAAAAGCATAAGGATATGTGGCAAGTACCGTGGAGCCTGAAACTCTTCTCATCAGTGTATGCGATCTCAATTTTTACAGCTTAAGCCTCAACTAGCTCCCTTAGTATGCAATGAAATGTCTGCCTCCAGTAGAAATTCCAGGTCATCAGAAATCGGAAGTGGAGAGGTTTGCAGACAGAGAAAGGCAGGGCTGTTCTTTGTGCCTCTTAGATGACCTGGTGAAGAGACAATGCCCCAAATGTTCTCAACAGTAAGACCCCCAGTTGATGGCTGCTGCTCTTTCTCCCCTAAGCTAGCCTTCCTACCCCCAGCCTTGTCTCAGGTCACCTCTCACCCTTAACCAACACCAGAATCACTAGTTACCCCCCTAGGCAGCCGCCCCCACCCCATCTGGCACCAAGGACGGGGGGAGGGCAGAGAAGAGATGTTCAAGGGCACCAAAAAGTGGTTCTGATCCTCAACCAAGAGCCACTGATAGGGAAGGACATGGCAAGGGAGCCCAGCCAAGGAATTATAACCAGGATCCGCGCAGGGGAGGAGCCAAATTAATGCTAATTAGTGAGAAGGAAGAAGCAACAAGGTGCAAGTAGAAGAATGTGGGTTGTCTGAATAATCAATGCTAATCACAATCTTTTATGGGAATTGTTTCCCATTTTTTCCTAATTACCATTCGCTACAACAATGATAAAGCATATCACTAAATATAATCTCAAATTAACTTTGTAGTAAGCTCCATTTGATTATAACAGTAAATTCTTTGCAAGTCCAAGGAGTGATTACAAAGTACTGAGTGTTTTCAAAATTAACTCATAACAAGCCTGCTCTTTGCTGGTGGCCCCAGGCCTCAAATAGACGGGCTCTGAGCAATCACTTCCGCATGTTGTGATCGTATCTTCTGGACTTTCTCAGGAGGTCCCCAATTTAAAATACCCCATCCCTGCTGTCCTCATGGACATTCAAATATTGGTCAAACTGTGATTCCTACTTTTAGTTCAGGAGTGTCATTCAAATAATGTGGGTTGATTCTCAAATTTTATGAGGTCTGAGAACTCACAAGTCACAGTGGTCCAGTTGTCGCCTTGTGTTCCTCAGCCAGCCAGGACAGATTCCTGTCATTGTGTAAGAAGTAGGTACTTTGATGCTCCCCTAGGTCTATAATAAAGCTCTGACTCCTCGCTTGGGTTAGAATTTTGAAACCTGGACATTCCATCTCCACAAACTCTAAGAAGGGTAAGTACCTTCTCCGCAGTAAGGCATGCACCCATTCACCAATGGCCAAAGTATGGGATTATTAGTCCAAATAAGGAAAAAGCTATTTTGAAAGGACCATCACCTGGAGTCCTGCTGGATGTTTTTGAGGGAGCTGCCCTGCTGCTGGGGAGAAAGCTGAAAGAATTTCAGTCTGACCCCATCGAGCCTGGGGCATTGTATTGCCAGAAGAGATTGTCTTCCCTGAAATCAACCCAACCTCCAGAGTACAAACTGAATCTTCTCTGTGGGTCAACCTGTATCACTCAAAACAAAAAATCCAAAGCTACAAATGGAGCCCTATTGGACAACAGCAGCTCTCAGCAGTTGCCAACAGCTGGAGCCAGCCCCGTCCCAGCTTCTGCCACTATAGCCCACTGGCCCATCACGAAGTGGTTTCATGCCAAAAAGGGAGAGGAAACATTGTTTACAATCTCAAAGGATAGAGATCATGCTATTATAGTATGCTATAATGACTATCATTTATTAAGGGTTACATAAGGCCCGTAATGGGTATGGCCCAGACCATCTCTTCAAGAGCTGTGGACTTAGACTTTTGAGGTCACACCTGAATGAGGCTGTTTACACAGTCCTCCTATTCTTGTATGTTTGTTAAAATCATTCATCTGCCCAAAGTAAACATTTAAAATTTAGCAATTTTGCAATAATTTTGGAATTTCTTTATTTTTAAACATACCTGGAGGCTCAACCATGTGAATTAGCTGGGGCCTCTTGAAAGTTCACAAGAGTTCCTGTGCCTATTACACAGTAAATGTGTTAAATTCACTGCTTGGCATTTTAGGTGTATTATTTCTAATTCTCACAATAAAATTGCAAGATCGGTATTACTATTACTATTATATAGCTGATATCGAGAAGTGGGTATTATGGTTTCTGTTGCAAGGTAGATAATATGATTTCTATCGCACAGATGAGGTTGGGAGGTGGATATTATTATTTCTTTACAAAGATGAGGAAATAAAAACTTAAAAGAGTCTTAGAAGCTTGCTTAAGAGCATATGGCTTGGACAGGTGAGGTTATCAGCCCTAAAGAGGCTGGTTCTGATGCACTTGTACAAGAAGCTGTTTTTGCAGATTGGGGTCATGTGGCCCTGTAGAAGCAGGATTCCCTTTACTGAGAAGGAGGAGACCTCCTGCAAACCTCCATGGAAACTGTGCCCCAGCCAGCCTGTGACTATTTGCATGTGTCTCCCGTGAATCAGCAGTGTACAGGGAGTTCTCTGCCACCTCCATCACTCCCAGCACCTGTCACAGAGGTGTTCCACTAATGGATGGGATGGGCCCTGGGCTTTCAAAGCAATTTTAAAAATGAATATCTGAAACAGTGCATGTCAAGGTTGCAAACAGAGATGCTTCAGTGACAAACATCCTTAATAATATAACAGTACAGCTGCTACGCTAAGTTCAGGAAGCACAGAAACTTCCCTCTCATTGCTGGGAACACTCTCAAGACACTTTCTGCAGAATGTGGTCAAGGCCCCAGCTGCAGAGTTCTGTGTGGCAGCACCTTACCAGGTTAAGGAAAGCCAGCCCCCACTTCAAAGCTACAGCAGGACAATGGCTGATTTTCAATGCTGCATGCCACAGGAAGTTACACATTTCTAAGAAGGGTATAGCTGCAGATCTCTTCCGAGTCACAATGACAAAGCAGACCTCGTATGCTTGCAGGTGTAACTCTAATGCTCACCGGCTGTACATGAGCTGTCTGGTACCATCTCTAACACGGGGCCAGGGATCCGGAGACATGAGAGCAGAGGTCTAAATTTGCCTTTTGTGTGTCATTCAGTTTCAGGCTGGCCCCGTGTTACAAACTGAGGGATCAGGAGTACCTTCGTTTTTTGTTATTGTTGTTTTGCGTTTTGGGTTTTTTTTAGCCCTACACCCTGTTTCTCCAACTGGCAGCAGCCTCTCCCTCAACAGTCTAGGCAGGGTTCTCAACTGTATTCTGAGAAACCCTGGGTTCCTCTAAAGATGCCGCAGAGCTACCTCAGGGAGAATAAGAGGCAGTCGACCAGCCAGTGTCCCAGGGTGGGCATTCCAGATTCAATCTAGGCAAGCTCGCGCTGATCTGTGTCCTACACTAGGTTTTTGCATAAGGTGTTCTTTTGAAAGGGTTACATTGCTTTTCTTTTCTTTCTTTCTTTCTTTTTTTTTTTTAATATGGAAAGGAGAAAAAGGAAGAATAAAGGAAACCCACTAAAGGGCCATCCAGGTCTGCCCCATTTGAAGAGAAACCTTCCATGGAGAGATGAACATGTCCTTCCCAAAAGGGGGATATTAAAAGATTCCCTAATAAATTTGAATAGATCAATTCAAATTTAGAATTTAAATTTGAAATGATCTCCTCCAAAGAATGAAGGTTTGATGTCTCCCAGTTGACAATCCTCAGTAGGGCAGAGATCAGAGGTCTCAAACTCAAGTGTCCACAGGGAATAGACAGAAAATTTACAGAGAAAGGAGGCCTCTGGGGACCTCTGTATTTTGCATCTGAGAGCTGCTACACAGCTCACCTTGGGGGTTGCCTTGACGACATAAAAGCTGGTGTTGCCAGAGCTTGAGATTTTGCAAGTGAGGTTGGAATTCCAAAATTGTATGTGACTTCTCCCCCTAAAATCAAAACTCCCCGTGAACCCAGCTATGCATATCTGTGGTCCGTACTGCCAGACTGTAGGACTGGAGCAGATAGGTTCACTGTCTTTATTAAGGTTGGAGAGAAGGCAATCCTTTTTCTTTGTGGGCTCTCCCCATGTCTTTGCCTGGTTGAATTTGGTATTCTTCTTGGTTGGTTTAGTACCTGATCCCAGACCTCTCTAACTTTTTATGCCTAAGTCTTTGGCTCTGCAGTCACTCCCCTTGTCTTCTCCACATCCACAGGAACCCCACGAGGAAGAGAGAATTTGTCAGCCTCTTTTTACAGGAATGTAAAGGAAATAGGAATGTCCAGAAGTCCAGGCAGATTCAGTGTGTGCAGCTCTCTGAATCCAATCCCAGTTCCCTTTCTTCTGGGCTCAATGTTGGGGAAGATGAGGAAGAAACAAACCCTGACATAAAGAAGCTTAAACGCCCAATATCGGTGATCTGTAAGTTTTATAGTTGTGATATCCCACATACATGTTATTGATATACTTTCTATCAATAGCTCTATATCCTAGTCAATCCTTATTAACACTTAAGCATGTTAGGACTTATGCAAATACATATAGTTAAAAAATAATTGTGTTTTAAATGGGCCTGAGCAATTAGAACCTAGTACAGTAAGTTCTCACTTAACGTCATCAGTCATTCTAATCTTACTTGCAATAGTGCATCGAATAGCATTCCCCAGATATTCATGTCTACCCAAAACCTCAGAATATGACCTTATTTGGAAATAGGGTCTTTGCAGATGTCGTTAAGGATCTTGAGATACAATCATCATATAAGAGAAGGGGAAAACACAGGGCCACAAAAGAAAGAGCTGTGAAGATGGAGACGGAGATTGGAGTAATGGAGACAGAGACTGGAGTTTGCTAGGAGCCACCAGAAGCTGGGAAAAAGCAAGTAAGGATTCACCCTAGAACCTCAGGAGGGAGCTCAGCCCTGCTGAAATCTCAGTTTCAAACTTCTGGCCTCTAGAACTGGAAGTGAATAAATTTCTGCTGTTTTAAGCCACCAAATTTGCAGTGATTTGTTATAGTATCCCTATGAGATGAATGAGGTATGATTTTATAAGTAAGGTTACTGTGGCTCGGGGTGGTTACTGACTTGAGAAAGTACATAACCAGTTAATTGTTGAGTCAGCTTTGAAACTGGATGGTCACTTTCTGACCTCCTACAGCTATGGTGGCCATTGACAATCCTCCTGGGTCACCCCCTGAGTAGAGAAGAGTCTCCCTCTAGACATGAGACTCTGTGCTGTGATTAACACTGTTTATAAGGGGGTGTTCTTTTCAGAAAAATCTTATCTCTGGGCTTCCCTCCCCACAGAGCACTCTAGCTCACGCCACAGACATTTACCACATTAAGCTATTGAGCTAGCTCGATGTTATTCCTTCACTCTCCAAGTAGAATATTTCAGTAACACAACTGCAGCGTACCTATTCTTAACCAGAATTCAAAGCACATATGAAAGGGGAGCCCCCATAAAAACCTGAATTATATTCTGGAGAGTGGGTCCCTTGTAGCACAGGCTTCGCCCCACCAAGTGAGTGTTCTAGGAACCCATCTGGATCAGTGTACCAGCTGGCATTGTTGGAGAGGCTGCGTTGGGCTTCAGTGATTTTTTTTTTTTTTTGGAAGACTCTTTCAACACGTTTACCCATTTCCTGATGGGTGATTTACAAGTGCACCTGCCCACATCATGCTGAATATTCAGCAGTTTTTCACCAAAAAATGGCATGACCCCCTTGCGCCACCCTCCCCATCCACCCGATCTTGCCCTGAGCAACTTTTTTGTGTGGAAAAAGTCCTCCAAGGGAAATGTTTTGCCAATATGAAAGAGGTGAAACAAAAACTGGCAGAAGCACTGAAAGGTATCAAAATCGACGAGTTCAAAAGCTATTTTGAGCAATGGAAAAAAAAAGTCCTGATAGATGTATTGCATGAAATGGAGTACTTTGAAGGTGACTAAAGTTTAAACATGTAACAATAAATACATAATTTTTTATAGATAACTTCCAGGTTTTTTGGTGTCCCCCTTCATATGTTGCTAATAGTCAAGCCTCTTCCTTCTCTCGTTACCCTTCCTCCTCCCACCACCAAAACCCTTTGGGAAGAGGCAGAGGAAGAACAGCAGAATCTCAGGTAAATGGAAAACTCTAGCATGTTCCCCTTTCTGTTCCTGCTCAGAGATCGGCCACCCAAAACAGGCCTTCCTCCAGTTTCCAACCCAGAGGTCAGGAAGGGCAATGCGAACATGGTAATTTTTCTAAGTGTCTTATTAAATCTCTGTCAAGTGGCTGAACATCTGTTCTCTTTTCTGCTTGTGTTTTGAGAAACAGATCTAGCCCAGAATCACAGGGCTTCAAGGGACCCCATTCATGTATAATCATACCAAAGCTTTCTCTCAGGCCCTTGCCAAAGCAATTAGCAAAGCTGCTTTTAACCAATTAGGCTCGTGTTTTTTTAGCTCCCTCAGGCCCAAGGCCGCTCTCTCCCTCCCTACCACTTGGCCTCTGTAGAGGCCATTTCAAAAGGCACAATTTGAACCAATTACACCTGTCTTGTTATTATAATCATTAATCATCATCAGTCTAATGATAACTAATAGGCTACTTCAAATCCCTTTCTGGAACATGATGGGGGTCTACATAAATAAAAAACAAATATTTTGTAGAATGCTTCCAAGTTTTTCATCATCCTTTCACATGCATGATCTTGTTGGGTCTTCGATGCTGTGAGGTGGATTCCTAATAAGAAAATAAAAAGCAGTCTTACTCTGGCTTTCAAGTTGCTCACACCACAGTCAATAACTAAATCACAGAAAACATTCATTAAAATATAAGGGGCCCACAGTCTAGTGTGGCGGGGAGAGAAAAGAGAAAGCCCCATAGGTCTACATCTGCATCATGACTCCCTGTTTCCTAGGCCCAGTTTTCTCACTTGTGAAGTGGGCATTGTGGTGCCTGTCCCACCAAACTGTTGTGACGACTCAACAACATGGCACTTAAAAAGTGCCTAGAAAAGTGCTTATCAAATAATAGCCCACAACGATAAGAATACTTACTGAGCCCATACAATGTTTCAGCCTTGTGCTCTACACCCCTGCATGGTTCATGCCATTTAATCCTCATGGCAGCCCTACAGGTAGATGCTATTTTTCTCTTGCTTTACAGTTAAGGTAAATAAGACCAGGAGAGTCAAGTGTCTTACCTAAAAGTTCCCAAGTGATATCCTAAATACGCCGTAAATGGTATCTTTAAAGACTTTATTTATTTAGTTATACACATATATGTATGGAGAAAGCAGGGATGGTAGAGGCAAAGACTCAGACAGAATTAACTCATTTGGCATCACATGGTGGGAGGTAAAAAGGAGGATTTGAGCACGTGGTGTGTTTTGGTCACTATGCATTGTGACTTCCTACACATTACCTCCTTCAGCGCTCACAACAGTCCTTCTAGGAGGTATTAGCACCTCTGTTTCTGGGGCAGAGAGTAATAATGCTGACTCTGTGGGGCAGAACTGGGACACGTGTCCCTTTCTGCTTCTGCCATAGGCCATGACCTTCTATAGATGTTTCCCAGGCTGTGCTGTGCTATCCAGCTTTCTTTTCGGACTATACCTGGAGTCTTCCAGCCCATTTTCTGGCTTCCAAACTTCCAGGTACATGAAATCAGAGTGTTGATTTCACTGGGTTTGCATAGAGCAATCTTATGCCTTGAAGGGCAGCCAAGTAGTAGGACTGGTCTCGCATGAGTATCTCCCTGTATAGGGTAAGGCACTCAACACACAACAGCAGCAATAACAAACTCAACTTCTCTCTCCCCCTCCCAGTCCAACCCAGTCCCTTCTACAGTGTCCTCATCTCTGCCTCTATGCCTCTTGCATATTCTCTTTTATATCTCGAATGTTTTCTGGCTGCCATCCAACTGACCTTCTCATTTCACTTAAAGGGAGAAGTGCAACAAATGAGTTAAGAACTATAAACTCTGCAGACAACCAATAATAAAGTCAAAGTCTGTTTCAACCACTTACCACTCTGGGTCTCAGTTTCCTCATGTATAAAATGGAAACAGTAATAATACTTACCTGACATGACAATAGCTTAGTACAATATCTGACCCTCCACAACAAAAGCTAGCCTTAGATATATGTCACTCTTGTCAAGTCCAACCCTCAACTTTATCTTATATTACCTGTGAGTTCTCCAGGGAAGTTTCCTTTTCCTATCTCACCAGAGCATCTGACTTACATGGTCCTCTCCCTTCCATGAGGTTGTCCTGTCTGTAATTAGCCTCTCCAGCCCAAGCCTATACATGTGACTATAATCCTTCGTTTCTGGTTAGATGTGGACTGCACACCCCTGGGAAATGAAGCTGCATGGGGATGATAACTTTATCTGATTGGAGCCAAACTGCTTGAGGACTAGATATTCATACCCTGCAGTTCATGGACAAGCAGGTAATGCTGAGTACAAAGTAGACTATCAGTTTCTAACTGCTGGCCATCTGGCAATTCTCACAGGCTCAAAGCTTTAGTCTGGGTCCACCCAACTGGATTCATCAGACCTGGTTCGCTGGCTTACAAATGCCAATTACTATGTCAATGGTGGGTAATTCAGAGATATTCTCTATGATGAAAAGGGCACAGAACTGAATTACTCTAAGAGATATGAACAATCTAATTATCTTGCTCAAGAACCTCCCATGGCTCCCAGCTGCCTGTGGCAATGCTTCTGAAACATTTTGATCTCTGGACTCCTTTGCAATCTTAGAAATTATTGAAGACCCTAAAGAGCTTTTGTTTATAAGGGCTGGATTATATCTATCAATATTTGCCATCTTAGAACTAAAATTGAAGTTTTAAAATTATTTATTCTTTTAAAAAGCATAGCAATAAACTTCCATGAGTGGACCAGGTCCATGAGTGGACCTTCACCCATGAACTATTTTGTTACATCATGCTTTAGTCATTTGTAAATTATTGAATCAATGAGTTATGCAGCTCTTCCTAATGTTGAGACATTCCAATATATAATATCAAATATTAAAAAATAAATTTTTTTATTGTATGTGGCAGGGAAGAATTCAATGATTTGTAGTTCGGTTTGGTAACATTGCTTTGGTTCATGCTAAGGTGCCTACAGTTTTAGTCACCACTGCTTTTGCTCCACCAGGACAAATGCCAACAAGAGACAAATAATGAATTGATATAAGTATGAAAAATGTTTTGGCCTCATGGACCTCTCCCTCTGAAAGGGAACTCCTCGTGGTTCTCTGGACCACAGTTTGAGAGCTGCTGGAGTCAAGTGAGTAGTTAAGGGATTCGGTCAGCAATGAAGGAAGGCACAGTTGGCCCCAGTCAAAGTCTGCCACATGCTAAGTGCATGACCTTGGACAAGTGACATCCCCTCTCTGAGCCTCAGTTGTCTCATCTGTAAAATAAGACTAATGATAGTTCCTACCTGACAGGACTATGGTGAAGGTCACATGAAATACTTTGTGTAAAAGACTTAACATAGTGCCTGGTACAGGGTAAAATAACCAATAAATAGTATATAAATTTTAAGTAAATCACTACAATGTGATATAAGTGCTAATAGAGGAAGGTACACAAAATGGGATACAAAGGGGGAAAAGGCATCTTATTCTGTTTTATGTAACACACATGTGGGTGTATGCCTGTCCTGCTCATTCTATTTCAGGACCCTGGGGAGAGAAAAGGGCTAAGCACTCTGCTGGACTTACATGCATTATCAGGTAAATATATGCCCTATCTATCCCACAGAGCCGCTTGGCGCCCATGGGTAGTTAATGCTCATTATCAAGTAAAAAAGTAACAAAAGGACAGTGGTTTTGCTCAAACACGCATTTTCACTTGCATATGGATCTTTTTCAGGTTTTCCATCTCTTGTTACATTAACTATTCATCTGTTACACCTGACGGTAATATTGCTTTCATAAGCAGAAGGGAAACTTCAAATTTACATATTCGAACTTCTTAGAAGTCATCTTTGCTATAAAAAATAATATGCCTATTTTTTCAGAAGCCAGATCAAAGTAAAGAGCAAACCTCCCCTCTAAAAACCAGCAGCAACTTCTTCCAGAAAAAGAGAGTCCTGTATACCTCTGCATAGCTGAAAAACAAGCTAACAGTGTATCTGGTTTAAAAGAGAGAGCTAGGAGCCTGCCACGAAGCTGAGATATAACAATACTGCTTTTCAGTGCCTCTGTAGGGGTACCTGTCAGCCCCTTCCTGCTGATCCAGGCTGCTGGTTCTCCCACACCCAACCTGCTGCTTACCCTCCGGAGGCTCTACGGCTCCCTGCGGTCACATCTATGGCTCTGGGCTTCCCTTTTGCTGAGTCAACTGCAAGCTGCTTTATTTGCCCCTTCGATCGTCCAGCATCCCTAATCACAAAGGAAAACCTATACCTCACAGATGAGAAAGTTGTCAGAGAGGGCAAAAGAAGAAAACTAGAATTACTTTTGGAAAACACTTCAGCCTCAACCTGACCCAGACAGAGATGCCTCACATGGGACTATCGCTGGGGAAGGAATGCAACTCCACTGCTCTCATAAACAAAGTTGTAAAAGTGGAATGTTTGCACAGGGACAAATGAGTGACTTTACCTTGTTCCACCACCCACAGCGGCCTTTTCTAAGAGGCACTAGGCTCAGGGCTTCTCCAGTATCAGAGTGCTCAGAATGCCCTGGAAAGCTTGCTAAAATGCTGATTACCTGGCCCCAGCCCTTGCGTGATGCTGATGGAGAGCCTCCAGGAAGCCCTTGAGGTATAGTCTCTGCCAATCTGGATTCATAAGCTAGAGCAGCTGGAGGATTTATAGACACCCTGATTTATTTCTGTTTTCACTGTTTACTTATTCTTTCATTTAAAAAAGCATTCATCAAGTACCTCCAAATGCCAAACACAATTAGCCATATATAGACATTATAATATATGTATACTAATTATATATGTAAATACCTTATACATATGATCTATAACAAACTTTGCCTTCATAGAGCTTAAATTCTAATAAGACAAGTCAAATCATCAACAAAAAAATAACCTGTGTGATAGATGCTAATGACCATAGCAGCATTATGTATAATAACCAAAAATGAAAATAATACAAATATTCATCCACAGGAGATGGATATATAAAATATGGTATATCCATACTATGGAATATTATTCAGTAATAAAAAGAAATGAAGTACTGATAACATAGTACATCATGGGTGAACCTTAAAATCATTATGTTACGTGAGAGAATACAGACACCAAAGGCCATATACCATATAATTCCATTTTATATGAAATGTCCAGAAAAGGAAAATCTATTGATATGGAAAGTTGTCCAGTGGGTGTCAGGGGCTGGGGAGGTGGGGAGACTACAAACAGGCCTGAGGGGTCTCTCTGGGTGATAGAAATGTTCTAAAATGAGATGGTGGTGATGGTTGCACAGCCACATCCTTCGGTCTTACGTGACTTAGCTAACATCGCTGTAAATAGGTTATGTTCCCCCTCTGTGTTTGGGTCGCAGGAGTAGGTTTACTCCTGAAGGGAGTAACTGTAGCTGGGAAAGGGGAGGAAACCAATTCACAGTGACCCAGAAAGAAAGGAGCTGGGGGAATAAATTTCCAAGCCTCATTCTCTTCCCTTTCTCCAATTTCCTGCTAACAACTCCCATTAAATGAACCCATCTGGACATCACAGGACAAGGAAACCCATAAATGCAGCCTGAATAAGTCAACCTCTAGACCACAGAGAAGGATGGAGAGGGTGGAGAATAAATCTGGAGGGACAAATGTAAAATATCCAGTGTAGTACCTTTAATCATCCGCTCCCGACAGAAAAGGAAACTGATTTCTGAACCAACTGAAGAACATGTCCAAGGATATACAACTGGAAGGCCAGAGCTGTGCTAGGGATCCAGGTGCTCCTGGTGTCTCTTAAGCGCCACCTCTAGGCTGCAAGTGTTTCTTCCAACACCAATCACTAGAAATCATTAGTAAAACCTGGGAAGGATGACCATGACTCCCCAGGTTCCAGAATTAGGGAAAACAATTGTGCCCTAGCACACAATGGTAATTCATAGCCAAGGTAAGATCGTGTGACCATATACTTTCCACGTGGGCCCACACCAGGATATTTTCATCGTGTTGCTCCCAGGGCCTCAATCCACAGAACAAAAGCAGCCCAGGTGCGGGTATCTTTTTAGCCAGGTCACTGAACATGGCTCAAACACATATTCCGAGGTATAAGGTTTTCAGTGAAAATTATCTGAGACTCTTCCAAGTGTGTGCTGATTTTCTATTGCCCATAGTCCTATTGTACCCCTGAACTGTCAAGGAAGCAAAGTTCATACAATTCCTGCTTGTACGTCAGGCCTCAGAGAGAGCACTACCTGGGGAGATGCTTCAATATGTACAGTAAAAACCTCTCCAACCATTAAAGAAAACTAATAAAAGTGACTTTCCTCACCCCGATTTGCAGCCATTTGCAAAATCAGTGCACAATAGAAGGGGTTATGGGGTCCCTGGATCCCCAGGTGAACCGGGTTACGAGGGGACTCCATTTACCTCTCATACCTCAGTAACTGGGCCTGCAGGGTCCAAGAGCTATTGTAAGAGGACATTGATCTCAGAGACAGATGCCACCCAGGAGTCACCCAGCTGGTGAGTTCCACCCATTGAGAGCCTGGTGGCCCCACATGGGAAGCCAGAGAGATGGTCAGCCACTTCCGAGAGCTTCTGTTTGCTTCCGAGAGGCAAAGGTTGACCATAATGGCTAACAAAAGACAAAAGAAAATGCTCAAATCTCCCATCTTGTGCTGTACAAGTGCTCAGTGGAAGCTCTAAAGCTACGAGCAGAATAAGAGAAGCATCACCATGGCTGTGGCCATTCTTACTGGCCAAAGTCCATACTTTTTCCTCTTGGGCAGAGTCTTCCTTGCATGTGTGGTGACCACGGGACTGACTCTGACACACAGAACGTGGGCAGAAGTGCTGTGAGTTGCTTCCAAGCCTGATGCATAAAAACTTCCAGCCTGACATGCTCTCCATGCTTTCGTCCTTTTCTGGCAGTCTTGAGAGCCTCTTTCGGAAGTGGCTGGGCTGGCAGGTGAACAGTGCAGTGAATGTGGAAGGACAAGCCTGGCTGCTATCCAAGTCTTCGTTATTAAACAGCTTCTACAAAGCGCTGCAGCTACAGCGGGCACGCCAATACAAAGACAGAAGCCTTTCAGAAAGTAGACTCCAGGCCTGCCATTAACGGAGTTCCTGGGGACTCCGAGCCCACCTATCTCATCCTTGACTTCCCACTTTATTGTTCTGTGATGAGAGGACAGTGCCTCTCTTCCCGCGTCCATCTCGTCTGCCTTCTCCATCATGCACTGTGACGGTCTCCGAACCCCAGCAGGTCGTAGAACCAAGCCGGCTTTATGATCGCTCCTTCCCTGTTTCCTCAGTCTGCGGGTCTTCCTGTCCCAAATAAATCAACATTACTATTTCTCCTTCTCCTCCTCAGTCTCAGCAGGCTGCCACTCAGGCCGTTTCTTACGAATAATGAGCCAGGCATACTCTCGAGCTGGGCCTGTGTGGGGCCCAGGCCAGGATGCAAACAAGACTGTACGGTCCAAACCAGAGGATTTCTGAGCCACTGTGCGGATTTCCCTCTGGCTAGGCCCATCACAGCCATTTCTCTTCTACGTGATGCATGAGGAGGGCTGTGGGACAGGGCAGGTCAGTGAGGGTGGAAAGAGCAGGTGCAAAGGCTTCGTCCTAAGTCATCTAAGTGGGTTCTGTAGTCAGCCCATGAAACATACTCCATCTTTATGTCAGCAGGGTTTCCAATGTCATTTCCACTTCAGATATCAAAGAAAGGACTCTAGAAACCAGTAAGCTGAATAGCTTCCAAAGCAGAGATTTCTTTTTTAAAAATCCTCCTACATGGATTCCTAATATATAAAAGAGATAAGTATAGTGTCGTACTGGCTGATGCTAAGAGGCAGGCTCAGGGCCCTCTCCATTTTCTCTCCTCAACTCCACAGACTACCCCAGTGTCTCTGTAAAACCCAGAGTGCCACCAGATAAGAGTTTGGAAACCATGTCGGCCTTTTCATAGGGATAAAATCTCATCTTCAGAATTTTCAGCATGTTCCCAGCTCTGGTCCTTTGTGGCCATCACCACTCGCATGTCTGTGAGTCCGTCCCTGGCTGGTACCCACTATTCTCCCTGTAATGGCCAGTACCAACCCTTCCTAGAGGCTCTGATCTCCCCTGCTGCCTCACCACTCCATCATAAAGACAGGTCTGATTATGGTGGGGTCCCCAACTCTGTGCTCCCCACTCCCTGCTTAGCCTTTGATGCCCAAGATGCCTCTTTTCACTTGCACACTGACCAGCTCCTCCTTAGGGTAAGTGATTTCCCTGAGCCCTTGGACCTAACTGCCTTCGTGGTATTGTGTCATGATGGTTAAAAGCATGGGCTCTAGAGTGAGACTGCCTGACTCTGCCCCTTTCAAGCTACATGACCTTTGCTAAGTGTTCCATGAAAGTGTCCCCACCAGCTGTCCATCCAACTTCATAAGACTGTTGAGAGGATTAACTGGGCCATAATATCACAGTTATTTTATGACAAACCCCCAATAATTGTTACTCTATTGCACTCAACCTGTTCCCACCCCAGACTTGGCACCCACACACCAAGCAGTTCTCTACCTCCCTCTTCCTGTGTGCACATGTCAAACCACACTGCCACCTGCTGGTGGTTTACACACAATTCAGGGCCTCCCAGGCAAGACAAAACTTGAATACATAAATTCATTTTATAAAAACCCATTCCATAAATATTTATTGAGTACCCATGCAATGCTATGAACTAGGGGATACAAGAGAGAACAAAAAAAAGGCAAGATTTTCAGTCCTGTGAAACTTACATTACAGTGACTTTTTTTATTTCATAATTTTCCCCCCGAGGAGCCCAGAGGCAAAAGTTGACCATAATGGCTGATAAAAGACAAAAGAAAAATGCTCAAATCTCCTATCCTGTGCTGTACAAGTGCTCAGTGGAAGCTCTAAAGCTATGAACAGAATAGGAGGAGCATCACCACAGTTGCGGCCATTCTTACTGGCCAAAGTCCATACTTTTTCCTCTTGGGCAGAGTCTTCCTTGCATGTGTGGTGACCACGGGACTGACTCTGACACACAGAACGTGGGCAGAAGTGCTGTGAGTTGCTTCCAAACATGATCCATAAAAACTTCCAGCATGACATGCTCTCCATGCTTTCGTCCTTTTCTGTCAGTCTTGAATGGAGAGGACCCCCACAGCAAACTTGGGAGTCACCCACTGAAGATAACCAAGTCGCAAGACAGAAAGACCCTGAACCCCTGAACCACCACTTAATGTTTTATCATAGCTGATATAATATTAATGTATAAAAGTGGTAAGGAATTGTGAGGAGCAATAGAGAAGCTAAATGAGAAAATGAGATGGATGATGAATGAGATGAGAATTCAATCATGTTTTATTGTTCTTGTAAGTTTCTGTTCTTTAACTTTAAAAAGTAAATGTGGTTTATTTTTCCACTGAATGCAGTAATAAAACATGAGCCAAAAAGCAGATGCCCACTGTTTTAGAAAAATATATATGAGAAGCCAAAAAAAAGAAAAAGAAAAAATGTATATACCTTTAGTTTGATATGATTTCTTTCGCAGAGGAGGGGGAAAAGGAAAGAAAATTACAAAGGAAATTCTCAAGCTGTACACAGGAATTTGGAGGTGGGAACCCTCCTACGCAGGCATACTGCAGCCCCTGGCCACCAGTGCCTAGCCATCTCCCAACTGTAACCCCTATAGCTCTGCAGGCCCCCAGCCTAGCAAGATTCTGCTTCCCTCACAGCACCACATGTAAGCCTCTTCTTTCTGGGCCAAACTTAGTTCCTCTTCTGCCTGGCAAACTCTTCCTCATCTTTCAAAACCTAGATCAAATATCACCCTCTTTCTGAAGCCCTACCAGATACCACCCTAGAATTTAGTCACTTTCATCTTCTGTCTCCCTACCATGCTTTTCTGAAATCTGTCTCATCACCCACATCATTGGATTGCAAGTGTGTATTTGGGTTTCTCTGCCCCATTCCTGGAATGTGAGCTCCTTGAGGATAGCAATCTGGCACTGTTTGTCACTCACAACCCCGTGTCCCCACAGCACAGTGCTGAGCTCAGTGAGTGAGTAAATGCATTAATTAACAAACTTGTTCTGGAGACCTTGTGTCACCAGCTAAGAGATCTCCCTCTGTATCAGATGGCCCATCTATTTTTGTTTGTTTGCTCTGCAAGCAACATTCAGGACATTTCCTTAATGTATTTGTTAAGAACTACATACACTGACTTAATGAACAGGTTCTTGTGTACATCAGCCAGTTAGGATGTCAATAATGCTGCTGGGAATATGGAAAGCGAGAAGGCATTCCAGACTCATGAACCAGCCCGGAGGCAGCAAACACCTTGCAAGACAGAGAACAGCAGAGGCATAGCCAGGAGGCCAACGAACTGAACACCCAAGAGCATTTTCACTGTCCTGCCCTCAGTTCATCCCCATGACCACCCTGTAAAGCATGCAGGGCAGCTGTTTAAAGCATTTTTTCTTTTATGGTCATGAATTAAGGTTCAAAAAAGTTGTGATTGGAGCCAGTAACATGAGAAAATCTCAAAGCAGCTTCATTTACATTTGTAAAATCTTCCTGAGAATTATACACTCTTGCCATGTATTCTTGTATTGCATTTTAACAAGTAACAAGTCAATACCCTAAGTTCTTCAGTGGAGGAGCAAGGACCGGAGTACGATCTCCTTATGACAGGAGGAAAGATTCTATGTGGTATAAAAAAGAGGATTTAGGGCCACAAATAATTTGGGAATAAAGAGTTATAGACCCTCTTGTCAGGAAATAATCCAGTGCTCAAGGTTTTACATAAAAGTCAGAGTCTAAAAAGCTCCCTGAAATATGCAGGAAATACCCAGTGGTCCACAGGTCCTAGATGGTCCTAAGGTCCTTCCAAATCATGACATTCCCTAACTTACATTCTTTTTAAACAAAAGTGCTTAGTACAGGCTGCAACATAGTAACTCCTCAATAAATGAAAGCTATTAATTATAATGGTTTGAAAATAAATATGAAATCAATCTCTCAATTGCACAGGAGAGAAACGGGTGAAACTGGATTAAATAAAATAGAGATTATTGGGAGTCTCAAGCTTTAGGCACAGCTATAATATATCCACATGCTCAGATGAAGTCGTCTAGAATCTGGATCTCCTTGGTTCCACTTTCTTGGATCTTGGTTTGACTCTCCATCCAGCTCTCTCCTTGTTGGGGCAACATGGTCACCAGCTGCTCCAAATTCACATCCTATTCTTTCAGTAGCTCCAGCAGAAGAAGCAAATTTCCAACAGTTTCAGCAAAAGTTCAGAATAAGGTATCCTATTTGGATACCTAAAGTCACTTGCCAAACTTTGAACAAACCTCTAAGGCCAAGTGACAACATATTCTAATGCGCCTGGCTTCAAGGTCAAGCCCACAATGAGGTCTAGAAGTTGTGAGAACAATCACTCAAACCACGGGCATTGAGAGTGGGGAAGGGGTGGCTCCCCAATAAAAATCTGTGTGCTATTACCAGAGGAAATAGGAAAGTGATCCTGAAAGGGCAGGCTCAATCTATATGCACTACAATAATAATAAACAGCAATTATACCTAGTGGGCTGTTGCTCTTTAGAGTGGACCCATCTTGCTGCTGTTTATTCAAGGCCACTCTTGAGGACTTTTTGCCTGGAACATGGTATTCCAAGACAAAGTAGAATGGAGTAGCTCGAAGGCATAGGAAGCTCATTGACTCCTTCATCCCAATAACTGCCCTGTTTGCTTGATCATTTCAACTCATCTCCTTTCAAGAAAGCAACTCCAGTGATCGAAACCCTCTCATCACCTAAAGTCCTGTCTTTGTCAGTTAATAGCCACTGTTAAAAGAAGAAGAGAAAAATCTCATATCACCTTGACAGGCCTTCTGCTCAGGTGTATTTTGTTCTTTTACCTAACCCTGAAGGCTATCTTTACTTTCTTCCCTACTGAGTGGTTTGATGACCATCTACTTTAATCATTGTAGAGATTAAGAAATTTGCCGAGGGATAAACTGCAATCCTTACAGAATAGGATACCTGTAGTGCTTTCTCTGTTAGTGACCTTGGCCCTGCAAAGGAACATGAGTACCAATGATAATTGTCACCCTCAGGCCTTGGGAACAGGAACTGCCTCTCTGGCTCCCTGTCCTGCTATCAGCAGCTGGGCCCACGATATCACGGGTCTGTGTTAGATGGAGTAAAGTGTTTTCAACTCCATTCCTTCTTTCTAGCCTGCTCTGGCCACAGCACAGCTCAGGTCAGCTCCCTGGTTCTCCGACAGCGCCCCCGAGAGTACAGGAAGAAATGATCTGCCTGAAGCCTTGAGGATGTGGTTGTCTAATATTGTCTGAGGAGAACTCTTTTTAAAATAGAGTTCTGGATGAGAGGAAAGGGTGTTTAATGTAATGAGAATAAAGAGGTAGGAAAACTAAAAGTTGTTATATAGGCAACCAAATTCTGTTCCTTCTTTTCTAAGAGCAAGGAAGAGAGTCTGTGATAATCTCCTCAATACTGAAGTCCTCTTGTCCCCTGCTCAAAAGCCTTCTCTGGCTCCCTATTGTCTTTCCTGAGTGTGCCTTCCGGGCTCTGTGTGATCTGGCCCCTACTTAACATTTCCACCCTCATGTCTTTTTAAAAATTTTTTTTCAATTACAGTTGCAATATTATATTTGTTTCAAGTGTACAACATAGTGATTGGACATTTATATAACTTATGAAGTCACCCCTATGTTCCCTAATGTATTGCAGCATTATTTACAATAGCCACAATATGAAAGTAACCTAGAGGGATCAAGATGGCGGCGGAGTGAATGGAAGTCACACTGGCCTCCTCCCAGGACCAATCTAGAATTACAAGTAAATTGTGGAGAAATCACCCAGAACAAAAAAACTGAACAATAGCGGGAGAGAAGCCTTATAACCTCGGACAGAATCAGTTCAGTACAACCTGACTGGTAAGGAGTGCGGTGGAGACGCTAGAAGGCTGGCTGGGCACCCTCAGGTGGCAGTGCCAGAGGGCTATTTAAGCAGCAAGTTGGGTCCCCCTGAAAAGAGCAGGGTCTAAACTATAAGCGGGGATCCCCAGCCTATAGCACCAGAGCCCAAAAAGTACACCAATAACAGCTAGCTGCGAAAAGCGGCAGGGCTGCCCTCTGCCAGGGACAGGCGGCTGGAGACTGAAAGAGCCATTTAAAGGGCCAACGCATAAATTTTCATCTGCAGCCACTTACCCTGGGCTCTGGCAAAGGTGGGGGCAGAGTGGACTAGAGACACTTGAGGAGAGAATGGGGATGGAGACTTTGGGGAGAGAACTGAGAAAGTAGCCGCTGGGATCCTGGTGCTGAATCATCCCCCATAAGGCAGCAGCCATTAAGCTCACACAGACCACTCCCATCCCAGCCGCAGCAGCCTAAGGGGAAACATTAGCCCAAACCCCCGGAGGGATTCTGCCCCACCCTATGGTCCTTAAACCTGACAGCTGAGCACAGAGTGACTAGATTAACAACTGAAGGAGACAGTCACAGACAGTAGATCCCGGGAAGTCTTGAACAGGCTGCCTAAGGTCAGATGGGGTCAATATGTGACATCACCAGAGGTGGATCCAAAAAGAAAAAATAGTGGTAAATACTAGAGGCTACCGAGATGAAATCCACTGTGGTCTTCTCCATGATTTGCGGTATTTTCTTTACTACATAGCTTTTTAACATTCATTTCTTGTCCATCAAGTCGGTGCATATTAAGTCACTAGATTTTATACTATAGTCTATTTCTCTCCTTTCTTATAATAGTCTTAATCTCTTTACAGTTGTATTAATACTGGTTCATTTGCTGTTGATAGTAGGATTGCAGGGGGGGAGTTGTCTTTGTGGTCATGGGTTTGTTGCCTGGGCTTTGTGGTTTTGCTCCAGCAGCCAAATAATGGGAAGACAAAGAAACAACCCACAATTTAAAGGAAAGGAGGAATCCCCAGAAAGACTACTAAATATATAGAGGCAAGTAAACTATCAGATATTGAGTTCAAAACAATGGTTATAAGGAAGCTCAATAAACTCAACAAGCTCAGTAAGAATTACAAAAAACTACAGGGAAACTATGAGGAACTTGCTGCAAACTATATCAGCATGACAAAGGACATAGAAACTATCAACAAGAATCAGGGGAAAATGAAGAATACAATTTCTAATTGAAGAACACAGCAGAGGGAGTCAAGAGCAGGCTAGATGAAGCAGAAGATTTAATCAGTGAGCTGGAGGACATGGTAAGGAAAACAAAAACTCCCAGAAAGAGCAAGAAAATGAAAAAAGCCTCAAAAAGAACAAAGAGGGGTTAAGGGAAATGCAGGACAACATGAAACATAATAACATCTGTATAATAGGACTACCAGAAGGAGAAGAGGAGCAAGGCATAGAAAACCTGTTGGAAAAAGTAACGATGGAAAACTTCCCTAATTTGAGCAAGGAAAAAGTCACACAGGTCCAGAAAGCACAGAGGGTCCCAATCATGAGGAACCCACTCCAAGACACACCATAATTAAAATGGCAGATATCAAAGACAAAGAGAGAATCTTACAGGCAGCAAGGGAGAAACAGGAAGTAACATATAAGGGAGCCCCAATAAGGCTAGTAGCTGACTTCTCCACAGAAACACTACAAGCCAGAAGGGAATGGCAAGAAATATTCCAAGTAATGAAAAGCAAATAATCAACAAAATAAAAAAAAACAAGCAAAATATAACCAGCAACATTGAAATAAAGAAATGAACAGACAGTAACCAGAGGGGAGGAGGGAAGGGGATAACAGGAGAAAAGGAGAGGAAGGGTCATCAAGGAACATGCATAAAGGACCCATTGACAAAGCCAAATGGGGGAAGGATTGAGGGTGGGAGGTGGGGAGGGGTGGAGCTGAGGAAAGTGGTGGCAGGAAAATGTTGACGTGGGAATGATGGGATGGGGTGCAGGGTGGAGGTGATAAAGGGGAGAAAAAAATTAGACAACTGTAATAGGATAATCAATAAAATATACAAAAAAAACCAACACACAGTTAATAGAATAGGGCAGAGTGGTGACTTCAAAACCCAGGTCCAGCTGACTCCAGAATTCCAGAATATATACAGGGTGGGGCAAAAGTAGGTTTACAGTTGTGCGTATCTGAAACACAGGTTTTATTCTTGTATCATTATTTATTAATTATTGTGTTCTTTTTCCATACAAATAACTGTAAACCTACTTTTGCCCCACCCTGTATAAAGTATATATTGCTTACTATATACCAGGTACCAATCCTGAGCACTTTACATGTGTTAATTGGCTTAAACTTCAAAAAAAAGTCCCATGATAATTATTATTATCATTTTATAAATGGGCAAGTGGAGGCACTGAGATATTAGTACCTGTTCAAGGTGAGCCAGCTGATAAGCGGCAAAGCTGGAATTCCATTGCTGGCCCTGGAGCCCATGGTCATGCACCATGCTATGCTGCTACTAGCAGAAAGAGAAAACCTTACAGGAGGAGGGTAATTTGCATACCTATAAACTGTACTTCTAGATGCCCCCTCCATGTCAGCTGCTAAATCTCCTATGGCCAGAAAAGATGTCCTACATCCTAGATAACACTGAAACTGTCTGAGTCCCAAGGAGGATATCCACCGTATTCCCAGACCCAAAGCCACCAAAGCAAGGAAATCATTCTCCTTACGCAAGAAGCCTGGCATGCTCTCCCTGTGCTGGGTGCATCAGCTGCCTCTGTTCTCAGCCAATACTCCCCTCGTCCCATCTTGCTATTAGTTCACCTCAGCAGACTCCCAGTATCTTCAATCCAATAGCTCTGAGCTCATTCTCTCTACCCACAGGTTGGTTGCTCTTGACTTACACTCTGCCTCCAATGACAAGTGGCAAGGACCCAAGTCCCACAGATTAGTAATAACACTCTGCCTCTAGTTCCTGATGCACTAGGGCAAGAACTGCATCATCCTGTGCTCCTTTCACCCTCTAGGACACTTCACCCTTTGGTTTGACCTCCAGTCAGATGCAAACCAGCCAGGTCCTTACTCAAGTGGACAGTGGGCTTTGGAATTCTCAGAAGAACATTTTCTCTTCAGCACAATAGGCTTCAATTACCTCCCACCCACTGCAGAGGTGCTCTGAAGCTCTCCTCTTAAATGAACCAAATGGCATCTTTGAAGAAAGCTTTTGATATTGTCTGCATTCAGCACCACTAGGTTATTTCTAAACATTTCAAAAGTTGGTTCGCATTTACAATATATTTTACTTTTAAATGACTGAATCGGCTCAGACCACTCCATTTTATGGTTAAAGAGAATGATGCTAAGAGGTTTTAAATTCTCCACTTTACATCAGTGACTTTCAAAATTTAGCATATGTAAAATTCATGTCAGGAGAGCAACAAAAATGAGTTTGTTGTTTCAGATTTTTAAAATTTGTATTTTCAAAAAGGAACCTTCACTGATGTCCCCCTTCCCCCCTGTCACGCCCCCCCGCCCCCCGCCATTAATCCTGATGCAGGTAACCCAGTGCTTTGAGAAATACTGCAACAGGCTTCTGTGGATAGAATTCAGGGGACTATAAACTTGGATGGGAAAAGTTTTACGTATTTGCTTTCAACATCTTCTAATTAAAATTTAATGTTTCCTTCAATAACGTAAATAGGCAGCAGACCACAGTTATATATATGAGCATGCCTGTGACTTTGTCACCAATATAAGTCATAAGTATTTTTATATCAAACAGGTTTTGCAGGTATCTCAAAATATCTTTTACATTAGCCAGGTTTTCAAAATTATAGTTATGAGACTTGCTACTATATCTCATCAATGTGTTAATAAAAAAGCACATCATAAATTTTGTTTTACTTAGTATTCTGATCATTGTAATTTAATAGAATTGGCTGCCTTTGTAATCTAACATACATTAATGCATTTAAAAACATTCCAAGAGAAGATCTATTGGTTTCGGGTGTACAACTCTATAATATATCATCTGTATATTGTATTGTGTGTTCACCACCCCAAGTCAAGTCTCCTTCCATCACCATTTACTAACCCTATACCCTCTCCTACCTCCCTCCACCCACCTTCTCTCTGGTAATCATCATGCTGTTGTCTTTGTCTATGAGTTTTGGGTTTGTTTGTTTGGTGGGGGTTTGTTTAATTCCTTCACCTTTTTAACCAATGTCACCCCAATAAATTCAATAAAAAATAAAAATAAACTAAAAAATCTAAGCTCTATAGGCTTCGCCAGACTACTAAAGGTGTTCTCTGCATTTAAAAAAAAGTTTAGAAACCTCTGTTCTCAGACCTCCCCCTGGCCACCTCTAATTTCTGAATGGTTACAGAAGTTGGACAATGATGGTCACCTGACTCAGGGAAGCCAATTGATTAGCTGGGTTGAGCCAATCAAATTCTCTTAAGAGACAGCTAGCTGTCAATGGAGGAAGACCCTGGGGCAGAGAGGGCTATAGAATCAGGGCTATGGTTAGTTATCAGAGCAAGCCACAGTTAGATGTGAAAAGGCTAAGAAAGTTGCCCTGCAGAGAGAACCCAGCAGGCACATCGAGGAAAGCAAGAATCAGCTCCATGACCTCTGATCTATGATCTGAGAGGGGCCAAGAGATAAAGACCATT
Organism: Mormoops blainvillei; assembly: GCA_004026545.1. Taxonomy (NCBI): domain Eukaryota; kingdom Metazoa; phylum Chordata; class Mammalia; order Chiroptera; family Mormoopidae; genus Mormoops; species Mormoops blainvillei. The sequence continues at coordinate 65,471 of PVJD01000398.1, read as the reverse complement.
CAGCTACACTCTCTGTGCTGGACTTTCATGAGATTCCCTTCTTTCATTAACTACCTCCCTTCCCCTTCCTGGTAGGGTTTCTGCTCCTCATAACCAAGGCCTTCACTGCAGCCACATATGTGCCCCCTTATTATTTGTTTCAGTGCCTGTCTGGGTCTGTGCATATCATCACGTAGCCATTTAGTGGCAGAGTCTGGGTGTTCAGGCCGCCTGAGTGCTTTCTTTCTGTGCCTCGTTGCCTTATCTGGAAAATGAGGACACTAACAGTATCAACAGAAGATAAGCATCAAATGAATTAATATATGTGAAATGAATGCTTAGTACAGAGCAAGTCCTTGGTAACTGCATGCAATTATGATGCTCATTGTCCCCAAGTCACAGGCCTTGGACTCTACATGATCTGCACCTGTTCACTTTGTTTTTCAACACAACCCTAATCAGAACTAACGGTGATAGACAGGACTAGTTTGGGTCCTGGGCAACTCTACAAATTGGTATTCTACCTCAGCAAACTTAGACTTGCTCTTTGTAAAAGTTTTCCTTAGTGGGATCGTGAAGATTCTCTCTTGGAGTTCTACTCAATTATTTGAATGAATTTACCTATTTATGAGATCACTGTTTATCCTGTATTGAGGTTTCTGTACTTGCCTGGACCAAAATACATCACATCACCACTATCGGACAAATGACTCAGGCCCTTGCTAAGTCTAGGAACCCTTAGCGCATGGGGTGTGCTGGATACATGTACAGAGCTGCACACCCTCAGGAGAGCACAGTTACAAATGCATCCTGAGTTGAATGCAGTAGCTCTGAGAAAGAATGGCCACCTCTGCAGGACAGTCACCTGACCATGCACATCTCCTCCAGGGATTCAATTTCAAATCTCAAATCTATTTGACTTAACCTCTGTACCTCTATCATTGACATACCTATCAGGGAAGTCACCTGCGGCTGATGTGGAATGGTAGAAAAGCTTGTCTGAGACTTTTTCCTAACCTTCAAGCAGTTTCATTGCTGCCTTGGGGTTTAGATGTTTTTGGGTTTTTTTTAAGTGATTGATGGGGGGAAAAAACTTCAAAATTCAATTAGACCAAGAAACTCCATCCAAAGAAGATGAATAATATAATCAATGAAGATAAATGCTGGTCTAATTCTTAAAGTTGTCTGCAGCCAAATATTTTGAAATCTCCCATTTCCTTTTTGTACTTTTTAATCATACTAACATTAGGAAAGTTTTTAGAACAACAACAATAATAGCATTAATAATGGTGAGCATTTAATAAATGGTAGCTATGTGGCAGACACTTTCCTAAGTTTGTTACATGTGTTAGTTCATTTAACTTTCAGAAAAATCAAATAGATTCTATCATTTTCCCAATTTTACAAAGAGGCCCAGACAGGTTAAGTGACTTGCCCAGGGTTACACTGCTAGTCATGATAAAGCCAGGACTGAAGTTCAAGTACCTGGCTCCAGGCCCATATTCTTAACTAGGACATGATTCTGTCTACCCAACATCCCTTCTGCTAGAAGTTGAGCCCATTTTCCCTCAGACATCTGTGAAAGGTAGAACAAAACAATTTGAAATAGCCCTTCCCACTGTCATTAAAGAAGACAGCAAAGTACCTCTTTACCATCTCGTCTACTTTCCCCTGCAGGCAGCATTAGCATGCGCTGTCCAGGTCCTCCTCACTGTCCAGGTCCCCCTCCAATGCTGCCACTGAGTTCCTGTGCAACTTGTCCATGTTCTTTCCTGGGAATAAGTTTCCTCTATAATATCAGGGTGCTACACCTGTTGATTTGTTGATATTCTTTCCTGGTCTACTTGATTTTTCAGAGAAAGGAAAGCATCTTAACCAAGCAGAGCTCAAATAACCATGATCTCACCATTGTCATGGCTGGCTGATGGCTAGGGTAATGAGTGTTTCCTGACTCTGGAGATGGCGATCATGAGAGCAACTGAGTAGGGAGGCCTTCCCCCCTCTAGAGGCTGCTCCTCTAGTCACTGCCCCAGTCTGTCTCCATGTCCCCCAGGAGTATTTCTACAGTGTGGTCCCACAAACCACCTATTATGGACTGAAGGTTTGTATCTCCCCCAAAGTTCTATGTTAAAGCCCTAACCCATGGTATGTTGGTATTTGGAGATGGGGCCTTTGGGAGGTGATTAGGTTATGAGCTCAGGGTCCTGCTCTCATGGGATTAGTGCCCATCTAAGAAGGCCACTAGAGCTCTCTCTCTCTCCAGATTCCCAAAGTCAAAGGTTTTACCAAAGCACATCCTTTCTGTGTGTCTTCCAGTTTTTTCCATGGCCACCACTATGTACTTTGCAAGTGAAAAAGAGAAGCATCATTCAGGTCCAGTCCAGGCTCTCAATAAGTGCTCTTAGTTCCCTGTTGTGATGTCTTGGCTCAAGTGCTGAAGTGTCACCATCATAACTGCACTGTCCTAGAAGGCCATGGCCTGAGCTTCGTGCTGCAACAGAAGACAATAAAACTCCCCGGACGTGTGTTAGGCTGCAGCACATCGTGATAATGTCCTGCCATCTGGCCTTGACCAGGTTTTCCAGAATGGGAACCTTCAGACATGTGCCTGAGCCAAGCTGGGGATCTCCATATTTGTACTGACCATAGACATTGCATTAGCTTGTACTAATAACATGGGTGGAAGTGAAGTGTGCTACTTCCAGAAAGCTTTGAGAGCCTGGATGTGATCTGCTGTTTGATTGTCCATGCCAGGGCCACAGATGAGGTACCAGACAGTAAGCTCTATAAGCATGAGAGATAGAGGCAGAAAAGGAGAGCTGAGCCTCTGGCCAACCTACTATGGACTTATAACAAGAGCAAGAAAACACTTCATTGTGTTAAGTCAGTGAGACTTTAGTAACTGTTACTACAGCAGAATATAGCCTATCTTGATGACTCTTAGATTAGGTTGCACAGTAGAATCATCTGGGGAGGTTTAAAATAACAATGCCTGGACTTATCCCAAAGCAAAGTGGTTGGTAAGACACAACCACACTCTTTAGCTAGTGAGAAAATTTCACCACAGTTATCTGGATTGGGGTACACTGGGAATTTTTCAGACTGAAGTTTGCGGGGGAGAGAGAAACAGCAATGAGTTACTAAGTATATAGAATAATTTTATGTCTTCAATGACAGTTTAAGAAAACAGTGGCTTGTGGGTATCTTAAGTACCAAAGGATAAATTTATTAAATAACAAGGAGCATTGAGGACTCCAAGTTGGTTGTGATTATCCTGGGTAATGTGACAGTTTACCTGATCTACCACCAGATCCTCCTATCCTAGCCAGTTTAATTAACTTTTGTCATGTGGTTCACTGAGTCTAGAAATGCAAAATTATATGACTGTATCCAGAGATTTGTCAGACACAACCTGAAAAAATAAAACTACTTTTCATTTACTGTGAGGAGAGAAAGGAAGGAGGAAGGAGGAATTCAGTAACATCATACATGGATCACTGCAATTCCATTTTCCTAGACCCACCTATTGTTTTAAAAACAAAGAAAAATTAGTTGGACATGTGACAAGCAGACAAAAACCCCAAATAATGAAAACCTGCTCTGGAAAAAATAATATCCATTATTAGCATGCCTAGGAAGATCGCCTCTATGAAGCAGCGGGGCTCAGCTAGTCTCCACAGATAAGCAGTGGGAAGGGAAGAAAAGGCTGTCCAGAGATCATGCTGCTGATACCCAGAGGAAAGCCACCCTCTTGATAATTGGCTAAGATTTAAAATTAAAATACTGCTCATTTTTCTGAACCAGAATTGCAGAATTACAAGTGCATATAAATCTTCCTTTAATGGGAAAAAGTTTCTGGGCAGGAAATATGGGCTTCAGGTGCCTCTTTTGAAGTTGAACAAAAACTCTTGAGATATTGCAGTTACATCTTCCACCTCTGGACTGCCAGCCTCATGCTGATGACATAGGACGGAGGACAGCTTCCCTGGACTTCAGGTTTACTACTGAATACTGCCTGAACTCAACCAAGAGATATCCAGAAATTTGTGGCCCTTTCTCAGGAGCTATAAGGGAGACCGACAAGTCAGAGAGACAAGGCACCCATTCATGAATGGCTGATTAACTTTCTGAAACACATTTGCCTGCAAAATATGTAAACATGGTTTCTAAAAACTAGAATCACAAGCAGTTCTAGGGAAGTGGAATGGTATAGGAAGACAAAGTCTAGAGTTTGAAACAAACATTTTTTTGTTAAAAAAAAAGGAAAAAAGAAAAGAAATGAAGAAGAAAAAATTCCTGCTAAGTTCCACCCTGACACACACATCCCTGGCAGACATTGTTAATCAATCATGGCTGTTATTCCTGCTGAGTCCAGATGTGGCCGGAATCCTCAATATCTTATTCCAGGTAGTCAGTAACAGTCAATGCAAGTTAGCATGCATGATGAGCACTGTGCTCTCTGTCTCTGAGTTTGTGATTAAGTAGAACTTCCAATGCATAGCAGGAAATCCAAGCAGATGCCAAGTTACATGAGGCAAATACTCTTGGCTGCCTACCCAACAACCACACACCTTTTCTAAAAAAGCTCAAATTTTACTCAGGTATCTACTTCCTCCTTACATAGCCATGTGCCTCAAGAGAGGTGGACCCCAGTTCTTCTCCCAGGAGGTAAATTATGTGTGATATAAGCCAATCACAGAGTTCCATTTCCTCTGCCAATGGTTGGTTAGAATGTGACATAATGCCAGCTATGAGACTTGATGGGAAGGCTTGGGGAGCACCTGGGAAATGTTTTCTTTTCTATAGGAAGGAAGGGAAGGGAAGGGAAGGGAAGGGAAGGGAAGGGAAGGGAAGGGAAGGGAAGGGAAGGGAGAGGAGGGGAGAGGAGGAGAAGTGAGGGGAAGGGAGGGGAGGGGGAAAAGACAGGACTCTCTTCCACTGGCCATTTATATTTGGATGTGGTACTCAGGCCATCTTGCTACAAAGGGAAAAGCAAGGTTGAAAGATAAGCCATTATGCGAAGATTATCAGAGTAAAATTATTTTTTAAACACCTAGGTTTTTCACCCACTTCAAGATTTCTAATTATGGGAGATAAGAAATCCTCTATACTCTTTAACCAAGCTAAGTCAGAGCTTTTGTTTCTTATTGCTAAAAAAAGAAAAAATATCCCAATTAATACATCTGAGAGTCTCTGGGTAGGTGTGCAGAGGAGAATATGCCAAAAGGGAGAGCAACACCCACAAAAGGTAGAGAAAGCAGCACCACACATTGCTGACGTCAGCAAGCAACGGCCTGAGTTTGAGCTCCAGACCAAGCAAGGTGGGATACCTGGCTAGAAAAAAAACCCAGTTAAGAAACAGGGCCAGGATTACTGCCTGAGAGGTCAAAGACAGGTCCCCAGGTCCCATAACTAGAGACAAAATAACTAAACAGAAGAGAAAGGGACCACCCTCCTCCAATTAATCATGTCCCAAGCATTCCTCTCACTTAATGTTTCCTATTACCCTATAAGATAGGTTGGTTGTCTTGCAGGTAAGGAAGGTAAGGCACAGTGATTAAATAACTTCCCCCAGGTCATCAGACAGTCAACTTCAGGGCTGAAATTCAAATCCAAGTCTCACTCCAAAGTTCAGTTTCTTCTACTGTATCATCTACTGCCTTAAATGAAACAAGGAAGGAGCTATGTGGCAACATTTAGGTTCAACTGGTTTTAAGCTATAAACTTGAGTACAGGACCTTTGTGGACTCTGCCACCAATAGCAAGAAACACTGAGCCCCTCAGACTTGTGGTGACATTGAAGGAGTGACCTTGGAAGGGCCCTGCCTGCAATCTGCATGCCGGTTGTCAATCAGAGTGGCCACCAACACAGACACATCAATGCCACAAGTTTCTTGAGAAAAGGACCAAGGTTCAATAGAGGTATAGAAGTTAACAAATAGAACTAGAGTCAGAAAGGTAAATAATGTATTAGTTTCCTATTGCTGCTATAACAAAACACCACAAACTTGGTAGCTTAAAGGATACAATTATTTTCTTACAGTTCTGGAGGTCAGAAATCCTAAGCCAGTTTCACTGGGGAAAAACCAAGGTGTCATGGCCACAATCCTACTGGAGGATCTAGAAGAAACTCAATTTCCTTCCTGTCTTCAGCTTTTAGAGCTGTATTCCTTGCATTCTTTGGTTCATAGTCTCTTGTTCCACCTTCAGAGCCAGCCGCATAGGAGCTTCAGGTCTCTTTCTGCTTACATTGTCATCACATAGTCTTTTCTCTCTCTTGCAGTCAAATTTCCCTCTTAAAAGATTACTTATGAGTACTTTAGGGCCTGTTCATGTAACCAGCATAACCTCTCCAGTGCAAGATCCTTAACCACATCTGCAAAGTTCCTTTTGTCATGAAAACTAACATTCCCAGGTTCGAGGGATTAGGACCTAGATATCCTTGGGGCCTAACACAAGTAACAATATCAGCTTACTAAATCCCTCTGAGACTCTGTTCCTTTATCTATAAAGCAGGATAACAATGCCTACCTCATAGGACTGGTGTAAAAATTTAGAAAGGATGCGTGTTAAATCTTAGCACAGTGCTTTGACATGGATGTCATCAGTAACAGAAGGAGCTTCAAGTTCAAAGCCAGTGCATTTTGAGTTCTAAGTCCAGCTCACAAGTCAGCTTTGTGTCCCAGGAAAATCATATCACCCTCTGAGCTTATTCTGCATCAGTAGAGTGGGGAAAATATTGGACTACTCTGCTCTCTGAGAGAACTCTAGAAAAAGAAAAGACACGTGTGTAACAAGCCTACCACAGAGCTGCAATCACTAAATAATAAAAATGAGGGAGGAATGAGAATGGCAGGAACAATAAAATTTATTAAAAATGTAGACATGGCTCTACATTTTCTACATGGCTTTCCTTATCTAATCTTCACAATTGCTCCATGAAACAGGAATCATTGCCATCCCATTTTGCAGATGAAGAAACAGGCACAGAAAAGTTAAATAACTTGCCCAATCTCACACAGCCAGAAAATGTTTCTTTTAGTTTTCTAGAGCTACTGTAACAAACTGCCACAAACTGGGTGGCTTAAAACACCAAAAAACTTTTCTCCCATAGTTCCGGAGAGCAGAAGTCCAAAATCAAGGTGCTGAGAAGGCCATGCTCCCTCTAAGTGCTCTAAGGAAGAATCCTTTCTTGTTTCTTCCAGCTTCTGGTGTTTCCAACATTAGTTGGCGTTGCTTGACTTACAGATGTATCACTCCAATCTCTGCCTCCATCATCTCATAGAATGATATCTCCTGGGGTAGAACAAGTGTATCCCCCATTTTTCTGCCTTTGAGCTAATGCACTGTTGTGGTCATGAACAGCCCAAGGCAAATGATCCTGGGAACCAGCCTCCTGAGCGCGGGATCTGTGAGCCTATGTTTCACTCAAAACTGATTTTACTTCAAACTAAGGCTGAGCCCCATTATCATTACTTAATGTCAGTGTAACAACAGTGTGATACCTGGGCTTTTACACAATATATCATCCCTACAGACTTAGATGCTAGCAGGACACAGCAGAAATACAGCATCCCAACTTCCCAATGTGCTCACGGCCATCAATATTGATGGCGTGTCATCAATCAAATCCAGCAGGCTTTTACATGCTCTCGTTTTTAACCGAGCCTTGCCATGCATTACAATAGAATATTTAAAACCATGTACACATTTTATCAAGCCTTCATGACCACTAAAATGCTCTCTGGTTTGCAGCTCCAAATATTATTCATTATGTCTAGAGAGATGGCATGCAAAAGCAAAGAAACTGCACAGGAACAGTGTGATTAAGGACAGAGCAGGAAAGACACCATTGGAATCTGCCACTTGATCCAGCCCTGCACTCCAGACCAGGCCACCAAGCACTGAATCACATCCCCTCCCACCTGCTTCCTTCTGAACCCAAACTGATCTTGAGGTCAAAGACGCGTGGTTCAAATCCCAGCCCTCAGGTGAGTTTGGCCAGGCTGCTTCGCCCCCACCACTCTCTCATCTGCAAAATTCGGGTAATGCTTCCCACATGTTGAAAGTTTCTGAGGACATAATCAAGTCTTGCACGTCTATAGGTGTTGGCTCAAGTGTCACTTTTACATTGATGCCTTCTCTGACCACCCCTACTTTTTTATTTAATTGCCACCACTCCCCCATCTTACGCATGGCCAGTTCCCCTTACCAGGCACCATTTTTCATAGCACTCATCACCGGCTCAGACTTCTGATTTGTTTATGATCTGCTTCCCCACACCAGAGCATAAGTTCAACAAAGGTGGGATTTGTGTCTGTTTTGTTCACTGATTTACTCCCAGTTCCCAGAATAGTGCCTGGCACACACTAGCTCCGTCAATAAGTGTCTGCTGAATAAATGAATAAAGCACGCAGCAGGCCCCTGATGAACAGTTGCAGTTTGCTGGGCGGAGACAGACTGAGCCTTGTGAACAAGCGCACAACCAGCAGCACACCTGTATTGAGCACTGACTCTGCGAGGGACACTGCAGCGGGCTTTGTGTGCATCACCCCCTATCCTGGGAGGCGGCTCCCCGACATTATAGATGAGGACTCCTGGCATTCCTGTCCTGAGCCTGCTGCACAGGCACAGTGTGACCTTGAGTAGGTCACTGTTTCCTGGCCTGTCTTCTCCTCTATGACTCCCTATACATCCCCAAAGGGCTATGTCCTTGTCTCTTTTGCCACAGGGAACATGCTCCATCATAAATTCTCTCTCCTGAACCACCTTGCCTCCACACAGGTAGAGCCCATGACTTCCTCATCTCTGTGTCTCCATCACCTGACGGCTGTCCCATATATGTAAGATGAATAAATTAATAAACGTAAAACAAAGAACTCAAGCTGGAATCAGGGTCAGCAAGTAGTGGTATGTGTGTTGCATTACCCCTCCCCCGTCTTCAACCGAGGCACACAAAGTAAACGAATCCTTGTAGCCTTTCTTTCTAAGCATGTACTCAGCCTCAGAATCCTTCTACATATCCCACTCCAGACATTAGAGCTGGCAGAACAAATGTATAAACCATCTCTGACATGGAAATGATTGCTAGAAGATTGCCAAACCAACTCCCTCTTCTTTGCCAGTATGCATGCTTCGTTTCCCACTCTTCTTTGGGGGACCTGTGCCATGTGACAGAGTCCCAGCTGACAGAATGTGTGTGGGAGTGATGGGCACCACATCCAGGGCTGGTCCATCCACACCTCCCACGTGGGAGCTTCCATGCTCCTTCCCCGCTCTGTGGATTGATGCAAACAAGTACTGTGATCTGGAAGTCCTCATGTGGAGCCACAATATTAAAGAGCTCAGAGCCATCTGATGGCCAGGAAGGCTCACTGACAACAGCAAGAGATAAATACTAACTGCATATTTGGTACTATACAATTTGGAGTTGTGTGTTATAGAAACTAGCTTTACCTTAACTAATACACCTGGGCTGCTTTTTCTTTTCTTTTTTTCCAAGATCTCTCTTCTACTCCTACATTCCTATAATTCAAAACCTTTTTGTTATCTAAGTATCCAAAGACATTTTCTAATAGCTTAATGAGAAATGTGAACTTCTGGATGTTTTATATTATATTTGAGGGCACTGTGTGCTCAACAAGTAAACTTTTAACTCTGGAAAACACATAAAGAATTGCACAATGCAATGTTTACCTTCAGAATAAGACTTGTCCCTGTGAAATGGTTGACTATCCCAAAGCAGGACCTCAGGAAATGCAGCAACAAATGACATTACCAATAGGAAACAATACAGCTACATCACTGCCTGTGTGCCTTGGGCAAATTACTCACCCCAACACCCACCACCAAAACCCCAGACCTCCATTTCCTTTTCAATACCACATGCATAACAACTGCACCTACCTTATTGGAAGGGGGGGGGGTGTACTTTAAGTAAATATGGGTGACGTTTTCATAACAGTAATTGGCACAAAATAAGTGTTTTATAAATGTTAACTACCATTTGGTCAGGAAGGACTGATCACTGTGGGCTAGAATGGCAGAAGATGAGCGTGCTGATGGGTAAGAAAGGATATGATGTGGGGAGGAGGTGGGAGTAAGGGTAGGGATGCATATCTTATGTTCAGGAAACAGTGAGGAAATCAGTCTGGATATGTTACAGAGATTTTGCAGCAAGGGATAATTCATTTTTTAAATTTTTTTTACTGTTGATACTACCACAGATGTCCCCCACTTTGCCCACCTCCGCTCGGCCCCCAGCCCACCTTCCCCTGGTCTTCACCACATTATTGTCTGTGCCCATGCGCTGGAGGCAAGAGATGATTCCTACCAGGACTGGATTCTGAAGGTCCCTACATTCTGGAATGAGAAATCAGTACTTTAACTTCTCTTTTGGAAAACTGCATGATGATGGAAGGAAGGGCAGCTAGATGGTTGAATAGATGAAGGGGTGAAAGAAAGGAAGAGGGCAGGAAGAAAGCCAGGAGGAAAGAAAGAACAGAGAGACAGAAAAGGACAAAAAGGGCAGTGAAGCATATAGAAAGAAAAAATGTTTTCAAAGGAAAAAGAACTTTCTATTATGTGATTTTGAATTAATTGCCTTCTCTTGGTAAGCCTTGGTTTCCTACTATAAAACAGGGGTCATAATCTCCATGTCACCTGGTTACTTGATGAGAATCACTAAGGTAAATTTGGGGGACTTGGCATGGGGTCAGCCAGTAGGGTAAGTTCAGTCAGTCATTCATTCATAGGCTCAATTTTTATGCAGCACCTACAAAGACCCTGCAGTTGGGATGAAGTTTTGTTGCACAAATATTTGCCTTCCCCTCCTCATGCTACTTAGTTAGTAAAAGCCATGCCTGCTGACGCAACAGCATTAAAAACTTGGTTCCCAGCCAAAATTTGGGGAGGACACAAACCGGCAGTCAACAGAAGCAAAAACAAAAGCCCAGAAAATGCCACAGTTTTACCAAGTGCTGAGCAGTGTTTCGAGTCTTCATCATCCCTATCAAGTTGTAGGCCAGAGAGGCAGCCAAATGTACCCATGGCTTCCCCTCATTCTGCCTAGCTGAAATGTACCCGGGTCCTCTCCAATGCACGTCTGTGTACTTGGCTCCCTTCCTGTCATCTGCAGTCAAGAAAGAGCAGCCTACACTCTTCACAATTTCTCAATCATGCTAAAATTTCTGCCTGGTACTTCTTGCATTTGAAGGAATGAAGAAGGAAGAGCCTGGATGGCAGAGTTAAGAATGATAGTTACAGAAATAGGCTCTCATCCAGCACTCTGGTGGACCGTGTAGCCTCTGCCCAGTGGTTCTGCAGTGGTGGCTGTCACAGCAGGACATCAGAGGCAGGTGGTGGTGGTTTCTTGATGAGTTTGTTTGTGTTCCTGATATACCAGAAGTGTTAGAAAAAACAGTGTAGGGAGAGGAGGGGACAGAAGTGGGAGAGGAGCAGAATATCCTTTAAAATTATCAGAAAAATGGGACCTGAGGTGGAAAGGAGAACATGAAGCAGCACTGCTTGCCACAGAAGTGAAGCTGGAGACAGAACACTGTCACAGCCTAGCAGAGCAAAGGCTATGGAGGAGACATACTTCATGGACTTGCAGGGCTCTGCCAGTCACCTTTGCATGGCCAGCCAAATAATTTGCAGGACTCAGTGCAAAATGAAATGAAATGTGGGGGCCCTTGCCTAATGGCACTAAAATATAAAGCTCTTTATTTTCTTCAATGTTCTTTCTCTCAACTTGTCATGGTGCTTTTTATATACTATTTAACATCATTCTAAGTAAGGAAAAATTAAAATTTTAAATTATTAGCATGAATTTTACCATGCATCTTTGTATCGTGTGGTGCCTGTTTAAAATGCAAATATAGAAGCATTTAACTCGTATGCAGAATCACAAAATTACGCAGTTCATATTCCATAGCTTATACATGCATATGAATTTCATTCTCACCATAACAGTGGAAACACTGCACCAAACTAATTTAACTGTTTTTATTTCACTTCTTTATTTTAATGTTTTATTTATTGATTTGAAAGAGAGAAAAACATCAATTTGCTGTTTCACTTACTTATGCTTTCATTAGTTGTTTCCTGTATGCGCCCTGATGGGGGGATCAAACCCACAACCTTGGCCTATCAGGATGATGCTCTAACCAACTGAACTACCCAGCCAGGTGTGTTATTTCATTTCTTGATATGATTGCTGTCTACCAACATTCTTACCTCTGGCATACCAATTAGTGCGGAAGGAGTCTAAGGAAAACCAATTATGTGTTGCTTAATCTTTCCCTTTCATTCTATGCCATCGTTTTCAGCGTAAGTGGTTGCCTCATACAGGGAAGTAACATGAGTAAGACAGAATATGATGGGGCTCCTAGGTCACTAGTGTATCTTAGAATATCACTGCATTCTTCCTGAGTTCCCAGCAAGTTCTGGCTTCAATGAAAAGTGAAGTCTCTCAGGGCTGTCAGCTCCCTAACTTGTACTTCCTTTTTGAAGAGGTAAAATGTAGATGAGAGAACTGAACAATTAGAAGGGATGAGCCCTCCTTGCAGAGAGAACAGTAAGAGCCAAAGTCCAAGAGACTCTGCACCAATGAGAATGGCATCGGCATGGAGCATAAAGGCTAGTCTAGAGTGTTTCAAGTACTTTATGTATTAACTCACTTAATTCTCATAAGCCTTTCAGATAAGTACTGTCATTATCCCCATCTTCCAGATGAGGAAATCAAGGCTCAGGAGGTAAGGTAACTTACCTAGGGTCACATAGTCTGTGAGTGACAAAACAAGCGTTTAAACCCAGGCTGACTCTAAGCTCTCCACCAACACATTACCCTGCTATGAAGCTTAATTTGAACCATTCTGACTCCTTCCCACTCTCTCCAGTCTCTCACTCTGTCCCTCTCTCTCTCTCTCTCTCTCTCTACACACACACACACACACACACACACACACACACACACACACACACACACTGTAGTACTTATCACATGGGGCTGAAACAATGTGCCCATCCCTGAGCTCTGAAGGTGAAGGCTATGCATGTTCATCTCTGCATCTACCCGGCACAGGCAGGTGCCATGAAAAAAGTGAATGAATGTGGTTCACTGTGAGCAGTCCTACTGGACACCTGCTGGCAAACTCACAGGGTTTATTTTAGGATCTCTGTGACTTAGCTGGGGAAACCTCTCAATCTCAGGAGATAATGGGAGAAAGAGACTCATCTGGGAAGTACCACCTTCTATGACTCAGTGCCATCGCCAAAAACTCTCCCTAGTTTCTTGGAGACACTTATTTGTCATGAGCAGAGAGGACCTGGCATTGAGTTTAAAATCCAGGACCCTATGAATTAGGCTGTGGAGACTGATATCACAGCTACCAACTAACCATTTTCAGAAAAACGGGCCAACAGGTCCCTCATTTTAAGATAGGACAGCTCCTCACCAATTGTTTGAACCTGTGTTCTCAGCCTGGGAATGAGCTAGGGAAAGATGGTGCAAGCCCACCTATCCTGTATCCTTCAGGGATGTCTGGTTCCAGGGTACAGGAGAACATCTAGGCTTACCATGGGCCCAGGAGGTCATCGTGCCAGAGAAGAATGTGCCATTAAATAGGCTTTCTGGACTACATGGAGTGCTTTTTTAACCTCACAGAAGAAAAACTTACAAAATCATGATCAAGGGCCCTAATTCCATGTCCCCCAGTTCTGATGGTACTCAGGTGATGCACAGGTCCTCTTTGCCCCTTTATGTTTCTAACTGTTTCTATTGATTTCTGTTCTCCAGTTCACAAATGTAAGATCCTTGAGGGTTGGGTATCTTCCACTTCACCACTATATTTCCAGTGTCTGACGCTGGTAGGCACTCAAATATTTGTTGACTACGTGGTGCAAAAATGACTGGATGAAGAGCTGCCAAATTGTAAGCAATATTGCTGCCTAACCAACTATTCCCAAACCTAGTGACTTAAATCCATAGGCATTTATCATTGTTCCTGAGTTCTTGGGTCAGCTGGGTGGTTCTGATGACTGGACCAAGCTTGCCTGAGCTCACCAGGGCTGACTCATGTGTCTGTGGGCAGCTGGCAGATTGGCTGGTGGCCAGTTGGCCTAGGGTGGCCTCACTCACATATCTGGTGGTTGGTTAGCCTTTGAGGGAATTTCAGGGGTGACTAGGTCACAGATCTCTTATCCATCTGGCCACTATGGCCATCATTCTTGCCACATGGCCATGACAGGTTTCCAAGAGTGCAAGGCCTAGGCTCAGAACTGGCACACCATCACTTCCATGGAGCCAAAGCCAGCCACAGGCCAGCCCAAATCCCCAGAATTCTGGAGATGGGAAAACAGTCACCACTTCTTGATAGAACTCACATCGAAAGGGGTGTATTATGGTCATTTTTGCAGTCTACCTAACAGGCATGTTTCAAAATCTATGGCTAAAATTATATATTATATAGGCAATGCATTGTTGGAGGTTCCTTGAGGAATGTTTCAAGGAGAGGGACTATTACTAAATACAAGCCTTAATTTGTCATCAGGCTGCCTATCAGGCTCCAAGAGCATCAGTAGTAAGGATTTAGTTATTTGATTCCTCCCAGTAGGGGAAGGAGTTAAAATAATCAGTATTACTATAACTGTAATTTTTAAGTAATATTAAAAGGGGAAGAGCAATATGCATTGTACAAATCCCAATTATATGCCAAGCACAGGACAGGGCCTTTTGTACACATTGTTCCTAGTCCTTACAAGTCCAAAGAGGACTTTTTCAACCATTTCAACAAGCTCAGAAAACCAGCTTGCCTAAAGAGTGGTGACAGAACTCAAGCTTAAGTCTGCCAACTTCAGAATGAGGGCTTTTCTCATTAGGCTACGCTCACATCTGAATATTCCAGGAAGAGAACACAAAGTGGGGAAGTAATTCACTTTACAGGGCTTGACCTCCTGGTACTTAAGAACATTCCTGGCCCTGCAGTGCCATCTTGCCTCTGCTAGAAATGTCTTCTGGTCAGTGCTGGGTCAAAGTTTTAGTAGCCCTGAGGGCAGCTGTGTTATTGAGGTTTCTATTGTCTGATGACTTAGAGAAACAGTATAGCTTAATTTTATTAATTCATATTGATTTATAGCTTGGCTCTTTCCACAAAGGATTTAGGGAAACTTGCAACAAAAACAATATAGATGAACATAGCATCCCGGAAATCAAATGCTATTAGAAATATATTCCCAGAACCAATTTTTCCATGGATCTTTTACTGTCTTATGTGGAAAAAATAAGAAATCATCATCTTAGAGTCTCAGCCCTAGAAGAGGCTATAGTGGGTTTAAAACTAGAGAACATAAAAGCCACTGGGGAATGTGTTTAAAATACAGATTACCTAATCCCACTCTCAGAGGCTGATTCAGATGGTCTACATGAAGCCTTAAAACATGTTTAAGGGAAGTTTTAGATTTCTCAGGCAATTCTGTTTCAAGTGACACAGAGATTATACTCTGAGGAACCCTGATAAAATTCAACCAATTAACAAAGAAGGAACCCTTGCTAGCCCTCACTTCTGTGTGAAGCACAGTGCTAGGCCCCTGAGGCAGAAAGATAAATAAGAGAATTCCTGCCTTTAAAAAGTTCAAATTCTAGCCACAGAAACAGTGAATTATACAACCAAGAGTGACGCAATGTATTTAGGGGCATGAATCTTTTGAGGAACGTGGGTGTCAACTACGAGGTGTCTCTGGGGAAATGATGGTTAAAAGTACAGGCTCTTGTAGGTGAACTGTCCGTAGGTGATAATGAATCCTTGCTCTGTATTTGCTAGTTGTATAATCTGAGCAGGGAATTTAACTTCCCAAGGACTTGGCTTTCTTTTTTCTTTGTTAATCCTCACCTGAAGATATGCTTGTTCATTGATTTTAGAGAGGGAGAGGAGGGGGTGAGGGGGAGAGAGAGAGATAGAAACATAGATGTGAGAAACATCAGTTGGTTGCCTCCCATACATGTCCTGACTGGAAATAAGAACCCACAATTTAGGTATGCGCCCTGACAGGGAATCAAACCCGCAACCTTTTGGTGTAGGAGATGACACTCCAACCAACTAAACCATACCTGGCCAGGGTGAACTTGGCTTTCTTAATTACAAAGTGATGATAAGGGCAGCACTTACCTTATTGGGCTGTAAGAATTCAATTACAAGATACATTTGCAACATGTTACATCTCAGAGTTTTAATCTGTACGTTGTCTATGTTTTCCTATACTGAGTGCTACAAAAAATGTCGTTGGTGTGGTAAGGGTGTTAAAGGTGGTGATTGTGGGGATGGTGATGGTGATGATGGTGGTGGAGGGGAGGATGGTGTTGGTGATGACGGTAACGGTGGTGATGATGGTGGAAGTTGCAGTGATGACAGGGGTAATGATGGTGATGGTGATGGTGTCTCATCTCTCCTAAGTCTACTTGGAAACAAAAACAATGACTAAAAGAAGAGTCATGAAACAAGGAAAGAAATATCCTGATGCCTGATTGCACAGCAAATCTTCATTTCCCAATTCTCAAAGAAAGAGATGACTGAGATTTGGGGTGAGGAGTAAGAGATAATGAGTTCCATTTTGGCTAATAAGTTTGAGATGAACAGAATTTCCAGCTGGAAAGGTGGTTCTGCACCTTTGGAGAAAGATGAAAGTAGGAAATGTAGACTTGAGAATCCATTACACATGCAGAGGAGGTACTGGAAAGAGAAGATGCAAGGGAAATCTATAGGAAAACAAGAAGAGAGAGAAGATACAGGGGCAAAATTAGAAGTGCAATGGTAGGACACCTCCCTCTATAGGTACAGTAGTTTAGTCAGTTACAAATTCAACTCATTTCTACTTTTCCTGAAAAAAAAAAAATCAGAGGAAACATTGCCTAATGCTTTGCTAAAATCAAGATATGCTAAGTGTATATTTTCAACATATTTCTGTCTAATTCTCAGCAACCTATGCTAGGTCCACTGATTCTTGCTTTTTTTTTTTTTTTCTATGTGATCACAATTGCCACTTTAAAAATCCTTTTGTATCTTTTCCAGGTATCTTCCTGGTTTTATTTGAAATTTCAGGATTCTACCATTTTTCCTTTTTGGAAAATTAGAACATTTTCCCTCTACAGACATCTAGCTCTCATGTTCCAACAATCACATACTACAGTTTCACAATTTCAACTGAAAATTGTTTCCTCTGGTGTATAACTAATGTTAACCTATGACCTCTGAATTCATCCAGTAATTAATGCTTCACATCCTCTTAAGACATTTCACCCATCTTCAAGTGTTGTTCCTCCTAAACCACATTTGTTCTTATCTGCCTGGTTTGAATACCAATTTTTTACCAAGATAGTGGAAGAATACCGTCCTGGGTCAGAGTAGTGAATTTACTGGAAATTCAACTCATGGCTATTCATGAAAGGACATGTCTCTATACTTAGAACATTACTTACCTCTACATCTGCCCTACAGGACCTGACTGCTACTCATGGCAGCCACCTACTTCTTCCCCACACCACTTCACACTTCTTGATCCACCCCACCCCCAGTGAGGCTCTGGTCACTGAAGAGACTGGTTGGGTTTCTCATGATTAACCAGAGAAGGAGAAGCCCTTGGCCAGAAGCAAAACATATTTCATAGTCCAAAAATCCAAATAGGATAGTCTGGGCCACCCTGAGGAATTTGGGAGGACCCCAAAATTTATTCATTTATTTTACCATTATTTGTTAGCCACTAGTCTCTAAGACAGCACTAGACTTACAATGGTGAGCAAATAAAGTCCATCAAGGAAAAGAGATATTAATCCAATTATCCCAAAATTAAGTATAAAATTTAGGCTCTTAGGCACTATGAGAGAAGGCAGGGTAAGTGATTCTCCAATAATATAATATAGAAATATTCTGACCTAATCAGGTATATCAGGGAAGGTTTCTTTGAAGAAAGGACCACAGAGCCAAAGGCTGTGCAGAAATTAACCAGGTTAGGGCATCTCACCCCTCGAGGCATTAGAATCAGCTGCAAATCTCTTTAAATGCTGACTACCAGCTTCTCTCTGCAGATCAGTGAAATCTATTTAGTGGTAGGCCAAGCATTGGTATTTTTAGGATTCCTCCTCCAGCGCCCTAGATGAGTGCAGCCAGGGTCTGGAACCACCAAACAAAAAGGAAGAGGCTGGTAGTGAAGGAAAGGGCATGTGGAAGGCGCGTGAAGGAGACAGACATGGCCGTCGGTGGAACCTAAAGAAGGTCGGTATGGCTTGAGCACGGAGAGCACGGCGGCACTCAATTACGGATGAGGTGAAAAAGGAGGGCAACGGCCAGGCAGGACCAGGCAGGCTATGTTAAGAATTCTCGGTTTTTATTTTAATATTATTGAAAATCTAGTGAAGTTGGTTTAAAAAAATAGTTTGGAGGGGGCCACAATCAGCTTTTCATTCTGAATAAATTATTTGGAACAGATTGGAGGAAGCAAAAGGGACTACAGTTGGAAGGGAAAGGGGCATCTGCCTGACATACAGGATGTGAACTAGAGGACAAGCAGTGACCTCTGTTCCCTGAGCAGTGGGAGAGGGCACCGTGAGTTCTGTCCATGAGAGGGGCTGGCCTAGCCAAACAGGCAAAGCACTTTGGCAGCCTCAAAGAGTACTAATCAACAAGTTTGGCTGAAACCCCTCTTTTGGGGGAGACCAGGCACCACTGCTTCAACAGCTCCACTTGGCAAAGGGCTGGATGACACTGCCACCATGTAGGCAGCCCACTGGAAGCCACAAGCCCTGCTTAATTTCTCCACCAACGTACTACTTGCAGCCACACAGATACAGGAAGCCGTAATATGGTTACAGTGTCTTCAGCTCCTGAGGGAGGGGGTGGCGGGGTGTCCCTGTCCAAGAGCAGTGATGGAAGGGAAAATTGTCAGAAGTGAGTCTTGGCTGAGATTGGCAACATACACTGTCACTTGAACCTATCAATAGACTGAGCTGATGATGTTTTTCACTTAACACCTAGCAATGAGGCTGTCAGAAACTGGCAGGAGATCCCTGCATACCCTGCCAAGAGAGAGGAACATGAAAATCTGTCAAAATTCATGCTTGCTAATAAATATACCCCTGGAATTCTTTTTTAAGGAAACCAGAGTTTTAGATGTCTAGGTAACATTTGCCAGGAATCCAAAAGGCCTGATCAACCAGGAGATTTCACTCCAGCTCATTTTCACGTGTCTTGGCTTGCTGGCAGAGGAGAGGGATGAGGCAGAGGTGGGGATCCAAAGATACTAATCATTATAAATTCTAGCATGGGGCCTGCAGTCTATGGGCAAAGTGAGCAGACACATGACATTGCCCTAGGCCCCAGGGACATCTTCTAGGTCACTGGGACCAGATTCCCAATGGTAACTACATTAGTAGAGAGCATAAGGGCTCAGTGGAAGGTTCAGAGGGAAGGTGCAATAACCAAAAACCAATGCTATCTGGCTGCAGCAGAGTCATTGGTACTATTCAATGAATTTTCCCAATACAGTCGCACTTGCCAACCTTCTGGAAGCTAGGTGAGATCATGTGGTTTGCACTGGCCAATGGCAGTGATGACATCCTACTTCAGGGTGGAAGTTTTAAGAGCCAATGCACAATTTGCATCTGTGTTTTCCTCCTGTCCAAGTGACTTGCAGCAGTAGCTGCTCCAAGAGCTGTATCCCAGAGTGAGCAACACAGGGCAGCACCCCAGCTGATCCGCAACAGACATGGAGTTTCAGTGGAAAATAAAATGAGTTGTTATCAGTCATTGAGATATGGGGATTGCTACAGCATAATTCTGCCTACATGCTGTTAGAACCATTTTGAACAAGGCCTTCTCTCTTCCCTCATGCTCTTCACTGTAAGGGGAACGGCTATTGCATACTGATTATAGTCTAACATGCCCCTGCTCTGATTTACCAGTGATGATTTTGGATGAGGTTCTTAAAGTCCCTAAACCTCAGTTTCTTTATCTCTAAATTATGAGTTATAATACTATTCAGCTTGTAAGGTTCTTGCAATAATTAAATAAAATAATGTCTAGAAATGATTAATTTTTATTTCATGCTGTGCAGAAAATAGTTAACATAGCAGGTTTGAGACTGCTATCCTTGGAAAGGTCTGCTTGCAAAGTTGACCTCTGGTTAGCATCTGGAAACTTGGATTACAGGAGGGTTCCCATCACACCAAAACTAATAAAGGTGCCCACTATACCTAACCTCTTTGTACAAACCATATGGTTTATGCTGAACATCTGCTTTTCTTCTGGGAGTCTGGACTTTTGGTAGTGCTAGTCAGAAGGAGCCTCCATGACCAGCCCTCAGGAAAACCTGAGGGCGCTGGGTCTTTAACATTTTTTCATGGTAGACAACACTTCACACATGTTGTCACAACTCATTGCAGGAGAGTAAGAGCATGTGCAGGACTCCACGAGGAGAGGACTCTTGAAATCTTGTGCCTGTTCTCCTCTAGACTTTGCCCCAGGCACTTTTTCTTTTTGCTGATTTTGCTTTGTACCCTTTTACTGTATGAATATTAGTCATGAGCCCAGCTATATCCTGAGTCCTGTGAGTCCTCTGTATGAATCTCCAAAGCTGGGGGGTGGCCCAGGGACTTAAAAGTGCTGTTTATTTTAAGTTAACAAGTGTAAGTATTGTTAATATTAAAAATAAAACAAAGGAAGATGCACAGAAAGAAATGAAAATATCTAATTCATTAGATAGCCATAAAATAAAAATATCAGGAGACTGACTTATGTCCTAAAGGTACTTATTCTACTACTAACAGCTTAAAATGCTGACTTATCTGGCCTTAAGATTCCAAAAAGTACATTCCCTACGGGACTAGCATCGGCCACAGATATTAAGTCTGTCTCTGACTAAGGTTTGCACACCAGTAGCCATTTCTATAGTGACTTGATAAAAACAATAATGTTAGGAGCATCAGAAGCCAATATCTACTGAGCATTATTCCCCAACTTCTAGACGTATCATCTTATTTAACCCTAATAATAGCACTCTGAGGTAGCTGCAATTGCTGACCCTGAAAACAGGTGAGGAAACAAACAGAAGATTTAGCCATGTGCTAACTGGACAGCCTCACAGTTTTTAATTTGTTCCCTTTTACTATATAAGTATTAGGGTGCAGACTTGGAGTCCAGCCCACCTTGGTTACCATCTCAACACTATAAGTTACCTGGGGCTGCCACAGAAAATTGCCATTAGCTGGTGGGCATAAATCAAAGAGAAATTTATGCTCTCAGAGTTCTGGAAGTCAGAAGTCCAAAATCACAAGGTGTCAGCAGGGCCAAGCTCCCTCCAAAAGGTCTAGGGGAGGACACTTCTTTATCTTTTTCAGTTTCTGGTGGTTCCATGTGTTCCTTGCCTTGTGGCCGCATCACTCCAACCTCTGCCTCTGTCTTGAGACGGTTTTCTCCTCTTCTGTGTCTGTCTCTTCTTCATGTGTTTCTTATAATGACACTTGTAATTGGACTTAGGGGATACCCAAATATTCCAGGATGATTTTATCTCAAGATCCTTAACTTAACTATATCTGCAAAGACTATGTCCAAATAAGGTCATATTCACAGGTTCCAGGGATGAGAACATAGGTGTATCTGTCAGGGGCCACCATTCAGCCCACCACAAACCCTAACAGTTATTTTCATGCCACTTCAGCATGTCACAGGAGCCCTAAGGGCCAAGTGAGGCAGTGCACGAAAAACATTCAGCATGTGGTCTGGCATGTAGTAAGAGCTCAAGAAACATCAGATGCTATGATTTCCCATCATCACACAACTGTTCAGAGGAAGAACTAGGATTTTAACTAGGCACGTATGACTGCTATTCAGTCTTACTTCACTCTGAGAATAGTTAAAGAGTGGGACTTGAAGAAATCTTTCTAGACCCAATGATTGCCCACCTGTCAACCTGCAGTCATTCTTACTAGGTAGGACCCTTTTAAACACTCTTTAGGTCCAGAATTTGTGAAGGAGCTGAACTCCCTCCAGATCGCTTCCTGAGGCCCTCAAAGAACAATTCTGAAGAATCTCCTCTGTTTTGCCATCTCAAAAACCCTGACAGTAATTACAGCTGCCACACTAGAGTGCTTTGAGGGTTATCAAGTTAATGACTATAAAGTCTGTGGAGCTCTTCAGAGGAGGAAGCCATAAAAATCAGATAAATAAAACAGTCAATCAGCACGTGTTTATTGTGTCCACAGGGTGCATAACACTGTACTCAGAAATAAAGATTAAAGGGGAGAAAGGCAAGGGAAAAGGAGAAAAGTCGGCCAAAGTCTTTCTAGGCTAGAGTACAAGGCTAGCTATAAACTAAAGAGCTAGAGACCTTCAAGCCTTTAAAAAATGAAGGATTTGCCTACAAATCAGTGAGAAAAAGATAAATAACTCTTGGTGGGGGCAGGAAATGGGCAGATGATTCAAGCAGGAAGTTCACAAAAAATAAATAAGTGCAACTATCTAATAAGCAATGAAGAGATGCTTAACTGAAAATTCTTATAATTAATCACAACAACAAGATACCATTTTTCAGTTATCACATAGCCAATTTTTTAGTTTTCTGATACACAGCACTAGCAAGGACATGAAGAAACAGGTACTCTCTCCATTCACTTTGGGGGACAATGTGAACTGGAGAGTAATCTCTCTGGAGAGCAATGAGGGACTGGCTATCACAATTAAAATTATATATATATATATATATATATACACACATATATAATTTATATATATATATATCCTTTGACCCAGCAATCCCACAGCTAGGAATCTGCCCTCGGAATAAACTCACAAAAACATACCTAGCTATATATAAGGATATTCATTACATCATTGCTCTTAATGACAGAAAATAGGGAACAACCTCATATCCATGAGTAGCACAGTGGTTAATTTATGGATAATGTGCACTGTAAACACTAAGTAAATGTAAGCAAGAGTGAGGTAACTGTTTGGCTGGTAGGAAAGTGTGCCAAAGTGTCATATCAAGAGAAAGAAGCAAGAGCAGTACAGTATACATAATACAGCCCTTTTGTGAATGCGAATATGGGGGGGCTTCATGTTAAAGAATGACCCTCAGATTGTGCTATGAACACATCTGAATCTGCGTTCCTGGCCCTGCTGTGACCAAAGGTCAGCCCTAAATGAGGCTGTCAAGGTTAGGGTGGAGTCTGGGGAAATGGGAGATTTATTTTGTTTCCTTTTTGAAAGCCAAACCATTCATGTTCATCACAACAAGGAAGAGCATAATGTATTAAGATCCTGAATTTGGAACCTGACCGCTCAGGTTTGAATTCCAACTCTGGTGCTGCTCATTAACTGAGTGACTTTAGGCAAGTCACTTCACTTCTCTGTTCCTTAGTTTCCCTAAATACCAATAATTTGAGTACTTACCTCAGAGAGTCATTATGAAAAATTAAAGTGTTACTGTATGAGGAGTGCTTCAAACAATGCTTGGCACATAGCCACACCTTCTGTAAGTGCTGTTGAGCAAGAAATTGGACTCAAACATTGAGTACCCCATCTCTTTGGTCCCAATGTGATCCCCCTTTGTTAATGTGGACCCAAACACCAAAGGGGAAGAGAGAGAAAAAAGAAAGGTGCCTTTTACGTATTCAGTGAGCCACTCTACAGGATGAAGTCATTTTGAAAAGGATAATTAGACCTCCAATTGGTTTTCATTTTATTTCATTTTCTTGCCTGCAGTTGACAAGCAGGGAGATTGTGTTACTTCCACAGCCGCCGACAGCAAAGCCGCCCAGTTTCCCTATTTCTATAGTGAACTCCTAAAAGAGAAAACCTGCTGCTGCAAACTGCTTTGATGGAAGGAAGCATCTAAAATGCATTTTAATTTCAATTTGTGTGACTCTTTTGTATCAAATTACGGATCTGGGGCACTATGCAACTCAGTGAAGAATCCCATTTTCCATCAGCTTGGATGTGTTTGGTGTGCCATCAAGGGGTAAAATAATTAAGGCTGAAATCCCATCTCCACTGGAGACTGTCTACTGGTGTCCCACTTCCTGCATTGATCAAATCAGGCAACAGACCACCAATTAGTATTCAAGTACCAGTGCTACCCCCTTGAAGGTCCCAGACCAGCCAAATATCCCCAGGCAAGTCGATGAGTCCAAGGGGCTTCTCACTCAAATGTGATTGTGCCAGTGGTCTAATGCTAATTGCGAGATCACCAATCAACTAGGGCAAGACAAGGTTACTTGAAAAAATAAAAAACTAAAACAGAAGCTGACAGAATTCAGTAAAGCAGCTGAATTCTGCAAAACCACCAAGTAACTGGTTACTAGGCAGCTGAATTCACATAGTTGCTTTATGCAAGTCAGTAATTTAAGGCTGTATTTGGAAGCCAAAGCAATCAGGCTAGAAAAGCCACCCATTGGTTACATCATTTTTAATTTCCCTGGACTTGCATATCAGGTCATCTCATTGGGTGCACAAGTTCTGCTCTGTACAAGGGTCCTCTTTACTGGGACTGTGCACCCATCCCAGCTGCTGTGAGTGTTGGTTGCTAACAGGTCATGGATGCCTCCTTTCACAGATTGGCCCTGCTAACAGGAGTCATCCATCTAGGAAGGTAGGTACATGCTGTCCCCAAGGTCCACCACCAACAACAACCTGGGGGCTACCCATGACTGCTGGAAATCAGAATCAAAGGGCAGCCTCCTTGCCTTAAAAAAGGATTAACACTATAGTGTGACTTATGTCCAGAGCACCACCCTCCATGAGTCAGGCCAAGGCTAGGTTTTTAACGAGGGCCACAGACTTGCTTAGCAATTCCCTTTCATCTTGCCTTCAGTCTTTTACAGGGGTCTCTTGAGAGCATTCTCTTAATAAATCATGAATACCCAAATCCCTGTCTCAGGATCTGCTTCTAGAAAACCCAAGTGTATTAGTTTCCTAATAATTCTGTAACAAAACCACAAATTTGGCAGCTTAAACAATGCAAATTTATTATCTTACAGTTCTGGAGGTCAGAAATCTGACCCAGGTCCTACTGGGCTAGATCAAGGTTTTGGCAGAGTTGTGTTCCTCCTAGGGGACAGCCCATCCCTTGCCTTTTCCAATATCTAGAAGTCACCTGCACTCCTTGGGTCATGGTCCCTCATCACTGCAACCTTTTCTTCCATTGTCACATTACCTTCTCTGACTCTGACCCTTCCTATATTCCTCTTATAATGGCACTAGTAAACATATTAGACCCAACTGCATAATCCAGGCTAATTTCCCCATGTTAAGATCCTTCAATTGATCACATCTGCAAACTTCTCTTTACCATGTCAGGTAATATACTCACTGGTTCCAGGAATAAGAATGTGGACATCTTTGGGGCCACTATTCTGCCTCCCACACCAATCTAAGGGAGTTGGTATAAAGAGCTGGTCTTAAGAACCAGGCTCAAAGGACAGGGTTCTGGAGCTGGACCACTGATGGACTGGCTGCCTGGCAGTGAGGAGTCCATCACTGGCGGGCAATGGAGCATTATCCACCCCTGGCATGTTGGGCACAATGCAATTGCTAAGACTTCCACCTGTGGATAACCAGACAGGGTATGGATAGAAGGGGATGCACTGGCATGGACAACATCTCCAGAGCTGGAGAGGAACGAGATACAGTAATTATCAGGGCTGTGAAATCAGGTGACTGCTGCTGAATACCTGTGTCTAAGAGAAAAAATGACAGCCTCAGGGCAATCACTCAACAATTTAGAGCAAATCATGTCAGAGGGCCTCTTTGGCGGTATTTTTAAAAACGCTTATCTTCTTCGGCATGGAAACAGAGATGAAGAACAGGTGCAGGAATTAACTATAAGAATGGCAAAACTGCAGAGGACTGGATTCTCAGGCTAGGCACATGTGCTATACGGAAGTCAGAGCCCTGATAGGAAAGAGTGGGACTCTGAGGCTTGGCGCAGGAATATCTGGAAAGACACGCTTAACTGCCTTCAACCCTAAGATCTCTGAACTCCCTAGGCCTGCTGAAGTATTCACTTCTCTCACTGAAAGACAAGCCCCTTTCCTTGCTTGGAGAATAAACCAAGCCTCAAATGGAGTAAGTACCCAACAAAATAATGCCCCCACCTTCTCTGCTGGCTACCAGATCAACACCAATGGTTGACTATGAGCCTAACCTGATGAATCAGTGTTGAGCCTACTAGGGAAAGAGGGATACATGCCATAGTAGGCACAGGACCCTGGCTAAGATGGCTGGGAAAGGACCAGGAGAGCATGACTGGGGGTGAATCCTTAAGGTGGTTGTTCAATGGGGGCAGAATATAAAGCTTTTTGCGTGAAAGAGAGTTCATTTGAATGGGATCCCTCCTGTGGCACAGGATTTACCTCTGACAAAGCCCTGAGAGACAAGTCTTAGATGCAACATGGATGGCTCTTGGAAACTTGGACTTAAACCCCTCATGATGGGATGCAAAGGGAAAAGGCCTGTGGGTAACAATTTAATTGAAGTCAACTGTTAGCCACACTTTGAGGTTTAGAAATCATTGCTAAGGTATCTGGAAAAAAGAAATCTGAGCTGACATTCCAGAAAACCCTAACTCTTCTTGGGATCTAAGAGAAAGGAAATTCTACTTGCTGGGAAATACACACCTATCTCCTTATATAACCCAGGCATAATCAATGTGACAATATGTGAGAAAAGTAGCAAATACAGCAGGATTGAGGTCTGCTATCCTTAGAAAGGCCTTCTTGCAAGGTTGGCCCTTGGCTGGTATCTGGAAACTTGGATTTGGGGAGAATTTCCACCATTCTCAGAACTGAGAAAAGAACTCACTATACATAAACTGTGAAGACAATATGGCTTATTATGAAAACCTGCTTTCCTTCTGGAATTTGGGAATTTGGACATGTGCAAGGCAGAGGATACCTAAGTGACAACCCCCAATGAAAACTCTGGACACTGAGTCTCTAATGAGCTTCCTTGTAGATAACCTTCCATGGGTTGTCACAACTCATTGCTGTGGGAATTAAACATGTCTCACGTGACTCCACTGGGAGAGGACTCTTGGAAACTTGTGCCTGGTTTCCTCTGGTCTGCACCCCGTGCACCTTTTCTCTATGCTAATCGTGCTCTGTATAATTTTGCTGTAATAAATCACGACCATCGCTATATGCTGAGTCCATGAATTCTTCTAGCAAATCACCAAACCTGGAAGTAGTCTTGAGAATGCCTGACACACACCATGAAAGATATACATACATATTATACATATTTATCTGAGCCCTCCTGAGAGCAAGATGTTTAGTAGATCATGAAGAAAATGCCCTCTTACCCTAGGATCCCATTTCCCTCTATCCTAGAGTTTGTTTCCCTTTGAACCCATTGTTGATGTGTTCCATCTTGTCTAATGTATAAGGAGTTTGGTTTCATTCTTAGGGGCATATGTCTTCACCTTATAAAACAATTTTTCAGAACTTCTTCTGAAGGATCCTTTCCCATTTTCAAAGTATAGGCACAGACTTTATCCCACTTCCCCAGAAGATCTCCAAAATGTTTTAAATTTTAATGTCCCTTAACCACAATTTCTAAACTACCTCTGCACAGATAAATGGGGCCAGAATCCTACTGGACAGGTTTCATGGTCCAGCAGTGGGAGAATGGACAATAGGACTAGAATAATGATGTTGGAGCCCAGAAGGGCATTTCCATCATACCAAGGAGTAGATAAGACTTCTGAGCCTCACAGTCAATCTTAATGAAAGACTAAGAATTATCATAGTTGACTAAGTCTTAAAGAAATACAAGAATTATCATGGTGAAAAAATGTCAAAGGGGACCATTTATGTGAGAAGTAAGAGATGGCTTGGGTCATTCCAGGAGCCTGGGAGAAGCTCAGATCCTGGAGTGAAGGGGTGGAAGATGGTTTAGTCAGGTACACATGAAGGGTGTCCCCTCTCAAGTTCTACTAAAGAAAGGGAAAAGTTACCTTAGCAATAAGGGCATGTATAAAAGTGAGCTGTGTATGTATAGCTGAAACCCACAAATCATCTCACCAATTGCCCCTCAAATTGCCACAGAGTAATAACTCTGGTTGGAATATAATTTTCTCCCTTCTATTCTGGGTGCCCCCTCCTAGGCAACTTCTCTTCCAGTTTCCTTCACTACTCCCCATTTCCAGTTCCTCAGCCTATGGTTCTCCTGTTCTCAGATCCCTTGTTCTCCGGCCCAGTCTCATTAGGCACAAGATGATGGTGCCAGTTTGATGCTTAGATGATTAGTCAACCTGCATTCTGTTCCAGACCTGAGATTCTTACCCCATTGTACCTAGATACCTGCCAGAGGGACTGGAGTTATTGGTTAGCTAGTCAGGGTCATGGCAGGAAACAGATGGCATGGTGAAGGGGCTAAGGGAGAGTTTATAAGGACTCTTTATAAAGGTGTAGAAATACTGAGGAAAACCCACAAGAAACAAAGCCCTCCAGAACTAGCAACAGTGGGAAGGCTGATACCACACTCAAGACTGAAAGCACAAATAAAGGTGGTGTTATCAAAACTCAATAAGATCTATAGCTTTTGGAGAGGGCCACCTGACGGGAACTATGGTGGTCCACTATGGAGAAACACATCACGGCTACCTTGTGTCTCATCAGGAAGTGAATCAGAAGTTCAAATGTGCTCAGTTCCATTTAGTCCTTCCTTACCTCCAGTCTCCTGCTAGCACCAAACACAGGAGAAACCAAAGGGCAAAAGAACTTGCTGATGGGTCTAGAGGAGCAAATGGAAGGTGCCCATCCTTAGTGGCTGAGTACAAATCAAGATACACACACAAGTAAAAATCAAGGCACATTCCAGAAGCTTTTATTTATATGAAGTAGACAACAGATTTCAACATATCAAAAGGATTTAAAAACTTGTTTGGAAATGCAATTTTTGTGCTTCAGTTGCATACCTCAGATATCTAGAGAGGCCCACCCCGTCTAGTAGGCTGATAAAGAATGCCCCTTTAAAACAAGATGGGAGCATTTGGGGAGTAGCTAGGCTCTTCAGTACCTCTCTGGGGTAGCAAATACAACAGAGATTTTGCTGCCTGTCTGCCCCCACAGTCATGCTGACACCTTCTAGCAGTCATGTGTCTCATCAGATCAATTTCACTTTTCTGCAGCTACCAAGTCTCAGTTGTGATGAACTCAGCAGAGACTTTTCTTACTCTCAGTCACCCTGGGGTCTTATTTCAAAAAGGGCTATCTGTGATCAATTTCACATTTCCACAATCAATGGGTATTAATCCTAATGAACACCATTTACTCTGGGTTCTCCCTGACAAGGGGTAGGAAAATCCTGCATGAAATGAAGATTCAGATGTTTGTACAATTTTCTGCTCAAATACACTGCTTTAGAGTTCTGCTATAACTGAAATCACCAATCACCTAGGGGCAAACGGCTTAGAGGTGGTAAAAGACTGATGGGATGAACACAAGGGCATCAAAGGGGAGAAAGGCTGAGGCAATAAGTGTCCCTGTTCCTTTCAGGTGGCAGTGATGTCTGCCTGCACAGGTGAGAAGAAAAGTGCCTACAGAGACTGTGTTCACTTTACCTTTGATGGTAAAACTCTCATTCAGTTTAACAGACAATAAGTGTCTTTGTAGCTTTGCCTTTAAGCAACATTCCTACAGCAAAGGTATTTTTCTTTTGAGCAAGGAAACTTACTTATATCTTGATGCACAGAAAGGTACCATCCTCCTTAGACACTGTAGGAGAGGCAGGGTAGCACATGGTGAAGGCTCTGGTTTTGGAATCAGCCAGTCTTGGGCTTACATACCAATTCTACCACTTCTTAGCTATACAACTTTAGGAAAGCCACTTAATTCCTCTGGGCCTCAGTTTTCTTACCTCCAATTTCTTATCTCTAAGAGGTAATTATGAACCTTCCTCACTGAGTTGGTGACAAGATCAAGGAAGAGAATAGATACAGTCCAGCATAGCCTCAAAAAATTAAACATGAAATTGTCATATGAGCCAGTAATTTTAGTCTTACAGAAAATAATTGAAAACAAACACTCAAAAACTCATATATGAATGTTCATAGTAGCACTATTCACAATACCCAAATGACCATCGATGGATGAATGGATAAAAATAATGTAGTATGCATAAAATGAAACATTATTCAGTCATAAAGAGTAATGAAGTACTGATGCATGTTACAATATGGACGAACATCAAAAATGATATGCTGAGTTAAAAAGCCAGGCATAAAAGGCTACATGTTCCACAAATCCATATATATAAAATATTCAGAATATATAAATCCACAGAGACAGAAAACAAACTAGGTGGGGTTGGGATGAGGAGTGAATGGTAACGTGATTGCCTTTTGTGGTGATAAAAACATCTTAGAACTAGATAAAGGTAGTGGTTGTACGACACTGTGAATGTATGCCACAGAATTGTACACTTAAAAATGGTCAGTTTCATGTTATATGATTTCATCTCAATTTTTTAAAAAAGCTCAGCATAGTGTGAGGAACATGAAAAGTATGCAATAAATGTTAGCTGTTATAACATCCTATGTGCAACTTAAATCATCTTCTGAGGTACCTTCAAACACTCCCTATCACCTACAAGATCAAGGAAGCCAAGGTCCTCTATGGTCTGTCTCCAGATCACATCACTAATATTATTTCTCCATAGCTCCCTATACCAGTCATTCTCACCATTTGGGGAATCATGAATTCTTTTAAGAATCTGCTAGAAGCACTGGATCCTATCTCTAGGGGAAAAAACATGCAAACAAAATTTTCCACTCAACTTTGCTGGTTTCAAGGCCATCCTGAGCAGTAGGAATGCTTCTAATATTTGAATATTTGGGGTCAAGAAAATGCATACAATCTATAACAGCCTCCTCAGTATTACCTGAACTTCCATGTAGATTGCTACCCCCATCCTCCCTTCACTCTGACTCCTTCCCACCCAGCAATGTCTTCCCACCCTAAAAAGCCCAGCTAATTCAAAATGTATCTATTGCGACTACCCTAGTCTTAAAGTTCCTTTCCTTCTCCAGAATTCTTCTGAAAGTCTCTGTGGAGTCACACACTTGGGATTGATCATACACTGCTTTAAATTATTAGTTTTCTATTTTTTTAATAGGTTTACTTTCTCTCCAACGATACGAGGTCAGTCTGGAAAAAGACCAACCATTTTCATATAACGAGAATGGTTTGTGCAACATCAATCTAACCTGGCAGCCAAGGAAAGTGGACTGGAATGCATATGAATGAACAATGACAACTTCACTGTACTAGTCAGTGGGGGCTGGAGACACCACTGAGGGAGCATGTGTACTGTGTGGCTGTCACATTCAAACTGACTGAGTAGAACAATGACTCTGCATTAAATTTTGCATTAAACTTGAACATGCTGCCACAAAAACTATTAAGATGATTCAGAAGGCTGCAGCTATGGGTAACTGGTGACTGGCAACTTCATCACGACAACGCGCTCACTTATGTATCATGTCTCATGCAGTTTTTGGTGAAACATCAAATCACACAGATGATTCAGCCTCTCTACAGCCCAGATTTGGCTGTAGAGACTTCTGGATTTTCCCAAAACTAAAATCACCTTTGAAAGGGAAGAGATTTTAGACCATTGACGAGATTCAGGAAAAGATGACAGGGCAGCTGATGGCTACTGGGAGAACTGTGTGAGGTCCCAAGGTGCCTACTTTGAAGGGGACTAAGGCATCATCGTCCTCTGAACACTGTTTCTTGTATCTTGTATCTTCTTCAGTAAATGTCTCTATTTTTCATATTACATGGCTGGATACCTTCTGGACAGGCCCCATATTGTAAACCAGAGAGGGTAGATTCAAATGTCTTCAGGAATAAATAATCAGGGTTTATGGTAAACTGGAGAGGATATCCCATTCTAAAAGGCCCATTATGACTGAGCCTATCTTTTTTCAAGGAAAGCCATAAATCTAAATATGTATTTGAAATATTTTTGGTTTTCAAATGTTACTAACTATCTCCCAAAAGAAACACATAGTAGGGGGATACATTTTGGTGAATGTGTGGTTGGTCTGGATCAGAAAAAAGTGGTTGTCAGGGTAACCACTCTGCAGCCCTGCCCAATGTGGCTCAGTTGGTTGGGTGTCATACTCCAAACCGAAGGGTTGCAGGTTTGATTCCTGGTCAGGGCACATGCCTGGGTTGCAGGTTCAGTCACTACTCAGGGTGCATAAGAGAGGCAACTGATCAATGAATGTTTCTCTCTCACATTGATGTTTCTCTCCCTCTCTTTCTCCCTTCCTTTCCCCGCTCTTTAAAAAAATAAATAAATAAAACCTTTAAAGAAAAGAATAACCACTCTGCAGAGACATCTTAGCCCTATGTTAATACAACAGAAGCTTAGTAAATTCTAAGGGGCTTAGAGGTCTTTGACCTCATGTCTTATGTTGGTTACCTAAGGGACTGTGGTCAGATTTTTCTACAAAAGGCCTAATACTTTGTTTTAAGACTCACTCTTGGGAAGGAGGTTTCAGACTGTGTCTTTAAAAAACCAGGGCAAAGCCTTGCTTAGATTAAAACTGATGATGACTTGGATTATTTCAGCATTTAGGCAGTCATGACACACACTGTGCTGGGCATGGCAATATGGCAAGGGCCAAGACAGACCATCCCTATCCTCAGGGGTCTAGAAATGAAATAAAATAGGATATTGATAAGAAAGAACAGGAATGGGGCATGTACAAAAGAGAAAATACAAATACACAAAAAGATATTCATCATCACAAATGTTTAGGGACATGTAAATTAAAAAGCACTTCATAACAGCAAAAATTAATAAGTTTGCTAATGTCATTATGATAAGAAAATGGTTACCCTAAAAATGGCAAGTGGGAGCATAATTTGGTATAGACACTTTCAAGACAATTTGCCAGTATCTATTAAGCTTTAAATGCATATTCCCTGTGACTCAGCAATTCTACTTCTAATAGCCATCCTGGAGAAACACTTGAGTCCATGAAGAGATACAGTCAAGAATGTTCATTAAAACATTGTTAGCAATAGGAAAAAAACTACAAATATCATAGATGTAGACTATCAGAGAAAACTACCACATGTGGTGATATAATGAAAAAATATGTAGTACATAAACTAGTGAGGTAAATCTGTATGTCCCATCATAGAAAAGGGTCCCTAAGACACAGTGTTGAAGGAAATGCAAACTAAACACTACACATTTTCCATGATACAAATCTATGTTTGAAAACACACATGAAAGAGTTTAAAAAGATCTATACTAAAAATGGTGGCTCTTCATATGGAGGAATTTCCCAGCAACTTGAGACTTATTTATAATGTTTAATTTTTTAAATGTTTCATGCAAGACTGAGCAAAGAAAGCAGTGAAGTAGGCAGAAGCTATACTAACCTCCTTCGAGGACCAAACTGGAATTAAAACTAAATTATAGAAAAATCATCCTGAATAACCAACTGAACATTATTAGCTGGAGAGAGGCCTTATAACCAAGGATTTATGGACGAAACCACATAACCAAATCAAGACTGGTAGAGAATGCAGAGGTACAGGAGGACTTTGGTGCACAGCTTGGTTCTTTCTGCACACACTGAGGCCCAGAAAAAGGAGGTACAACTTGTGCCTAGCTCTAAACAGGTTGTCCAAGGCCAGTCACAGGCAGCATATGACATAGGTTTGTACCAGAGTCTTTGCAGATCTACCTAATACCTAGAAACAAACACAAGGAGGCAGTCAAAATGGGAAGACAAAGCAGACCCCAAATAAGAGAACCAGAGAATTCTCCAGAATAAGAACTAAATGAAATGGAAGCAAGCAATTTATCAGATATAGAGTTTAGAGTGATGATTATAGGATGCTCAACGCCATGGAAAAGAACATAGAAACCATAAAAAAGGACAAGTCAAAAATAAAGAATGCAACATCTCAAACAAATAATACACTGGAAGGGATAAACAACAGGTTAGATAAAGCAGAGGATCAAATCAGCAATTTGAAAGACAAGGTAGAAAAAAACACCCAAGCAGATAAGCAAAAAGTAAAAAGAATTTTAAAAAATGAGGAGAGCTTAAGAAACCTTGGGGCAACATGAAGCATAACAACATCATCATCATGAGGTTACCAGAAAGAGAAGAGAGTGAGTAAAGGATCAAGAACCTATTTGAAGAAATAATGATTGAAAACTTCCCTAACCTGGTGAAGGAAAAAGACACACAATTCCAGGAAGCACAGAGAGACCCAAGCAAGAGGGATTCAAAGAAGCCCACACCAAGACACATCACAATTAAAATGGCAAATCTTAAGGACAAGGAGAGAATCTTGAAAACCACAAGAGAAAAGCAGTTAGTATTTACAAGGGAGCTCCCATTAGACTGTCACCTGATTTCTCAACAGAAACATTTCAGGCCAGAAGGGACTGGCATGAAATATTCAAGGTGATGAAAAGCAAGGACCTACAACCAAGGTTATTTTAGCCAGCAAGGCTGTCATTTAAAATTGAAGGAGAAATAAAGAGCTTCCAAGACAAGAAAAAGCTATAGGAGTTTGTTACCATCAAATCAGTATTGCAACAAATGTTAAAGAGTTTGCTAGAAGAAGAAGAGGAAGAAGAAGGAAGAGGAGGAGGGGGAGGAAGAAGATGAGGAGAAAAGAAACAGCGAAAGAAAGAAAAAAGAAAAATAGTTAAAAATAAAATGGCAATAAGTATGTATCTATCAATAATTGTTTTATATGTCAATGGCTTAAATGTTCCAATCAAATGACATAGGGTAGCTGAATAGATAAGAAAACAAGACCCATATATATGCTGTCTCCAAAAGACCCATCTCAAATCAAAAGATACACACAGACCAAAAGTAAAGGGATGGAAAAAGATATTTCATGAACATGGAAGGGAAAAAACATGGGGTAGCAATATTTATATCTGAAAAAAACAGACTTTAAAACCAAGGCAATACTAAGAGACAAAGAAGGACACTACATAATGATAAAGGGAACAATCCAACAAGAGGATATAATCCTAGTAAACACTTATATATCCAACATAGGAGCACCTAAACATACAAAGCAAATCTTGATGTACATAGAGAGATTGGCAGAAATACAATCATAGTAAGGAATTTTAACACTCTATTGACTTCAATGGATAGATATTTCAGATAGACAATCCACAAGGAGACAGTAAACTTAAATGACAGATTAGATCAAATAGATTTAATTGATATCTTCAGAGCATTTCACCCCAAAGCCACAGACTAAACATTCTTTTCAAGTGCACATGGAACAGTTTCTAGGACATGCTACATGTTAGGACACAAAACAAGTCTCAGTAAATTTAAGAAAATTGAAATTATATCAAGCATCTTCTCAGAACACAATGCTACAAAACTAGAAATCAAATGACAAGAACTAAAAAATACACAAAGACGTGAAAGCTAAATATCATGTTATTAAACAATTAATGAGTCAAAAATGAGATGAGGGAAGAAATCAAGAAACCTTGAAACAAATGAAAATGAGGACACAACACCCAGAAAGCAATCATAAGAAGG
Source organism: Mormoops blainvillei (assembly GCA_004026545.1). Taxonomy (NCBI): domain Eukaryota; kingdom Metazoa; phylum Chordata; class Mammalia; order Chiroptera; family Mormoopidae; genus Mormoops; species Mormoops blainvillei. The sequence continues at coordinate 29,888 of PVJD01000398.1, read as the reverse complement.
AAATACATAGCATTACAGGCCTATCTCGAGAAACAAGAAAAACTCAAATAATAATCTAACTTTACACTTAAATGAACTTGGAAAAGAACAACAAACAGGGCCCAAAGTGAGTAGAAGGAAGGAAATAATAAAGACCAGAGCTGAAATAAATGAAATAGAGTCTAAAAAAACAATATGAAAGATCAATGAGTCCAAGAGCTGGTGTTCTGAAAAGATAAACAAGACTGACAAACTTTTAACCAGGTTCATCCAGAAAAAAAAAGAGAGAGGACCCAAATAAATAAAATTGGAAATGAAAGAGGAGAAATAACTACTGACACCAAAGAAATACAAAGGATTATAAGAAAATATTTAGAACAATTATGTCAACAAACTAGACAACTTGGATGAAATGGATAAATTCCTAGGAACATAAAATCTTCCAAAACTAAATCAGGAAGAGTCGGAGAATCTGTATGGACAGGTTACACCAGTGAAATTGAAGTAGTAATCAAAAAACTCCCAACAAGCAAAAGCCCTAGACTGAATGGCTTCACAGATGAACTTCACCAAACATTCAAAGAAAAATTAACACCTCTCCAGCTCAAACTATTCCAAAATATTCAAGAGAAGGGAGGACTCTCAAGCTCATTTTACAAGGTCAGTATTATCCTAATTCCAAAACCAGGTAAAGACAAGAAAGAAAGAAAAGAAAAGAAAGAAAGAAAATTATAGGCCAATATCCCTGATGAAATAGATGCTAAAATCCTCAACAAAATATTAGCAATGGAATACGGCAATACATCAAAAGATCATACACCATAATCAAGCAGGATTTATTCTGGGAATACAAGATTGGTACAACATTCGCAAATCAATAAATGTGATACACCACATAAACAAAATTAAGGATAATAACTACATGACCATATCAATAGATGCAGAAAAAACATTTAATAAAATCCAGCACTGATTTATGATAAAAACTCTTAGCAAAGTGGAAATACAGGGAACATACCTAAACATAATAAAAGCCATATATGACAAACATTGCCAGTGTCATGCTCAAAAACTACAAGAGTTCACCTTAAGATTGGGAACAAGACAGGGATGTCTGCTTTCACCTTCCTTATTCAACATAGTACTGGAAGTCCCAGACATAGCAATCAGACAAGAAGAAGAAATAAAAGGCATCCATATTGGAAAGGAAGAAATAAAACTGCCATTATTTGCAGATGATATGATACCGTACATAGACAACCCTAAAGATTCTGCCAAAAAACTACTACAACTGATCAATGAATTCAGTAAAGGATATAAAATCAATACACAGAAATCAGCTGCATTTTTATATGCCAATAATGAACTAGCAGAAAGAAAAAATAAGAAAAAATCCTATTCACAATTGCTTCAAAAAGAATAAAATACCTAGGAATAAATCTAACCAAGGATATAAAAGATCTGTAGTCAAAAAATTATGAGACACTAAAGGAAGAAATTGAAGAAAATACAAATAAATGGAAACACATACCATGTTCATGGATAAGAATTAACATCATTAAAATGTCCATACTACCCAAAGGAATCTATAGATTCAATGCAATTCCTATCAAGATACCAATGATGTATTTCATAGAATTAGAACAAACATTTCAAAAACTTATATGGAACAACAAAAGGCCCTGCATAGCAATAGCAATCTTGAGAAAGAAGAACAAAGTTGGAGGAATCATACTATCTAATGTCAAACTATACTATAAGGGCAAAGTAATCAAAACAGCATGGTACTGGCATAAAAACAGGTACACAGATCAATGTAACAGAATAGAGAGCCAAGAAATAAACCCACACCTTTATAGTCAATTAATATTTGATAGAGGAAGCAAGCACATACAATGGGTTAAAAATAGTTTATTCAACAAATGGTGTTAGGAAAATTGGACGGATGTATGCAGAAAAATTAAACTAGACCACCTTCTTACACCACATACGAGAATAAATTCAAAATGGATTAAAGACTTAAATGTTATGCCTGAAACCATAAAAATCCAAGAAGAAAACATAGGCAGTAAAATTTCAGACATTGCTTGTAGCAATAATTTTTCTGATCTATCTCCTCAGGCAAGAGAAACAAAAGAAAAAATAAACAAAGGACTACATATCAAACTAAAAAGTTTTGTAAGCCACCAAACAAAGGAAACTATCAACAAAATAAAAAGACAACTTACCAAATGGAAGGACATATTCACAGATATATCTAATAAGGGGTTAATATCCAAAATTTATAAAGAACTTATGAAACTCAATGACAAAAATAACAAACAATCCAATTTAAAAATGGGCAAAGGACCTGAATAGATACTTATCTAATAAGGACGTACCAATGGACAACAGATATATGAAAAGATGCTCAAGTCACTAATCATCAGAGAAATGAAAATTAAAACCACAATGAGATATCACCTCTCACCAGTCAGAATGGCTATCATCAATAAATCAACAAACAAGTGCTGGCAAGAATGTAGAGAAAGGGGAACACTTCTACACTGTTGGTGGGAATGCAGACTGGTGCAGCCACTGTGAAAAGCAGTGTAGAGGTACCTCAAAAAATTAAAAATGGAACTGCCTTAAGACCCAGTGATCCCACTTCTATGAATTTATCTGAAGAAACCTGAAACACTAATTTGAAAGAATATAAGCATCCCTATGTTCATTGCAGCTTTATTTACAATAGGCAAGATTTGAAAGCACCCCAAGTGTCCATTAGTAGATGAGTGGATAAAACAACTATGGGACATTTACACCATGGAATACTACTTGGCTGTAAAAATGAAGAAAATTTTACAATTTGTAACATCATGGATGGACCTGGAGAACATTATGCTAAGTGAAATAAGCCAGTCAGAGAAAGATAAATAGCATATGATTTCACTCTTAAGTGGATTCTAATGACAAACTGAACTAACAAGCAGAACAGAGACAGGTTCATAGATAGAGAGTAGGCTGACAGCTCCTGTGGGGGGGTGGAGTTAGAGGGTGGAAGTACGGGGCAAAAAAAAAAAAGGACTCATGGACATGGACAACGGTGTGGTGATTGGGTGGGGAACGGGTAGGTGGAGGTGGAAGAAGGTATAAGGGGGAAAATTGTAATGAAAAGTACAATAAAATATATATATAAAAAGAAAAAATGTTCATGCATTACCTGTGTGGTTGAAAAAAATTAAAAACATTTAAGTGCTTATTTTGTGGATCCATTTTCACTGGGACCTCCTGTGATGTCCTACTTTGTCACAAGCCCAAAACACTCATTGTTCATTCCATTCAACATTATGTGCCCTTGTGTTGTTGTTATTGTTTATACTACAGTGACTCTCTAACAATTCATTACTTTATAACCTTGAACTTTTCCCGAGTTTCAGAAAAAAAGCCTCCCATCAGAATCAACTGCCCAAACTTGGAAAAGAAAATAGGTCTGCCAAAGAAGCGGAGACTGAGGCAGAGCCATTCTAACAAAGGTGGGCAGCCTTAGGCTGATAGATCTTCCTGAGGCTGTGGTGAGCAAGGTTCCCCCTCCCCCTCCCCCTCCCCCTCCCTCTCCCCCTCTCCCTCTCTCTGGTGTGTTGTGAGGGAGATGCGTCTCAAGGTTTAGACCTAGAGCAGCAGGTGTCAGGTCTTGGGCACTGCAACTCCTGGTTGTGTGGTCTCTAGACCTGTGTCCCTAGCCCTCTCAAAGATGCTAAGAACTGCCCAATTCCATTCTGGTCAATTTATTTCCTGCTGAAATTAATCAGGACAAGTTTCTATTATTTGCAAGTGAGGACCCTGACTGACAAGTTATCTTGGGAAAGTTATCAATTTCTTCTATTTCTTCACCTGTAAAAATGAGGTGTATTTCACAGGGTTGCAAGGAGACAAAATATATGCTGCATGTTTAAAATATATATTGAATATATGAAATATAATTTTAAATGCATATATGTGTTAATATATCAATTGAATATATTTTATGCACTTATGAATCTATAAATATTATATATCTACATAAAATATCTATTCAATATATTAAGGTAAAAATATGAAAGCATCTGACCCTATACCTTTCTTCTCAGGGTTGGGGGAAATGAGACATGATGGGTTCTTAGAATTTATAGTAGAAAAACTGCAGTGGATTTACACTCCTACTATCTCATAGATAAATGGAAAGGCAAATGATGTACAGCTCTTCATGGAGGCAGAATAAATAAATAAAAGGATGGCATTTGTGGACATAGCTTGAGTACAAATAATCACTCCAAACCTCCCATGGCTCACTTTTTTATGTATAATCTGTGATGACCTTTTCATTGAAGGTCAATTTTCTGAAACCAAATAACCCAACCAGGAGCCAGCTGGCCTGACAACATTCACAGAATCCACCCATTCTAATATCAGTCACAATAAACATCATTAGGATTGAATATTTTCTGCAAAACAACTCTCAAGTCCTAAAGTGAAGTCCACAGCCAAAATAGGTGTCATCAATATTAACGACTTTCTTGGGTGTCTATTGCAGTGTTCCCTTGTCAGCCCCAGTAATCAAGAGGCAGAGGATACAATGGTTTGGAAGGGCCTCAGGGATCCTGGTGTGCCAGTTAGTCTGAGCATCAGATTCTCTAGAGCCAGAAACTCACGCTCCCTGTCCATTCGCGGAAGGAGTACGCACCCCCACAAAAGGACCTCCAGCTACTACTCCATCAACCAAGGTGAAGTGAGGCTGGGAGCCTTTGAAATGATCAGCCACAGCAAGCCAAAGCAGAAATGGAGCTGAGCTGAAAATGAGTGCCTTTCCCTGCTTTTGCCTGGACCATCTGCAGAACAGATCCAGGGCCTCCTCGCAGATTAGCAGGATACCATTACTGTGTTCCTCATTAAGATTTTTCACCCGAGGACTTCAGGCTTCCACAGGACATTTCTTTACACATAGAAACAACAGAACAAGAAAGGTGAAAATGTACAAACCCCAAACTCAAGTTGGTGAAAGGCAGTAGCAAATCTCAACCTGAATTCAAAACTACTCCCTGCTTTAGTCTTGAAATAATGCTTGATCAAAAAGAATCGCAGCCACTCTTCCCCTTTTAATCCAGGAGCTGGCTAATGCATTTGAAGAGGAAGGAGCACCCTCAGCTGTCTTTCTTCTTTCTCTTCCTGCCCCACACTATTCCTTTCTTCAGGAAAGTAGTTTATAGATGTTTCTGTCTCCCTAGCATACCTCCCTATTTGTCTGGGTGTGAACCACCTGCTCTTTCTTGTGGAAAATTCCATGTGGTTTACATAGGGCCAAACTTGCTAGTCACAGACTGCCCCCCCACCCCAACACTGTCTCTCTCTCTCTCTCTCTCTCTCTCTCTCTCTCTCTCTCTCACACACACACACACACACACACACACCCATTACAGTCACAATAGTAGTGAACACCATTACTCAGCAGTGGCCAAATAAAAGTGACCATATAACCTCAGTCAGGCCAACTAGAGTTTCCTTTGATATATGCACATCAAGAGAATGTCTCTCTCATGCTGTAAGACTATGAGCCATAAGGATAATATAATTTTGAGCTCCTTCTGATCATTTTTCACAGAAATATGGAAGAAGCTCTTCTACAAGAGAATAACACCAACATCCAAACAGAAAAGAAATAAAAGGGTAAACGGGAATAGACACAGAGCCCAGGTGCTATCAAACAAGCCATCAAAGGGATGTTATTTAATAAAAGAAGAAAATCAAAACAAGTCCATTTACTTTTAGTAAGAGGTTGGGAGTTAAAAATCGTGAAAGAGTAAAAGGCAAGTTGACCCCCACGGGCTATAAGTAAGCGCTTGGGCCATTCTGTGAATCCTAGCACTTGTATAGCACCTGCTGAGTGTCCAACTCTAAGACAGGGGCATTCACATGTCTGGAGGTAGGAATTCCCTGTAACTCCCACCAATTTATTTAACAAGAAAAGTGCCTGGCTAAGACTTTGATACAAAGAAGTACTTAATAAATGTTTTATTGAATGGTTGTGGTCTGATAAATTCAGGAGACAGGGGGACTCTAATCTTCCTTGATGTTAATGCTCTGCTTCTATTAATTCAGCTTAGACATAGAGCTTTTTATCCACATGTCACAGAATTGGCTCTAATTGACTGTGTATTGTTAAGCTGGGACTCTGCTATCTCATACCCCTGCAAATTACTCTTCTAAGATCCAGTCTCAGCTATAAATTTATTCCTATTCAAATTCATCTTTTAGTTTCAGCCCAACATCTTGGTCTGTCAATATGATGTGGAATCCTGACTTCATCACCCTGCCTTCCAGCTTTGAATTATTTTGAAATTTAACAGGTTCACCCATTACAACTGTATCTGAGCCATTGATACATATAAACAAGATAAGGAGAAGAGAATCCCACAATGTGCTAGTGGAAAATTTTCCTTTCCTCCCTGCCAAAATATTGATATTAGTAGAAGATCTTCATATATAAACATTCAGTTATAAATCAACCTGTTAGCTCATCCAATCTATGTTCCACCCTGTTGACTATGGGAGTTTCGTAAAATATTTGTCAACTGCCTTTCTGGGTATGACGCAACTCATGCTCCAGGCTGTTACAATAATACAATAATTTGATTGTGAAAGGAAGTAGAGCTGGTTCAACACAACTCGTTCTTGTTAAATTCATTCTGGCTCCCAGCAAACCCAGCTTCCTTTTCCACTGCCTCACAAGCCATCTGTTTAATAATTCAGTCTGGGGTTGCACCAATCACTGGCTGGTAGTATCCAAAACAATTTCCTTCCTCTTTCGAAAACTTCAAACTCTGTCAATGCTTAGTCTTTAGTTACTCCTCCTTTTTCTAGTCAACAAACAAATATTTAAAAAATGCTTCCCCTGTGGTTCTATGTTAAGGCATTTGGCATACAGAGATAAGTCAGCAGACGGGGTCACTATTCTCGTGGAGTTATCTCATGGAGATTGCTAACAATTGTGTTACAATCAAGAAAATGCAGTAACATGAGAGAATTGGTGGTGGGATTCACTGGGCATATCTTTGAGGGGAATAAGAGATCTGAGTTACTGATTTTGGCTGCGTTTTCCTGACATTCTCCTTATCTTACCTCACCTCCCCAATCCTGCTCATATACACCAAGGAGTTTCTACCTCTTCTCCGGTAGTTCTAAGAAAAATAATGAGACAATGTCCAGGAACTGCTGAGTAGGGATGTTTAGTGGGACAAATCTCAGGAGGTCTTTGTTCTGCACTTTAGAGAACTATTTGCTACTGTCATCCACAGGGATACGAATGAGCAGCACGCAGTAAAAAAGGTATGTCCAGCACGGACCCAGGGCACATGAGATATTCATGCAGTAGCCAAAACCCCATCTCCCAACCCGGGGAAGGCCCGGTATTAACAGTACTAGCCTTACTATGCTAGAAAATCCAAGTGCAAGGGTAGGACTGTTTATTCTTCACACACCCAAAGCAATGCTTGGCACAAAATGGGTAGTTGTAGGGGATCAACTGCATTCATATTGATCTCCCTTTGACATGTGACTTTCCAGTTCCTCTTACTAAACAGGCAGAGTCCATCTTCCCACCTGTTGAGCCTGGGCTGAACCTGTGACTTGTTTTGGCCAACGGAATGCAGCAGAAGTGCTGCGTGCTTTTCCAAGTACAGGTCCTCAGGTCTTGTTACTTTTGCTTATGCTCTCGTGTCTTTGCCTCCATTGTGAGAACACACCTGGACTAGCATCCAAGGGTATGAAATCAATGGCAAAAAGTCATTATTGCGTTGGTTTTCCCTTCTAAGTCAGACTACTCAATCACCCTGCCACACCAGTGTACCCCAGACATGTGAGTGAGACTAGCCAAGACCAGCAGAGCCACTCAGTCTGCCCCCACCTGGCTCAAGACACATGAGCAATAAAAGCTTATTTTTCATTGTTTATTACACAGCATTATTTTTACTATACACCATACTTTTAGTGGTAGTGCTCAAATATAAGAAGGATGAAGGGAAGGAAGGACATATTCATACTTAGTTTCTTAAGAAATTTGCCATATATGTGGTATATACCCTTCATGTTTGACAGATGCTTCTTATGCCAAAGGGCTCTCAAGGAATAGATGTGGAGAAGGAAAAAAATCTTCCTATCTGTGTGTCATAAATATCTGGAGGAGAAGATACTAGACAAAGGGGGTGGGAAAGGTTCAAAAGTAGCATCTCTGAATCCTGTGTAGCAACTGGCACCATAAATTTTATGCCTGGAAGTTCCAACAGACCCACAAGATGAATGTCATCTAGACCTAGAGTACTGAGCTCATGTCTATGAACTGTGCTGGCGTCCTGCCTTCACACCTATACTGAGCTCTGACTCCTCCTTTTTTCTTTTTCGTTTTTTCCCCTGGGAGCAAGATCATTCTCCCTGGGAGACAAATCAGCATTCAAACAGCAATCGAGTAGTTCTGCTTTCTTTCTCTCTCATCTGTTAAAATCTCCCCCAAACAGTCCTTTCCTTGGTCATCCATTTCTTTTTCCCCACAAATGGAAGTGAAAAGCTTTTTAGTTGTCTTCAGTGTGTTTCCCAAGCTTTGGCTCTTCTGTGTTTTAAATTAAGTGACATAGGAGCACTGGCTGTAGAGACAGACCAACACGGGTTTAGGTCCCAGACCAGCCACATAGTAACCACATGACCTTGGGGACATTCCTTAACCTCTCAGAACTTCAGATTCCCTTTCTCTGATGGGAAAGATCGCCATATCTACATCAGGGGTTTGTTGTGAATATTAAATGAGAAAAATGTAACTAAACATGCTTAGCATATTTCCTAGTATATAGCAGATACCCAATACCCAGAAACCAACATGACTCTTTAAGTTCAGGGCCATTTATTTTTGAGTTGGGGATAAGTGAGGTTTGTTTTTTTTTTTAAATCTATTTGTCACTTTTTCTGCTACTTATATGCTTTTTATGATATCTGTGCTTTTCAGAGAGCTCCACACACAAATACAAGGTTACCTGTCAACATTTTCTTCCTTTTAATCTTCATTAGAATCACTCTATACCAATCCCTAAGGAAGGATATTGATCAAAATTTGACTTTTCATCCCTGGACAACAGGAAGCCACACCAACCTGAACCTAGTTCTGCAATTATGAATAATGAGGGAGGATCCTGAGATAACAGTTGTCAATGCCTGTCTGCTTCCCTGCCATCCAGTAGCCTTCCACTCACCTTGTGATCTATTCCCTGGGCTGTCAGCCTCTAACAGGAAGCTCCACTTCTTTCTGCACCACCCGGGTCTGCCCAGACCCTATCCCAGGTAGTCCACTCTCATACACTACCTTTCTTTTAGTCTGGCCCATCTTCCCCCAAAGCACCAGCCAACCCAGTAGGTGTGCCTCATTGCCGGGTACCTTGCAATGGTTAGTTTCATATGCCAACTTGGCCAGGCTATAGTATCCAGTTATTCAATGAAACACTAATGTATACGTTGCTGTGAAGGTATTTTGCACATATGCTTAACAACTGCAATCAGTTTGACTTTAAGTAAAAGAGATTATGCTTGATAACCTGAGTAGACCTCATCCATTCAGTTGAAAGGCCTTAAGAAATCCTACCCCTAGATTGCAGCATGAACTCCTCCCCAAGAATATGCAGTTGGAGAGCCTGCAGATTTCAGACTCACCACCCTTACTGGTTCTGTTTTTCTGTTCTCCTGGTAGAACGTTGGCAGATCCACCCCTCCCTGAGGCACCACCACTTACCATGCGGTCAGATCCAAAATGACCAAAATCTAAACACACTGTTCTTCCAATTTATGGCAAGAGTAACTAGCCCCTAGTCTCTAGGTAAATTGACCAAGCTGAATATCCTGCTAGTATTATTATCAATATCAAAATCCAATAATAGCCCTGGCTGGTGTGGCTCCAGCCAGTTGGTTAGAGTGTGTGTCATCCTGTACACCAAAAGATTGGGATTTCAATTCCCAGTCAGGGCACATACCTAAGGTTGTGGGTTCAATCCCCAGTCGGCATACATACGGGAGGCAACCAATCAATGTATCTCTCTCAAATCAATGTTTCTCTCTCTCTCCCCCTTCCTCTCTCTTCTAAAATCAATAAACATATTTTTTTTAATTTTTAAGAAAAGACAGTAACATTTTACTGAGCCATGACTATGGGTCAGGAGTTATGCTAAGCACTCTTTAAGCACTATCTCATTTAATCCTCATAGCTCCCTATATGATAGAAACAATTATCCTTATTTTTCCAAGGAAGTAATTGAGACTCAGAGCCTTTATGGAACCTAACTAAGGTCAGCCAGCCCCTGAGGGGTAGAACTAGAATTCATACCTGCTCCAGCAACATCTTTGTCCCAGCCTCCGTAATCTCTTGCTTAGACTACCACATCTGTGTCCTGGCTCTCAGTCTAACCCTAATCCATTTCTTTTTTTTTACATAATAGCTATAGTGGGCTGAATGGTAGCCTCCCAAAAGATATGTCCACCCAGAACCTGTGAATATGACTCTATTTGGAACAAAAAAAATGTCTCTGCAGAGATAATTAAGGGCCTCAAGATGAGGTCATCCTTGATTAGGATGGGTCCTAAATTCAATGACAACTGTATTTTTAAGAGAAGGAATGGGAGAAGATACCCAGAAGGGGAGTCCATATGAAGACGGGGGCAGAGATTGGGGTGATGCAGCTATAAACTAAGGAACGCCAAGGATTCCAGCGACCACAAGAAATTAGAAAGGAAGGGGATAGTTTCTCCCTCAGAGCCTCCAGAAGAAATGAAACTTGCTGACACTTTGATTTTGGACTTCTGACCTGCATAATTGTGAGAGAGTAAGCTTCTGTTGTTTTAAGATCCCTCCCCTCCAGTCAATGTGTGGCTTAAACTTTTGTGTTATGGCAGCCCTAGGAAACTAATTAGTAGTCAAAGTAGTGCTTTAAACATGTAAATCGGATCATGTCATTTTACTAGTAAAACCATTCGGCTGCATCATATTACATACAAGTAAAATACAAACCTCTAAGAGGCTGATCAAGCCCCATATAACCTGGTCTTTCCTTCCCACTGTACTCTCCATTCTTGTTCCCCTAGTTCCCTTCACCTCAGCCACACTCGTACTCTTCCTGTTCCCCAAACCCTCTGAGCCTGTTCCTGCCTTAGGACTTTCAGAACAACTGCTCCCTCCGCCTGGGGTGTGTTTTACCCAGATCTTCCTAGGGCTGTTTTCTTCTCATCTTCAGGACACCAATGCCCCTGCCCCATGCATGCTCCATCCCACTGACTGGTTCTATATTAATGTAGCACCTACACTTGTTTACATGATCAGTTTATGGTTAGTGTCAGCTTCCCATGAGAGCAGGTTCTTGTCTACTGTTCACTGATGAATCTCTAGGACTAAGAACAGTGTTGGGCACACAGTAAGCAGGTGCTCAGCAAGTATTTGTTGAATAGATAAAAATATTTTGTTGAGCTAATCTAACTTCAGAGCCCAAGAAAGTCACCAGATATGGAAGAAGAATTGATTTGAGATTCTTTAGTCTCCAACCTAGCTGTAAACCTCTGTTCAGGTGATACCTGGGTCAGAGCCCAAAGCTCAGTCAGTCTCAGCAGCAAAGCAGAGTCCTAAACCACCTGCCAACATCCCTTCCCGCTGCTGCAACAATCATAAAGATCAATTGATTCATCACAAAAGCAAAGAGGGGCTCACCTCCCACGGCACCTCAAATGCTGTCCGCAAACACCCTCTGCCCCTCTGCTTCCCTCCACACCCCTCAACCAGGCCTTGACTCTGCCAGCCCTCACATTATCCCCAGACAACTGTCCACCCTTAACTCAGAGGACATTTCTTAGACCAGCAGGCATCTGTCGCTTCACATCCTTCTAGAGCCACTCAGTAGTTCTCCACCTGTCTTATGGATACGACCCTCAGGCTGCTAAGGATGCCCTCCCCAGCTTGGGCTGCCAAGAAACGCAGCAGCATTGGGAGCTGCAATCTTTCTGCCCCAGGAGTCCTGTAGACTCCAGGCTCCCCACAAAGAGCCTGAGCCCAAATTGCTTAATGGGTCCTATTATGCAGCCAAATCACAGGCTGAAGGAAGTTAATGAGAAGAGCTAGAGGTAGAGGCCTCCCTAAACAAAGTCCTTGCCACACAGGAAGACTGCCAGACATCCATTCCAATGCAGTGCCACAGTTCTTCTCTAAGAAGCAGGTCTGGTGATAGCTCTGCAGTTGTATGCTTGGCACAGTGGATGGACTGAATGAGGAGTGTCAGTTCTGACCTTCGGCAAAACCGTCAGATTTCAGCTTGGCCCTACTTAAGCTTCTTTCCCCATCCATGAGCTCCCAATTACCGAAACCTACCTTTTTTGAAGTGCCCAATACCCAAGATGACCTCAATCACTCCAAGCTCATAGACTCTCATAGCCTGTGCTAATGCATAATCTGTGCCTTATGGTCACCCGGAGAACTTTCAAAAATATATCAGCTCCCCACTCCCCATGACCTAACAGAGACTCTGACTCAATTAGCCTGGCAATTTTTTTTTAACTTTTTTTACCTTTTTTTTTTTAAGTTCAGCCACTACCTTAGAGTTTAACTCAAGCTTCATAAGCAAACTCCAACTCACTTTAACTCCAAGAACTTCTTAGTTCCTCAAACTTTCCCTATGCAGCTCTGGGGACTCTCCTTGACCATTGAAGGTAAAACTGGGGAGTAAACTCAGATACACCTCTAGAGCATATGTGATTCAAGGAATCCCTCACCTTTGCTTCCTAGGAACTAAAATGTAGGAAGGAGTTTTCTCCCTTGTCCCCAAGAAGCCCATCAAAGCAGCTGCCCCTAGTTCAAACAGTTCCACCAGATGCTGAATGGACACAGTCTTCTGGACTTAAAATTTTAAAACTATTCAGGTTTTGTAAAGCTAGTGTCAGGATGGCTCCCAGCAGCTGGTGACACATTTCAACTGGGTATCTTGAGCCTGACACACCTGCCTCTACAGGATTTTCCCTTGGATTGGCTGCAAAGCCAAGAGATACATCAGACGCCACCTAGGATCCAGCAGAATTCTCAGAACCAAAGAATCTGAGGACACCCAAGGCCCCCTGAGACCACCACCTCCACCCACAAGAACAGTTGAAGCTCTCTGAGAGCGTGGTGGGCCAGAATTGCCCATGAAGCCTCCAGGACAAAGGTCCCCAATCATAAGGATCACTTGCGGCACCCACTAAGGCCACACCAAATCAGAATCTCTGTAGAATAATGGGCATGTTTATAAGCCCTCTGGATGATTCTCAAAATTGGGCAACTTAGGAAGGCAGAAAGAGTCAGTCTTGGCCACCAAGTCAGCCCCCAATTTAAGAATCCCAACCAGTTTCTAGCCTCCTAAGTATTAACGACTGCCTGGAATGGGAGATCGTGTTTTGTTGAAATGAAGGCCTAAGTTTCCAGAACAAGAGTTCCTGGAGTTTAAAAGTGATTTAAAAACTATCCTCATTAGAAACAAGAGCGAGGAAGCATGTATAGCCTATTAGGAAATGCAGACCCTGGGGCAAAACCAGACAGATGGATACAGAATCCACGGAAACAGGGCTCAGGTACCTGCCTTTTGAGGAAGTTTCTCCCCTAAGAACTCATTGCCCATGGAGTGTTGAGAACTCCTAGCTGGTGTCTAATAGAGGGGTCATGGACCAGCTTTGGGGGCCCTTTCACTGAGATACTCCCTTAAAGACTAGGGATTGCATCTGGAAGATTCTCCTTATCAACCCACTTATAGAGACCACCGTTCCCAATCTCAATTCCAAGTCAGAGCTCTTGAGAAATGCCCTCTCTCCAAAGCCTGCTAGGAAACTTCAGAGCAGGCTTTCAGGTGGTGCTTGCATCTGTGCCCCCTTCAAGAAGCCAGGACTGTCCTGAGATAAAGCCAAGAGCTGGAATGAGGTGCTGCACCCAGGAGTGGCTTCTGTTCCTGAGAGGAGCAAGTCCTCTAACAGCCCTTGGACTGTTGGATCTCTCTTTTCTATGAAGTAGACTGAGCTGAATCCTAATACTCACCACTCAGTTCTTCAGTTCTCCAGCAGGCTACACTTGGTCTAAAAATTTTTTTTTTAAATCAGGGAACACCACTTCTTTTATTCTAAACAAATTCCATGGACTCTTTAACAGGTCCTTCTGATCCCTTCCTTACCCCCTTCCAATCCATTCCTCACAGTACAAAGTACATCTTCCTAAAAAGTACATCTGAGCATGTCATTTTCCTGCCTGCAACTGTCAATAATTTATTCCTTGCTCTAAGAATACAATTCGAAATACTTAACTCCGTAAGAACCAACACCATTGTGCTCACATTTATTTCATGGGCTTATCTTCTCCCATTCTCTGCCGTCATGCCTCTGTTCCACCCAGAGTCCTTCTCCCAGTCCCTCAGAAGGGCTGGGCTATTTCTGTCCTTGGGGCTTTTGAACATTCTGTTATGGACGAGTCCCCTTTTTCTGGTTAATTCTAACTCACCCTTGGAGCTCAGCTTAACTATCAATTCCCTGGCCATTCTCCCTCCCCAAAACTAGCTCAGGCCTCATTAGCCTCCCTCCTTGGTCCCTTGGTAGCATTTATCAAAAATGTAGTGAACTAATTATCTGCATAATTATGTTCTCATTATCTGTCTCCCCCAACAAGCTGTAAGCAGCACCACAAGCACAGTGTGTCTTGCTCACCATTATGCCCCCAGAGCCTAGCATGTGGCCTAGCACATAACAAGTGTTCAATAAGTACTTGTTGAGCAAGTGAGCAAATGAAAGAATATCAATTAATTAATTAAAAGTTTTAATAAGACCCTCTTTCCCACCCTGAATACTTTCAGGGACTGCTGGGTAGCTACCTCTAGACTGACATCTCCTGATTCAAGCAAACTTCTTGATCTGCCTTTCAACAGTCCACAAGTCCAAAAGGACAACATGTGCCAAATGCACATGATTATTTTTTGCTTAACAAAGGGATTCTTCACTTTACAAAAAAAAAAAAAAGAAAAAAATCCCCTGAAAGGCATCTTTAAATAGTGCGTTTCCTCTGGTGCCCATAAGCTGTATTAAGAGCTCATTAATTATCTGCCAGGGAGGCTAGAACTCCTTAAGAGGGAAGTCATAAGGATGGTTGCCAGGGGAAGAAATGATGATAAATCAGCACTTAAATGAAAGTGTAAATCATGGGGGAAGTAGGACTCGATTTACAGAAGTGTGATTTTTACACAGCTTATCAAGGACTTTATTGTGACAAAGCACACTCAGAGGGGGTGAAAACACTGTTGACTGGGAACCAGATTTCCGCCTTTGAAAGGCATCTTCTGCCACTCCTTGGTCTCTGCGCAGCTTTTGAAAGTGTCTTTGAGCTGGACTGGAGCATGGCCCTGCCCCTGCCACTGCAGCTCACCTGCTACCCCATCAAACTCTCAGGGCCCCTCAGGACTGTAGATGTCCTTCTCTAGCATGAGTGTAACAGATTTTATAAAGGTTCATTCCACCTTCAACCAGGGTATTTAGCAACTTGGAAGAAAGAAGGGCACACTCCAAGCACGTTGCTGGGAATATAGGGGGTGCTCCATTGGAAAGAACATTTACTGAATGTTAGCCAGTTTCAGCGCTTGTGTTCATACTTCAATATACCTTTTATCAGCAATTGTGGAAATAAATGAAGACCACTCAGATGAAAACCAAACAGGGCATGCTATAACTGCCATCACTCGTATTTGGCAGAGAATCAAAGGAAGGCAGGGGAGTGGCAAAGCTTTATAGTGAGAACTAGGAAGGCTTTTTCTACACTCCGATTGGAGGCTGTTGGCCTGGGGAGTTGTGGATGGATTAACAAAGCAGGGTGTCCTACACAATTTGTTAGGGGAACAGAGTTGGCTTTCTCTCTTTGGTCGTCTGTCGGAAACAAAGTCAAAATTAGGGAAACTGGCAATCATTGATTAAGTGCTGGCTGTCTGTGGTCAATTGCTGCAGAGGTTGCAGGTAGTGTTGGTTCTCTTTTTATATGTGGTCTATCTATTATCATTGTCCACTTGCATATTCAATCTCTTACTCAAATGGCACTTCCTCAAGTCACACAATCCCACCAAAGCTTTCAATAAAGAAACACATTCGTTCTCTCCCAGGTAACAGCCAGATCTGTGTTTCTGTCTGTGGGACATACCCAGGTGCCTTTAGGAGCCAGCTGGCACTACTCTTCTTCCCTGTTGTTCTCTGCTTCCCCAGGCTGGGGTCTGCACTCACTAGGGCTGCTGTTTAAGAGTAATCCCTCACTCCTTTCCATTTGGCCCCCCTGATCTGTGTTCTCAAGGTCTTTGGCTTTCCCCTCAGATGGGCAAGCTTATTATTGATATATTTATTCCCCGCTAAACTGACTCCCTTAGAGTCGAAGACAGGGCCCTGCCTGAGTTACCATCACAACCTCAGCACAGTGCCTGGCCTACAGAGAGCACATGACAAATGTCTCATGAAGAATTCAGTAAAGGTATTGGTTTTATGGCCAGCCACTCATGACTCTGTCAATTTTGGGGACCCAAAGCCTCCCTTTCTCACTCCCTTCCGCTTCGTCTAAAAATAAACAAATAAAATCTTTAAAAAAAAAAAAAGAAATGTAGATGAGGTAGAAGTAAGCCATAATGCCAGTGCCCAACCCTTCTACTCTTACACTTTGCAGGTCTGCTTTGGAGGACTTCACTCAGGTCA
Source organism: Mormoops blainvillei (assembly GCA_004026545.1). Lineage (NCBI taxonomy): Eukaryota > Metazoa > Chordata > Mammalia > Chiroptera > Mormoopidae > Mormoops > Mormoops blainvillei. Next base: position 13,151 of record PVJD01000398.1, on the reverse strand, counting down.
CCAATGACCACTTTGCCTAAACAGGTGGAGAGCTGGAAGAGTCTGGGAATTTACATTCCCCATTCTCAACCAGGAAAGTAGAGAAGAAAAAAATGAAAGCAACAGACATGAGGCAATTACGGAAGTTTAAGAAATCTTAGAATGTTCTGCAGGAATGTCCCTGGTCTTTATGAAACGTAAATGAGCCTAAGGTTGGGTCTTTCCCCTTCTTGTCCTTTCTTTGACTCACATTCCTAAATGGTTTCTTCTCTTCATATTTTCCACAGCTTTTGGGGTCTTACATTGTTCTTGTATCCTCATATATGTCTATTGCAATATAGGAGATATGGTAGGATCTCAAAATTATATCAATAACATGATTTCAAAATGAATGGTATATAGACAGGGACAGGTATTTTGAACAGCTATGGCCAAAGTTAGCAATGGATAAGTTTGTGGAATAAGTTTGGTAAGATAAACCCCACCTTGACCTCCCTAGTCCACGAGTAATGTATTGTTCCCTACATGATGTAAAATAACAACTATGATGATAATTCAAACCTAATAATTGTGTGATACAGGAGACAATGTGTCAGTTAAGGCACAGCTACCTCCAGACTTTTGTTTGGGACACAGTTAGAAACTTCTAAGCAAAATTCTATTTACCCATGTCACAGAGTTTATGTCTTTATAGGTGAGATTATCTAATTAAGTTGGGTAAGAGTCCCTGTCTTGGCCTGTCTCATGCAAATAACTAAAGGAAAATCAAAGATTTGGGTCCCCAAAATTTACAGAGCTCCAATGTTTAGCCATTTGTAAATACAGCAATAGCTAGCACCTCTCCTATAACAAAGCGAAGAGAAAATGCATTTTCTAACCCAGTCTGTTAACTGCAGTTGTGCTTGTCTACTGAGCAATGATAATCATGACCCTGAGGCCTTACAAGATTGGGAAATGCCTTCTGAAGCATCAAACAGAGATTAAATTGTCTTGCCTGTAGTTGTAGCATTAATTTAAATTACAATTCTTTGAAAATTGGTATTGGATTACCAGTTCTCAAAAGATGTGAAATTTTATCTAACGGTGAGTCTTTATGAACTAGAATGTGCGATTAATGTGACCATTATTTTTCTGGGTCTTTCTAGATGCATGAGACTTTCTTTTTTAAACAATTTATTGAATATAAAAATGATCATTTATACTGGAATGGACCATTACAATTTTCAAGTATTTCCACGTATTTTCCCATCTGATAACAATGCATGAGAAATGTAGATGAGGCAGCCCTGGCTGGTGTGGTTCAGTGGACTGAGCACCAGCCTGCAAACCAAAGGGTCACTGGTTCCCAGTCAGGGCACATGCCTGGGTTGCAGGCCAGGTCTCCAGGAGGGGACATGCAAGGGGCCACACATCGATGTTTCCCTCCCTCCCTTTCTCCCTCCCTTCCCCTTTGTCTAAAAATAAATAAATAAAATCTTAAAAAAAAAAAAAAAGAAATGTAGATGAGGTAGAAGTAAGCCATAATGCCAGTGCCCCACCCTTCTACTCTTACACTTTGCAGGTCTGCTTTGGAGGACTTCACTCAAGCCATTGATGACCACTTTGCCTAAACAGGTGGAAAGCTGGAAGAGTCTGGGAATTTACATTCCCTGTTCCCACCCCAGGCCTTAGCTAGTGACTGAGGAGCAGGAGTGTGAAACACCCAGCCCCCTTGCCTCAGGCAGAGACCCCTAGAAGGTTCAATCTACACTCCAGAGTTCCTCTGCAGGATCAGGCTGTAGCTTCCCTCTGCAGGATTTTGCCTATAATCACTCCCTTGCACCACTTCCTTCCCTTCCCCTCCTTCTCCCCGCTCCCCCACCCCAGGAGGGAGCACTTCCTTAATAAGTCACAGGAACCTGTATCCACAGGTCAGGGGATACTCCTAGAGAGTCTGACCTAAAACTCAGAAATAATTATCAAATGTCTACAAAATGAATTCAGAGAACTGAGTGACTTGCCCAAAATCACATACAGGCAAGCCCAGAATCCAGGTGTTTTCATTCATCAGCCATCAATCAGTGTTTATTAAGCACTTACCACTATGATCAGAATAGGAATAATGAGACGAACACACTAAGTTGCCTACCTCCATTCAAATTCACAAGCTGGTGAGAAAAACAGCAAGGCCGGACATAGCATGTTTTTAGCCTGCAGTCCTTTCCCACTGAAAAAATCTTGAAATAAATGGGTATTCTTTACAGGTTTTTAGGATGACTTTTTTCAAGACTCCACTTGAAGACAATCAAAAAGAAAAAGCACTTTTACTTAGCACAACACAAAATGCAAGGTGTGGTAAATCTAACCAGTTGAGTTCTCTGTCCATTGGGTCCCAAGTCCAAGCAACTGCTGGGGAGACAGATGGGTAGAGAGAGACAGGGAAGGGAGATGGAGACTTAATGGGACCCATTCCAGAGAACTAGAGAGGGAGGAAAAGGCTAGGCCCACGGAGAGTCTCACCCTGAGGGTGGCAGCATTCCTGCATTTGGTTAACATCACTTCCAATGCACCGCACCCGCGCCAATTGCCCTCAGCCCCTTAAACGCCAGCTTCCTGGGGAAGATCTGAGCCCACTTTCTTTGTTCCACCCACAACGCCTAGCGTCCAGCAGCAACTGTGAGGCAGCACCAGGTTCTAACGGCCCCGCAATCTGAATCTCTGTTCCTGAGCTCAACTCAGTGCCAGTGAGACTCAGGTGAAATCAATCACCCAAATGCATGTAATCCAGTAAAGACAAAGGGGAGATTTTTAACCCAAGCAAGCCTGACTTCAAAGCCTACAGCTGAAGAATAACTAAGGAGAAAAAGGTGGGGAGAGCAGCATTCTTATGAACACTCAATTCCCCCAGGAGAATAAACCACCCTGATAAGTTAGACTGAGTGGGTGCCTAAACATGAAGGGAAATGAAGTTCTTGCTCAAATATGAAAAAGCAGAATCAAGTCTTCTATCACAAAGAAATAGCCTGAAAAGAAGGAGGAAAGCCTTAAAATGAGATGAAGTTTAAAACAACATAAATGTTCTAAAACTCTAAATATGCGCCTCCTAGAGAGGAAAAACTAATGACAGAAGGTCCTGGGAGTCATTAGTGTGTGCTTACCTTTATCTTTGTGACTTCATCGCAAGCCCTCTGTATCACTTGCTATAAGAAAAAAGAAAAGTTGACCATGAAAAGACAAGAAAATGGTTAAGTTGTATTTTCCTAGTGCTCACCATGTCATTGTTCAGATCAGGCTCTTCCTAAGAACTACAGTAGCAAAATAATATAAATTGGTATTTTTCCTATATAAAAACAAAGGTAAAGAGAATAACATTAGAAAATGCAAGGAAGACAACCTAACCTCATCTAGCAGAGGAAATTTTTGATTACTGTAACTTGAGGTTAGAGTCTAGTTAACCCTAGAAGAACCCAGGGTAAAGAAGAACAAGCAGTCCTGAACAGATCTGGAAAATGCCTCCATGAAGAAAGAATATTTCTTTCCATGGAAGACCCAACCAGGACCTAACTATGGGCTAAGCACAGAACACAGGCGTCTTTAGGGAGGAGGATACCTGTAGGGAATCATAGGAGGTCCCCTCCTTTATCTCCTGCCCCCTTGAAATCTCTGTCCTAGATCCAGACGGGGGAATCTGGAATTCTTACTTGGCTCCCTCTTGGGGCTTGAAGGCACATTTAAAATGCAAAGAGGGTGCAAATAAAGGCCCATTAACAGGAAGCAGAGCCATTGAAATCTCTGCAGAGTCACTTCCTCACTAGTGTGACCCTGAGCATTTCTCACCCATAAAAAATGTGGTGATGGTCAAACTCTTCCCTAGGGTTTATTATGAGAACTCCAAGAATATGTAGAAGTACCTGGTATACAGGAAATGCTCAGTAAGACCAGACTCTCTATCATAATGGAGAAAGGAAAGTGAGAGACAAGGGAAACAAATTTAATGAAGATAAGGTAGTAGAGAGGAGAAAGGGGTGACTGAGGCTCCCGCTGTCCCTGGCTAGATGGAGACATTAGGAAGACCCTAAGTGAGCTACACCCAATGGCTGGAAGTTGGGGCCCAGAAAAATGGGTAGCATAGAGGACAAATGCCTTTCTGCACAAGAGTGTCTACATGGATGACACTCTTCCTAGGGAATGTGATGAGCATTGGCCGCACTTATCAGAGCCCAGAGCCTGGAAAGATGCTTATAGCACAAGGAAGTGGGAACTAAAGCCCTCCTACTCCCATAAACAGTAGATCTTATACTTCAGTCAAACCAGAATCCTCTAGAAGACTTGTTTTTAAAAAAAAAAAATTGCTGAGCCCCAACCCAGCTCTTCTTATTCAATGTCTGGGGTAGACCCCAAGAATTCGTTTTTCTGACAACTTCCCCAGTGATAGTAACACTGTTGGTCCAGAGACCATACCTGAAGAACCACTGTCCTCTACCTTCATTTATGAGATTCTCCACCTAGAGTTAAGTGTGACCTTAAGCAATTTATTCCCCTCTTACTATTCCCCCTCCCCTGCACTTGAGTTGGGACATTGTGCTAGATGACCCCTACAAGTCCTTCCTGTTCTGACATTCTGTGGCTTTGCAAGTCTAACCAGTTCAGTGCATTTACTGCCTAGTTGTGGGTTGTGAATGGGGGAAGAGCAGGTGTGCAAAAGTGATTGAAAGACATGGATGCAGAAAGAGCAAATACTGCATTTTTTTCCACTGCCCTAATTTTCTTCCATACTCTAAATTACTCTCCTGACTTCAATTAAGCTTGCCCTGGGCTCCTGAGCTTGGCAGATATTTAAAATAAAGAATGAGCTGTTTGGCCAGGTAAAGTTTTCCTAAAAGTCCTGCCCTGGAAAGATTCTCAGCCCCTCAGGCTGTGCTTCTGTGACTCAACAGCGACATCTGGTGGCCATCAAGGTGAGTTTTCAGGTCCTGGTAACCACCTACACACGCTCCTAAAGATTATGACACATACAGGGGGTGCCTGGGTTCCCATAAGTAAGTCCATTTCTCAGTCACCTATAGGTTACCTATACTGTGAGCAAATTAGTTTCTTGGTTGACTGCCAAAAATATTAAAGCCTCTAACTCCTATTTGACCCATTTGATCCTTATGAGGCTGACAACCCCACTGCGATTGATGCATTTTAACTAATATTCATATTTAAACCATTTGGTTAAAGGAACGCATCAAAGCATTTGGCAAGGGAAAAAATACAGGCTAGCTTTGCTTCCAATGATTTTATCTAAGCAAATAAATAAGTCATTTTCATTTCCAGTTTAACATAACAAGAATATTTTTACATGATAATTTGCTTTTAGAAATTCTAGCTGTGAAGTTTAATAATAGTGCATAAAGCTGCCTGTCATTTCATGTTTATGTTCTAATCCCAGTTTTGACAGCTGCCATGGGCTCTGGACCCCTCAGCTAAAGATACTCCAGGCCACGTTTTGTAATAACAGGAAGAAAGCCTAGCCCCAAAGCCAGGAAAGAATAAAGAACCTTTAATAGGGCTTTGGACATGGGACTGGCTCACCTTTTCCCTCTTCTTGCTATAAAGCGAGTTTATGTCTTACAGAAATGGTTAACCAAACCCTGCATTTTAGTCTTTTTAATATACGGTCCCGGGTGCCTTTTCAAAGCAAATGGTATCAGGAAAGGCCCTTATCTCACAAGGATTGGCTAATGGCAATAGCAGCTGGTATTGATTGAGTGCTTACTCTGTGCTGGGCCCTATGCCCAGAGCATTACAGGCAGATGGTTGAATCTCCACAACATCACCAGGCAGGCAGAGCTATTCATACCCCATCTCATAGATGAGGAAACTGGGGATTAGCCAGGTGAGGGAGGGTCTTTGATCAAGGTCTCATGCTAGTATGGGTTGGGGCTGGGATCTGAACCCCAACATTCTGATTCCAGACCAGGAATCGGATCAGGGTGAGCACCACCATCCCCACCCAGAATAACCCTTCAAAGCTCAGTTTCAATGTTTTCTCTTCCTGTCCTCCTCATCTAATTTGCTTCTGAAGTAACCCCATGAGCTGGTGCAGAACAGTGCAAGCAGTCAGCAGCCAGAATGCTTTTGCTGAATGAACAAAATGAATCAACAGACCTTTACAAATGCACTTCCACTCAGTAAGAGACCCCTTGGGTTAGGGACGGGGCCTAATCCCGCTGGAGGGAGTGGACAGTAAGGAGAGAATAAGGAAGTGAAGTACAACAAGGACACCTATGGAATCACTCAAAAGGTAGCTATGTACCCATGGCTGTCACTAAAAATGGGTGCATGCCCACCACTGAACAAGACAACCACAGGTCAGTCAGGCACTGAAGCATGGAGCTGAAACAGAGGGCCTCTGCAACTCTCCCCTTTCTACCCCTGTTATGGGACAGTTAGGTGATATATAGCACCCCCACTTTCCCCAGCACAGAATTTACCACACACCCTCCCCCGTACCTCCCTCCTCCAATGCCTTATCATTGTCTGCTTCTCCGCTCCTCTCTAGACTCTGAGCTCTCTGAGAGCACAGGCAGCTTATTTGGTTCCATGCTGTATCCTGGGCATCTTGCACAGTGCTTGAAATCTGGAAGAGGCTCAATAAAAATTTTTAAATCATTCAAACTTCAATTTCAGCAGCAATTACAAAGCAGTGGTAAGGGAAAAGTTTGTGTCAAATCCAGAGCAACTGCCAGAGTTCCTCAGCCTTTTACTGAAAGGGTGATGTATGTGTGTTCCTATTTTATGGATGCTAATTGTTGACAACATGATTCAGTGGCTCAACAAATTGAAACTGACACCATCAACCTGCTCAATCCATTTATAATCTTTCATCATCAATGAAAAGGACTTTGTCAACTGAGTAGGGCCAGCTTCCCTTGTGAGGCTAGCATCTTGTTTCCTATTAGTGATGAGCATTACAAGTAAATAGATTGGCTTAGCATGTTAAATTGCATCCAACGGTCCAGCAAAAATCACAAGCTAATGTACAAAAATAAAAATAAGGAGAGGGCAGGCTTAAGTCAATGCACATGTACTAAGCAGAAGTTTTGCTAACTGGTTTCTCTACCACCAGCCTTGCTGCATCCCACCCTCCACAGAGCGCCTAGAGTGGTCTTTCTAAAATGCTCTCATTACTACCCTGTTGAAATTCTTTAGTCGTCTCTCCAGTCTCTGCTTATCATGTCATTCCAGACCCTCTGAGATCTGGACCTTGCCTATATCTCTAGCCCAAAACTGCTCCCTTCTCCTCACCTCACCCTGTACTCCGCACTATACTATACTACACTACACTACACTGCACTACACAAGTGTCACAGTACCCATGAATGACTGTAGAGTCTCTTCCAACAGGGCCCTGTTAACATGCAGGCCACTCTTCCCCTGTTTCTGGAACACTTTCTCTGCCCTTTCACCTACCAAATTCTTCCAAGATTCAGCTCAACTGTTTTACTGCATCCAGGGATCCTTCACTGATATAGAAAGTTGAATGGTGCCCCCCAAAAGATATGTTCACACACTAACCCCTAGAACATGTGACTGTGACCTAATTTGGAAAAAGGGTCTTGCAGATGTCATTATGTTAAAGATCTCCAGTTGACATTACCCCAGATTAGCTGGGTGGGCCTTAACTGCAATACAAGTGCCCTCATAAGAGACACACGGAGGAGAGATGCAGGGACGAGGAAGGAAGGGTCCATGTGTAGAGAGGCAGACTGGCGTGATGTACCCACAAGCCAAGGAATGCCTAGAGCCACCAGAAGCTGGAAGAGGCAGGAAGGATCTGCCCCAAGAGCTCTCAGAGGGAGTGTGACCCTGTTGTTAACACCTTGATTTCAGATTTCTGATCTCCATAACCGTGAGATAATAAGTTTCTATGGTTGATAAGCTCCTAGTTTGTGGTAATCGGTTATGGTAGCCCTCAGAAACTAATACGCCAGACCTCCCCTTCAGGCGCTCTCTCCGATCTTTTCCTTTTTCACATGGTTTTGCAATTGCTATGTGACTTTGTTGCCTTCCACAGTAGGCCCCTGGAAGGTGAGGATTTTATATTCTGTGAACTTCTGCCAGGTTCTAGCATTTTCTTGAAGGGGCACAGGGCTGTCAGCATGGTAAAGACAAAATAATAAAGTCACGCTTGCTCTTTAAAATTCTTAAATCTCCCACAAATTCTTCTGAGGAAAAACCTATCAGTTCCTCTCATGCCCCTTTGCTCAAAGCTTCTCTTGGCCCTTAATTAAGTCCTCATTTCTTTGTCAACAAAGCCATTATCACCCACTTAGCTGCCCACCTAAATCACACATCTTCCTTCTTTGTTAAAGGGTAGCAAGCCCTTAAAATTATTCATAAATAATTTCCATGAGTTTCAAGCCTGCATTTACTGTTCAGGCTGAGTGCATCTACAGCCTGTGGGTCCACCTTTATTGAATGAAATGGTGGACCAACTATGGCACTTAAATAATTTGTCTTTTTTTTCCATTGTACACCATTATGAGAGCATACACCATAACCCTGGATGAAGTATTAAATGAACAAACGCAAGAAGGATAAATGCATAAAATGGTGCAGTTGCTGTAGAACACAGCTTGGCAATTCCTCAAAATGTTAAACAATGTAGTTACCATACGACCCAGCAATTCCACCCAAAATAATTAGAGAGATGTTCAAAACCATACTTATAAACAAATATTCACTGTAGCATTATTTACAACAGACAAAAGATGGAAGCAACCCAAATGTCCATCAACTGATGAATGGATAAACAACATGTAATAAAACAATAAATAGACTATTATCAGTAATAAAGAAAAATGAAGTACTGATACATGCTAAACAGGGATAATATTTGAAAACATCATGCTAAGTGAAAGAAGCTAGTCACAAAGTCCACATACTGTATAATTCCATTTATATGAAATGTCCAAAATAGGCAAATCCACAGAGTCAAAAAGCAGATTATTGGTTGCCATGCACTGAGGCTGAGGGATGGGTGAGAGGAAATGAAGTGTCAGAGTCGCTATACCAAAAATGCCATAGACCAGGTAGCTTTAAAAAAAAACATACATTCATTTCTCACAGTACTGGAGGCTGGAAGTCTAAGATCTGGGTGCCAGCATAGTCTAGTTCTTAGTAAGGGCCCTTTTCCTGATTATGTCCTCACTTGGCCTTCACTGGCTCATGCAAGCACAGAGATACAGAGAGAGCCCAAGTTTCAGTCTCTTTCTTTTCTAATAAGGACACTATTTCTATTTTTAGGGGTACCACTCCCATAACCTCATCTAAACCTAGTAACTTCCCAAAGGCCCCTTCCTTCAAATATAATCACATTGAGGGCTGGGATTTCAACAAATGAATTTGGAGGGATACAAATATTCAGTCCATAACATGGGGAAATGACCACTAAAGGATACAGGGCTTCTTTTTGGAGGGATAGAAATGCTCTAAAGTTGTGGTGATGGATGCATAACCCTATGAATATATTAAAAACCATAGAACTGTACACTCCAAATGAGTGAATTGTATAGTGTGTGACTTACAGGTCAATAAAAGTATTACAAAGAGAGGAGAAAAGAAGGAGGGAAGGAAAGTAGGAAGGGAAGGAAGAAGGGAGGGAGGGAGGGATCACAACTGAAAAATATCAGGAGATAATTATACCCTAGAGAAAGATAGTGTCCTGTGAGAAATTCAAACCCTGTTTAAACAACACAAAGCAGCTGCAGGAGGAAACTTTACATTAAATCCAGAACAACTAGAGTTTCTGTCTTCTAAAAAGGTGATAGATACTTATTATATGGCAGCACTGTTCTAAATGCTCTGGAACACTTAGCAAAATAATACATCATTTATATCACTTAAGCCTCTGAGACTTTATGCAGTAGGTAATATAATTTCTATTTCTCATTTACAGATGAGAAAACTGAGGCACAGAGAAGTTATGTTGTTTGTCCACAATGACTAGTTGGTCAATAATCCAAAGATTGGTTGGGTAGACAAGATGCACTCAAATGAAAAGATGTGGGGATGGCCAGGACAGTCAATATTCTCCCAGCAACCTGAAGAGAAAGTGCTTTTGTAGAGAATGCCTTGAAAGACTTGGAGGGGAAGGGAATTTCCAGACATCTGGACACTTGGAAAGGGAAACTAAGTACCTGCTTCTCTGGGCACTAGACAAACAACAGCAGAAAAAGTGAAGTCCATTCAGGATATGTGTGAATCCTAGAGGGAGATATTTCCAGGTAGAAATCAAGGGTTTTGCCAACTTCACAGGCCAGGGAATTTGGCTCCTGGTATGCCAAGAAGCATTCAGGCAGAAAGACCCACCTTTATTTTCAAGTCTAGCACAAATTTGACGGGGCTGTAAAATCTGTCCTAAGTACAGTCTCTTTCTACTGAACACAATTGAAATGTCTAGATCATGGTTTCTCAACGTGGAACACTGGTTCTGCCTGATGTAAAAGAAGACTGAGTAGAGAGAAGAGAGTTCCATCATTCAGTACATTTTGTCAGTGCTCGGCAAAGCAGAATTAAGGTTTCTTCACTGAGGACTTTGCTCCCTTCTAGGCCTTTGCCTACTTTTCCCCTCCCTCCTTATTGTCTGCCAAACTGCTGTGTCATTTCTTCCGCAGTCTTCCCGGGGCTTTCCAAACTAGGATCTCTGGTTGTACGTTCCCTAGACACCCCTGCTCTACTCTCACAGCATCTGCATGCTTTACTGTTATCCCCTACTTCTACTTTTCTTGTTAATCCATGAGCTAGGTCGCTGTGATGATTAATGTTGTGTGTCAGCTTGACTGGGCTAAGAGATGCCCAGGTAGCTGGTAAAACATAATTTCTGGGTGTATCTATGAGAACATTTCTGGAAAAGATTAGCATTTGAATTTGTGAACTGAGTAAAGTGAATGGTCCCACTCAGTGTGAGTGGTTATAATCCAATTTACTGAAGGTTCCAATAGAACAAAAAGCAGAGAAAGGGTGGATTCCTTCTCTCTGCTTGAGCTGGGACATCAATCTTCTCCCGCTCTCTGACATTTGCACTCCTGGTTCTCTGGCTCTCAGATTCTCCTCAGGATTTAAATCACCAGCCTCCTAATTTTCAGGCCTTCTCATTCAAACTAAATTAGACCACCAGCTATCCTGGTTCTCCACCTTACAGATGGTAGATCGTGAGTCAATTCCTACAGTCAATCTCTCTCTCTCTCTCTCTCTCTCTCTCTCTCTCGTATCTTATAAACAGTCGGCCCTCCATATCCATGGGTTCCACATCCACAGATTCAACTAACTGCACACTGAAAATAAAATATTTTTTAAAATTATCTTATGTTGTTGTATGTTGTTGCTGGTGTATACTATGTACTTAGGTTTAGGAAGGTTGTGTCTGCACTGAACATGTACAGACTTTTTTCCTTATTATTCCCTAAAGAATACAGTATAACAACAATTTACATTGTATTAGGTATAATAAGTAATCTAGAGATTATAACTAATGTAGAGATGAACCAAACTTCTATGGATACTGAGGGACAACAGTATATAACAGATATATCCTATAAACATCTATCCAGTGTCTCCCCAGAGCACCCTAATATAGTAATAAAGGAGTCATATCTGTCCCACTCATCGTGGTATCCCCAGGGTCTAGCAGTCTGCTTAACTCATAGTACATACTCAATAAAACAGTGGTTAAATGAATGAATGAGTTGCAATTTACCTCCTTGTAAACTCCACTGCCCCCTGGAGACCCATAAAGGCTCTGTCTCTACTCCAGTCATTGCATGCTCGGCCTACAGATTTCCCTACGCCTTTCTGGGGGGAGCTGCTCATCCACAATCCTGCTGCCTAGGGGGCTGTGTTCATACTGTAGTTCCCTGATCCTATCCCTAGACACAACTCTCAACAGAGAGAATGGAATGGGGCACAGGCACAGGGAGAAATAGAGATGACGAGAGGCAAGGCAGAGAATGTAAGTCTGAGAGGACTTGTCCTTAGAGGCACCTAAAATCCAGACACCTAAACTTAAAATCCTTCAGGTCTTGTCCTTGAAATCTATATCTACACTCTCCATATGGTAACCATTATCTATTTAAATGTAAATTTAATTAAAATTAGAAATTCAGAGTTCTACTAGTACATTTCAAGTGCTCAATAGTCATGTGTGGCTAGTGGCTGCCATAGCGGGCAGTGTAGATGACGAACATTCCCATTATTACCAATAGAACTATTGTATAGCGGTGTCTTCTATTTTTACAGTAAAGCCCACTTAACTTGAACAATGTAAGTGCAATGTAAGAGCCTTTACTTCTTGTAACCACAGGAATCAACCGGAACACACATTACATGATTCAGCCCTTCATTCAACATCAAATTTATATTGCTGTACAAGGTATCTTTTGAGTGCTATGGATGCATTAGTGAATTGAACAGAAAGTCCAGCCCTGGTGGAGCTTCAATTATCACCTTCTAAATGTTAGCAGGTCATGCTCCCATTCCACCAAGCCTCTTCCCTTTTGTGCCAAATGCAGTCCCAGTTTCTTTAGCCAGCTCTCAGGTGACATGGATCCCAGAGCCTCCACCCTCTGGGTTCTTTTCTGCATATAGTTCAAGTTACCAATATCCCTCTCAAAACTTAAGAGTCCATAACTACATATAATATTCCAAAGAGCTAGCACAGAATTCAGTGGGTTATTATTCCACTTGCTCTAAGCACTGAATTTCCATTAATTCAGCTTGAAAATGATTTACTTCTAAGGAGCCAGCCATGTTTCATGGCTGGTTTAATTTAGTGAGCAGTCAAGTCAACAATGTTTTAAACTTCTTTTTAACAGAAACTGCTCTTCAGCTTGTCCATCCCAAGTTTTACTTAAAGCAACCAATGTGTAACCAAAATGCAAATTTTCACACTTATTACTATTAAACTTTATTCTCATTCTATACTAGCATCAATCCGTTAATTTTGCATGGTTGTTGGAGGTGCTGTGTGAAGTCCCTGGTACATGCCTGGCACATGGTCAGCGCACATTAAAAGGTGGCCATTGCTATATCCTGACGTATTTTCTTCCAGGACACTGTCATAATTTGAACTCAATTTAATTTAACATGGTTTGCTGAGCTACTGCTATGGAGCACAAAGGTTCTAATTGGGGCTAGGAGAGTTACAA